>JAHHFK020003150.1:0-105328 GCA_024533555.2 Aedes koreicus | reverse complement strand
TTAGTATAGGATAAGCTGAATTTACGTGACGTCTATGTGCAGCAGGAAGAATGGTACTTCGACTCCGAAGCAACCACCTGCATGGCGCGTGTGGGAATGAGTTTCAAGAACAAGCCAGAAACAGCGTTTCAAATCGAAACAGCAAACAACGGGACCATGTGTTCGATAGCGAAAGGAACGCACAATCTGGAGTGCGGCGAAGGTGAAGTTTCCGTGGAGGATGTTCTGGAAGTCCCGGACCTGGCGGCGAATCTGTTATCCGTCAGCGAAATTTGCACCAAGGGGTTCAATGTGCAGTTCCCGAAAGAAGAAGTCCAGGTTCTGACGTAGATTGGAGAAATTTTCGCTTCGTGGATTGCGGAAAGAGGACTGTACCGAGTCAACCGACGAGAGGAGAACAAGACCTACACGGTTACCAATATGATGATCTGGCACAGCCGTTTGGGGCACCTGTGCAAGCAAGGCTAGAAGAAACTCCAACATCTAGCGGATGGAATACAGTTCAGGAACACCGATGATTTGGAATGCGTGGCGTGTATCCAAGGTAACCACTCACGTGATTCATTCCCTTATAACGAGAGTCGAGCCAAGAACAAGCTGGAGTTGATGCACACGGATCTGTGAGGACCCTTCGAAGTTCCTTCGATTGGCGGAAGCAGACATTTCATGAGCTACATCGATGATGCGACAAGAAAGGTGCTCCTTTACACGCTGGAGACAAAAGATCAAGCACTGAAAGCATACGAAGAGTTCAAAGCTATGGCGGAACGTCAGAAGTTGAAAATCATAGGCAGCGACAACAGACGTGAGTATGTCAATTCA
This sequence comes from Aedes koreicus, assembly GCA_024533555.2. Classification (NCBI taxonomy): domain Eukaryota; kingdom Metazoa; phylum Arthropoda; class Insecta; order Diptera; family Culicidae; genus Aedes; species Aedes koreicus. The sequence goes on along the minus strand of JAHHFK020003150.1, from coordinate 104,506 downwards.
CAGATCATGATACGTGACGGGGTGGGACATCAAAAGACGTGTTCATACACTCCCGAGCAGAACGCCCAAAAATGTTTTGGACTGAGGCGGTCAACTCGGGGGTTTACGTAATCAACCGCAGCCCCACACGAGCGCTGAACGAAGAAGTCACACCCGAAGAAGCATGTACTGGCAAGAAAGCGTACCTGGGGTACTTTTGAGTTTTGGTGCAACAGCAATTGTACACCAACCGAAGCAAAAGCGTTGGAAGCTGGATGCCAAGTCGATCAAGTGTGTTTTCATGGGCTACGCTGAAGATACGAAGGGCTTCCGGGTATATTATCCGGAAAAAGACAACATCGTCATTATTCATGACGTCATCATTGTCAATGAGAAGCGCATCGAATTCGGAGCCCAGAATGGTCCAGTTGACTTCTTGGAGATTGAAACTGCCGAGTGGATCGAAGAGGTACCAGCTAGGTTTCCAGATCGTACCCCAGACGAGCCAAAGGTCCCGTCTGACGTTCCAGCTTCGGGAGGAGCAATCGCACTGGTGGAGTCATCTGAAAGTAGCTCATCCAACAGCGAGTTCGAAGACGCCGACGATGACAATGAAACCGCAAGCAGTACTACTAGGCAATCGAGTTGAGGCGCAGCGGTCGGGAGCGTCGTCCACCAGGCAAGTATGGTAATTTTGTTTTGTACAATACGCTTACTTGCGCGATCGTTTCCCAACAGACAAATCCCGACCGTGGAAACACTAAAGGGCGATACGGTCAAAATTTGGTCAATATCAACTTGACGTATTTCTTTCAATTTTGCATTTAAAAAACCTGAACACCCCTCATTTTGAAGGTGTGTGTGTAGAATGTTGCTCCTATTTTGATTTTGGAATTCACTCTTCAGTTGTCAAAATGCCGTCCAAGCAAGAAGAGCAGCGTATCAAAATTTTGCTCGCGCATCGCGAAAATCCGAGCTACTCGCACGCAAAGTTGGCAAAATCGCTAAAAGTTGCCAAATCAACCGTTACAAATGTAATTAAAGTGTTTGGGGAACGTTTGTCGACAGCCAGGAAGTCTGGATCGGGGGGGAAATCGAAAACCGGAAGCCGCTGAGACGACAAAGAGAGTTGCCGGTAGTTTCAAGCGAAACCCTAACCTATCTCTCCGAGATGCCGCAAATAAGCTGGGTGTATCGTCTACAACCGTGCATCGAGCCAAAAAAACGAGCCGGACTATCGACTTACAAGAAGGTAGTGACTCCAAATCGCGATGATAAACAAAATACGACGGCCAAAGCGCGATCCCGGAGGCTGTACACGACGATGCTGACGAAGTTTGACTGCGTGGTAATGGACGACGAAACCTACGTCAAAGCCGACTACAAGCAGCTTCCGGGACAGGAGTTTTATACGGCAAAAGGAAGGGGAAAGGTAGCAGATATTTTCAAGCACACGAAACTGTCAAAGTTCGCAAAGAAATATCTGGTTTGGCAAGCCATCTGTACCTGTGGCTTGAAAAGCAGCATTTTCATAGCTTCCGGGACTGTCAACCAAGAAATTTACGTGAAAGAGTGTTTGAATAAACGTCTGCTGCCTTTCCTGAAGAAACACGGTTGTTCCGTACTGTTTTGGCCGGATTTGGCATCTTGCCATTACGGTAAAAAGGCCATGGAGTGGTACGCCGCCAACAACGTGCAGGTGGTTCCCAAGGACAAGAACCCTCCCAACACGCCAGAGCTCCGCCCAATTGAGAAATACTGGGCTATTGTCAAGCGGAACCTAAAGAAGACCAAAAAAACTGCTAAGGACGAGCAGCAGTTCAAGGCAAACTGGCTTTCTGCGGCGAAGAAGGTGGACAAGGTGGCTGTACAAAATCTGATGGCAGGGGTCAAGCGTAAGGCCCGGCAATTCGGATTTGGAAAAGCGGAAGCCTAACTGAATATTTTTCCTGAATTTTATACTAATTGAACTTGAAAAAGAAATTTAATTTGATTTTTAAATAAACGATTTCACCGATTTACACGCGTTTTCCCTTGACCAAATTTTGACCGTATCACCCTATACTTCATCACTATTGAGAAATGATGAAGTATTCGGTGTTTTTTACTGTTGTCTTTGTTTGTTTTGTTGGCTATGAATCGAGTTTTTTTGTTTTTTTGAAAGGTTCTTTTCACAAGACATAAAATGCAATAAGGACTAATATACGTTCCTTTGACTACAAAAACAAATATGTTCCCTAGTTCGAATTAATTCGGACTAGGGTTCGGTGGTAGATCTGATACCTCGTAACGCACCACGAAAAGGTAATCTACCAGCGTTACGGGTCAAGGAAATTTCTTGTTTCAAAGTGTTTTGAAAAACATCATGAGAGCTGGGAATCCATTTTCAAACATTGAAAAGAAACGCAGAAAAGAAGTTTAAATTTTTCATGCAAATACACTCATACATACCGTGTAAAAAAACAGCGTTATTTCGAAAATCGTCGTAAAAAAAACCGCGTTATTTCAAAAATCGTCGTAAAATTTATAGCTAAAACAGGATGAAAATTATCCGTGTTTATTAGCATTTGTGTATTTACAGTCAACTTTCCATATCTCGATATTGAAGGGACCATTTGAATTTATTTAGTGACTAATTTATAAGCAGCTGCGGAAAATCTACAGAACTGTAGAATCAGTTTTATTGATTGACCGACAAAACCTCAAAACGCTTAAATCAGTTGATCACTAACATAATTGTTCCGAATCTTCCGCCAACAAACTAAAAAAAAAAAAAAAACCAATGAATTTTGGATAATATTTTATTTTTACGTGTGCATCCAAAATAAGAAAGCAAGATTGTAATATTGATGAGTGCGAGCTTTTTGGTGGAATAACTGTAACGATGATTCAAAGGCGGAGAATCGTATCTTCCATTGAATTTCAACTACTGTTTTGTCTGCACATTGTACTGGAAGTCGCCATCTTGGTTTCCAAAATGGCGTCGGACATCGATTTCCGGCCTCTACACGTCGTCTTCGTTCCGAGAATATCCGTATTGCAGACTATTTGACAATTTTTCACAAACCGGAAGTCGCCATCTTGGATTCCAAAATGGCATCGCACATCGATTTCTGGCCTCTACATGTTGTCCCCGTTCCAAAAATACCCATATTGTAGGATATTCGGCGGCTTTTCACAAACCGGAAGTCGCTATCTTGCATTCCACAATGGTGTCGGACGTTGCGTCATATATGAACAGCCCCTCCACAGCACACCATTGAAGGCGTAGGTTAACTGAACACCGAGGAAACTAATCTTCTTCATGACACACCAAGACTTTTTCATTGTATGTACATCCTCAGAAAACACTTAGGCTTTTTTGGCTCTTTAACCGCGTTATTTCAAAAATCGTCGTAAAAAAAACCGCGTCGTTTCGAAAACCGTCGTAAAAAAACCGCGTTATTTAAAAAATCGTCGTTAAAAAAAACCGTGTATAAAAAGACTTGAGTGTATCGAGTGTTAGGTCCCTTCAAGTATGTGCGTTTAAAAAGCGAAGGACGTATTGGTATTTATGTTATCCATACGTAAAACGGGTATTAGTAAATTACCAGATTTTAAGTGATTTAAGCCATTCAACTAAGAAAATAAATATGGAAAAAATACACTATTAAATAGTGAATGTACGCTGCTCAGGGTGAATCATTATTTTTTACTAGAACAGCCTTAATTGCATTTTCATCAACAAGAAAAGGAAAAATAGGCAGGCAGTCATCATCATTTTCCCAATTAATAACGACTCCATCAACCTTAATGGTTGTTTGAATTCAAATCAAGCCACTGAAGATTAATGAAGTTGTGATATTATTTTTTAAGAGGCACATTAAAATTATGAATAGCTCAAGTGCCTGTATATTGAGACACAGTTTGAGAAAAATTTATTTGAGATATGGCTTTTTACCACCAAAGTTCTACATTGTCTTCCAGCAGCATTTCGAAATAGATCGTCAAAACAATACCAGATTGTTCTACAATCTTAAAGCAATACGGAATTATTAAAATTTTGACATCTTGCCTAGAATGCAAACACCATTGATGCTCCTTAAAATCTATGTAAAACTGGATATTCATGTTACTCCTTCTTTCCTCGCAGCGACCAAAAAACAGCCCTCTCACGACTCAAACAAGAGACGAATCCAAATTGATGGTCTCAAATAGCTGAAACCCATCATCTTCCGACAGTGCCCTGCGTTTCTAATGCATTCAAAAACTGCATGCATAAAACTTGTTTTCTAATGCATTCACCCGGGGACTGGACAAAATCGGCGCGGAGCCGGATGAACGGGTGCGGTGAATAATCTCGCGAAATCCGTCAAAAAGAATCCTCTTTCGTGCAGGGGAGCGAAACGACACACAAAAGGAAAGAAAGAATAATAAGATTTTGTCCGCCGAAGCAAGGAAAAATGTTAAGCAAGAAAAAAAATGTATGCACTTTGGAAAAGACCTGCGGGAAGATTTGTAATAGAATTTTAGACGAGTGCAGCTCAGCAGCCGAATGAAGAAAAAATGCACACCGAGAGGTTTTCTGTATGCAATACGCGTCCACTCACCAGTACTGCATATCTTTAGATGAAGCGAGACGAAAGAGAGCTGAAAATTTGCACCAACAGGAACGAAACAAGAAGAAACAACCGAATTGACTATACGTAAGGTTAGGTTCACCTATATGATGCAGTTAGTGAATCGGAAGAAAAATTCAACATCCCAGCAACATGCATTTCGTGTACAATTCCGAACCAGGGCAAGGCTGCATGTTACAATGCAAACACTACTACAGTGAAACGAAAAGTTCCTCTCTCACCAAACTTGGTCTTCCAGTTCGGGGCCCTTCTGGTCCAGATATACAAGCCGATGGCACTGGGCTGGATTGGGACAAGATTTTTGGGAGTTTTCAATCTTCTGTGCAGTATCCTCAAAATCATTTAAAAATTACGATGAAATCAAAATTTTTGGTGACTCCAAAAAACAAACCCAAAACAATGAATTATCCGAAATTAATGCCTGGTGTTATTAAAAATAAATCCATTCTCTGACTGTTCCTCCAGACGGAATCACCTACCAGAGGAAAACAAATGCAGTGAACGCAAAACGGGAACCGAAGATGTAGTGCAGAACGTAATAAAAATGACGCGGCGAGAATGAGTTTAATGAACTTTCACGAAACGCTGAACCCCGCGCGGAAGGCGAAAAAATAAATAAACGAGAACGTAACGAAGCTGAGCAAAAAATAAAATCAGCGGAAAAAATATAACATTCAAACGAAAGAAGTGCATAAGAGAAAAAAAAATAGCAAAACTGCACCAGAAGAAGCTGCTGCTGATGCAGCAGCAACAACAACAACAGCAACAACGACGGCGAAAAGAGCACAAACATAATAAAATAAGAAAAGAAATTCACCAAACGAGATTCGCGCGCGGTCTCATCTCCTTTCACGGAGCCTTGGTTAGGGGGGGATCAGGTCGGTGAGACTTTTCGCGCAGAGTTCAACTGAAATGCATTTTATGTATAGGTAGGAGAAAAGTGCATTGGACCAAACGAAGATGACGACGGCGAACGGTGCGTTGGACGAAAAGTACATAAATAAAGAGTGGGCTCACGAAAATGAACTGTCCGCTCGGGATGATCCGGACCGTAACGCGATGGACTCGCTGCTGCTGCTGGTGGTGGTAGTGATGTAATGGAAGATAATATTAAGCCATTTCTATGCCTGGAGGAATTGTTTCGATTGTATGTTGTATGTTTGTTGCAATTAGCAAATTAACATGATTTTTAGCACCAGTTTAGCACTTCTGCTAGGAATAGTTTTTTAATTTTGTTTGAGTTGATAAACCCGTCAGAGACGCACAGAAAAAGAAAATCACAAAAATTCTCCAATCTTTTCTTGACTAAAATCGATGCAGATTTAATTTTTAATGCTAGAGATTTATTCCAAAAAATGTTCAGCATTTGATGGTCTCCATGAGCATCATGAGTCGTCTTTTTAATAGATGTTACTTTATATTTCATTTTAATGTACATGGAGAAACAAATAAGTTTAGTTTTAGACGTGTTTTTTGTCAGTTTGTTTAATTTTGTAGTTTTGTGATTTTAGTTTTAAGATGCCGGTCATTCTGGCAAATATTTTACCTGTTGACTGTAATAAACAATAACAATGCAATTTATTTGCGGACTTTTTTTCAAAAAAAAACTCCACAACATATTCAGAACCAGATCAAGATCGTGAATACTTTGGTTTTCATCCTGAATTTCCAACTGACATTAGCATTAATGAAATCAATGTGCATGACATTTTGGAGGCATTAATAAATTTGGACGCATCTAAAGGCTCGGGGCCTGATGGAGTCCCTCCTGATTTTATGAAAACTTTGGCAACTGAGCTTACAGCTCCTTTATTTTGGATTTTCAATATGTCACTGGAATCCGGAGACATTCCAAAAATATGAAGAAAATCATTCCTACTACCTATTTTCAAATCTGGTGAAAAATCTGACGTCAGTTATTATCGTGATATAGCCCTTATTTCTTGCATCCCTAAACTTTTTGAGGCAATCATGAAAAATTTTTTACCAAATAAAAAATAGTATAACTACCTCACAGCACAGATTTTTCAAGGGTCGGTCGGCAACCATTAATTTACTCGAATTTGTGAATTATTCTCTAGAAGCAATGGATAACGGAAGCTATAAAGAAGATTTGTACACGGATTTAAGCAAAGCATTTGACCGCGTCGACATACCTATACTTCTTTTTAAATTAAAAAATCAGTGGGGTTGTGTTTAACACATGGCTGGTTGACGTAGACTACGTTAAACCGTTTGATTAGTTTCGTTAGTTTCGTAGCGGAACATTCACAAAAAAAAAATCCCCCCACCCCCAACCCCAAAAACCAAAAAAAAAAAAATAATTTTTTTCAACACCCCTTTTAAAGCTTATACAAAAAAAAAATCACCACCCTCTCCTCCATTCTTTTTTCTCATAAAAACAGAAAATAAATAATTTATTCCAACATTTGCACCCAAGTACTTTCTACACGTTGGGTACATAAAGAGTAAAACGGGATGTAATGTTAGCCTAGCTCCTTCATTCGCCTATTACCAAATATGTTATTAAATCCCCCTAAACCACAAAAACAATTTTCTTTCCAGAATTCCCAATTAATAAAAACAATTGAGACATTATTAATCAATTTATAAAGGGTGATACGGTCAAAATTTGGTCAAGGGAAAACGCGTGTAAATCGGTGAAATCGTTTATTTAAAAATCAAATTAAATTTCTTTTTCAAGTTCAATTAGTATAAAATTCAGGAAAAATATTCAGTTAGGCCTCCGCTTTTCCAAATCCGAATTGCCGGGCCTTACGCTTGACCCCTGCCATCAGATTTTGTACAGCCACCTTGTCCACCTTCTTCGCCGCAGAAAGCCAGTTTGCCTTGAACTGCTGCTCGTCCTTAGCAGTTTTTTTTTGGTCTTCTTTAGGTTCCGCTTGACAATAGCCCAGTATTTCTCAATTGGGCGGAGCTCTGGCGTGTTGGGAGGGTTCTTGTCCTTGGGAACCACCTGCACGTTGTTGGCGGCGTACCACTCCATGGCCTTTTTACCGTAATGGCAAGATGCCAAATCCGGCCAAAACAGTACGGAACAACCGTGTTTCTTCAGGAAAGGCAGCAGACGTTTATTCAAACACTCTTTCACGTAAATTTCTTGGTTGACAGTCCCGGAAGCTATGAAAATGCTGCTTTTCAAGCCACAGGTACAGATGGCTTGCCAAACCAGATATTTCTTTGCGAACTTTGACAGTTTCGTGTGCTTGAAAATATCTGCTACCTTTCCCCTTCCTTTTGCCGTATAAAACTCCTGTCCCGGAAGCTGCTTGTAGTCGGCTTTGACGTAGGTTTCGTCGTCCATTACCACGCAGTCAAACTTCGTCAGCATCGTCGTGTACAGCCTCCGGGATCGCGCTTTGGCCGTCGTATTTTGTTTATCATCGCGATTTGGAGTCACTACCTTCTTGTAAGTCGATAGTCCGGCTCGTTTTTTGGCTCGATGCACGGTTGTAGACGATACACTCAGCTTATTTGCGGCATCTCGGAGAGATAGGTTAGGGTTTCGCTTGAAACTACCGGCAACTCTCTTTGTCATCTCAGCGGCTTCCGGTTTTCGATTTCCCCCCGATCCAGACTTCCTGGCTGTCGACAAACGTTCCCCAAACACTTTAATTACATTTGTAACGGTTAATTTGGCAACTTTTAGCGATTTTGCCAACTTTGCGTGCGAATAGCTCGGATTTTCGCGATGCGCGAGCAAAATTTTGATACGCTGCTCTTCTTGCTTGGACGGCATTTTGACAACTGAAGAGTGAATTCCAAAATCAAAATAGGAGCAACATTCTACCCACACACACCTTCAAAATGAGGGGTGTTCAGGTTTTTTAAATGCAAAATTGAAAGAAATACGTCAAGTTGATATTGACCAAATTTTGACCGTATCGCCCTTTACCCCCCCTGAAATAATAAAAAAAAAAAAAAAAAACTGGCGATACAAATGAGGGAAAAAAAACGCACCCCATATTTTATTTTTTTTTTTTTTTTTTTTTATTTTTTATACTAAAAACCCCAAAAAAACGGTTTTCCCCCCAAAATTATTTTTTCTCCCCCCCACAATATATTTCAAAAACCCCCCCCCCATTTATAATTGAGAGCTTTTGGGCCCCGGTACCATTTTTGCATTAGTATGATTGTGTGGCAAGTACAATCATACCCTATATGTTTAGGGAGTCGAGAAATTTTCCTTAACGAAAATGTCTAGACCAGACCGGGAATCGAACCCAGCCCCCTCCAGCATGGCGTGGCTTTGTAGCCGTGCCTTTACCGACTGAGCTAAGGGAGGACCCTGTATGTTAGTATTCATTATGAAAATTAGGAAGTTCTATTGTATACTCTTCAGAAAGGTTTAAATGATGATACGGCCTCAAGTTGAAGGTCCTTCTCCAACCAGTCTCAACCTGTAGTTGGCAAAGTTTAAGTTTTGCCTGATAATCACGAGTTCAGGCATCGGTACATGATCGGAGGATTTTCCATACGTTCGATTTTAACGCGCTTCCGAAATTTGCGCATACGTTTGTCCTCAAAACGATTAGGCATCGTACTTATTCTCACTTTCACAGTTCCTCAAAATTTATTTCTTCCTAGAAGTAAATCTCTATCCAACGGGAATCGTTAAAACAACAGAATAACTATTCCTAACTGTACTAATTGGAGTATGCAAAGAATGTTACTTCGGAATATCCTTTTCGAAAATCAAAGCGAAAATCAAACGTAGGAAATTTTTTGATACTTGCCGGAACGCAACATTCTTTAAAATTTTCCAACACCGATTGATGAATATGAACGCGAAAATATATATCTTTTATTTAAAATTTCAAAATACTTGAATAAATGGCAATCGTTAAAACATCTAGGTGAGTGCAAAAATCTCAGCTCAAAATTAAATGAATTAAGAAACGATCGAATAATTATCGACCGGTGTTTCAATTCCTCGTGACGGCAGCCCTTTATAAATTAAGGTATGCGACCAGAAGAAAACGGCGAGAAGAAGAAGAAATTGTTTAAGCCACCGCTCTCTGCCAATTGGTAAGATAAATTCAAATTAAACAAACTCTCTCAACATTGGATTGGTCGTCCTGAAAAGGACGGATCTGTCATAATCCGCATAAGAATTGAATCCTTCCCGATGTTTTCACGAAGCAGGTTATTTCTGCCGTGCACGTTGTGCTTTAGATAAAAATGGCTACCAAGAATATCACACACACTCAGGCACCTTATTTAGCTCCTCGTGGTGGCGCCCACCGCCTGGCAACAAATCATCACCGGCTTGAGCAACCGACTGCCTAGCACACCACTGCAAATTAGTGGCTGCCTAGCAACGGTTGCCTAGTTAAGGGCTTGCTAGAAACAGCCTGCAGAGCATTCAGCTGCCAGTCCACTGGTTGGTCGTCACCTTCTATGGTACGTGCCACCACCAGCTGCCAAATCCACATTGGCGCTTTGCCGCTCCGCACTAGAGGCTTCGTGCCATCGAGGTTGCCTCCAGAGTTTATGCCATCGCTAGCTGCTGATCCTCGATGGTTCGTTGGTCTGCCCAGCTCCAGTACTGCGGCACTAATGAGTAAATTTGTGAATGTGTACCCCTCTTATATTGTTCACTGCATCATATGAGACCTCCCTTGCTTACATTTGAGATCTGTGATAGTGAAGTACAGTGCATTTAGTCTTAAAAATCGGCATTATAAGACATCACTTTATGTTTTGGTTATTTTCAATAGCTTAAAATTGTTAACGGATAATGTTTTATTGTTGAATTGATACGCGGGAAAATTTCCAACCGATTGATGTAAACATCTTGAAAATCTATTGAGCATTTATTAAGTTGTTAGCGTTTAATTTGTAACGATATGTTCAAACTTGAATGTTGGGTTATTTGTGTATTTGTTTATATTTACTTTCAGGTGCTGCATCCAAACATTCTATTTGTTTTATTGCAAATTCGTCAAAATGTTCGCGGAAGAAGTGATCACCAGTTTGAGATTGCCAAGGTGGTTGGGTGCCATTTGACAACAGTTTACCGCATAAAAAAAACCCTGCAGGATGGTCCTAAGCAGCGGAAGCCGGGCAAATCGGTCCGTGCAAAAATTGCTCGCAACCCGGTGCGTTCCATAAGAAAACTTGCAAAGGAAGCCAATATTTCGGAGAAATCCATGCGGAGAATCATCAAATAAGACCTGCATGCATCTTCCAGAGCCAGAGTGAAACGCCACTTAATTACGGACCGTGTCAACGAACTACGAGTGACTCGTTCCAAGAGATTGCTTTGTTGAAGAAGGAAAAAATGATAATCCTGTTCTCCGACGAAAAGCTTTTCAGCATAAATGCAGTGGCCAACAGCTGCACGGAACGGTTCATTTCACCGCACAAAATAGAGAACTTTCCGCAAAAAGTGAAATTCAAATTTCAAACCAAACATCCGGCTGGTGTCATGATGTTTGGCTTGGTGGCGTCCAACGGTTTGAAAATGCCGCCTGTTTTCACTGATGCTGGAGTTAAAATCAATACCGAAGTGTATATCGGTATTTTAAAGGACCAAGTGCTTCCCTTGGTGAAGGCCAACTTCTCCGAGGACCAAAACGTTGTCCTACAGCAGGATGGAGCGCCGTGTCACACGTCCAATCGAACCCAACAATGGTTGAACGATAACATGAAGTTTTGGCCGAAGGATTTGTGGCCCCCCTAGCAGTCCAGATCTTAATCCGTTGGATTATTCGATTTGGGAATATGTTGAAGCACGAGCCTGCAAAACATCACCCCTGTGAAAACCCTGAAGTCAACCATAACACGCACATGGCAGTCAATGTCGGAAGACTTCGTCCGAAAGGCATGCTCTGGCTTTCGGTCGTCGGCTCGAGGATGTTATTAATAAAAATGGAGGACACATTGAATAAATTTGTTTAACAGGACTTTATAAAGATAACTGCACTCGAAAATGTTGATATTATTGCTTGAATTAGTTGAAAATGTGAAGAACAAATTTTCGCATTATTTTCTGCCGCACCCTGTACACATGAAAATAAAATAGAATCTGTGCCAAAACAGTTTTTATTATACGCACTTCATAACCTAAGTAACAATCCTACTGCCTTTTAGCTTTTGTTCTAATTTATAAGGGCTTTGTTACTGCAATACACATGCTATTTCAATGATGCGCAAGATCTATAGTTAATTATTTTACTTTTGGCTGTTGTTATAATCTTTTCTAGCAGAAAGGTGAAGTCAAAAACAGTCTAGCTTCTAAAAATAATTGACGAGGAAATCTATTCCCTCGTAAAACCGTTCAGTATGTTAATAATAAAGCTCGTTCATATTTGTTTAACAGAGTCATGATAAAATATTTCATAAGCACGCTTTATCATTATAAAAACCATCAGTAAGCCATTTGGCTTCTGACGAGAGCATGCAGCATATATTGTAGCATTTTGAACTATATAAAGAGTATGATAAGCTGCCATTGCTGTCATAATAGAATAAAACAAAGATGAATTCGCATAGCAACAAACTTAAAAAAGTGAAAACAAGTAACACGTTTAAGCGCATAATTAAGCAAAACTTCTTGAGCATTCTGAATAGAGATTTGCCAACTACCCATCAACTAAGTTCCATGAAAAAACACCAACATTAGTCAGTTGACAATGACCGCGCGCACCGTTCCACCGCCAGCAGAGCCGCTTGGAGCCGTGGGATCATTTTAATTCAAAGTTATCGGAAAAGCTGTTCTTTCGGAAAAGTCGGCTACGAACAGACGTAACAGTCTAATTGATGCCCATCGTTCACCTAAAAAAACGATTGATTTGAATACAAATAGTTGGCCAAGCCACCACTCACAGCGCTCGCATCGACAATTATAACATTTTCCTGCTGAGGGATTTCCTTGCACTAGCATCGCTTGCAAGTGTTAGTGTGTTCGGAAATGTTTTGTTTTTTTTTTCATCAAAACATGGGACGCAAATGTGAATCTCTATTTTGCTCTAATAGGGAAGGTAAAAACCGCGGAGAATCCTTCTTTAGTTTTCACCGTGACATGGAAAGGTATGAAATTTATTGAGATTAATATTACTATGACATAGAATTTAATTTTGACATCAAGTAGATGCGCGAAGTGGGCAAAATTTTGCCAGTCAAGGGAGCTCGTGGTGGAGTTTGATGGAGGCGGACAAAAGGCAGTCGAAAAGCGGAAACTATGCTCCGACCGTTTAACTTAGTTTATAAAAACTGTTAAAAGCCTGCGAAAGGGTAAGCAAGAAAGTAATTTAGTTGTTATCTATTATGAACATAGAATCATTGTTTAGGTTACGTGGCAATGCCACCCCGTCGCCATCTGCTGCTATGCAACTTATTCCTGAGATTCCTGGTGAACCATCCCACGAAACGAAAATTGAATTCCAAGACATCGAGTTCCTTGCCAGTCCGTTCAATCATGAATTGACTGAGGATATAACGAAGGAGCAAGCATCCACTAATTTTCACTTTTCTACGAATACGCTTGCTTCAAAACAAACGATTGACATTCAAGCGAGCCTGAAGTAGTGTGCGTGTGTTTCATGGGCGCGCTTGTTGGCAGCTGTTGCGGCAGGCAAGACAATCAAACATGGTTGACACTGAAATGGGCAGAGCGGCCGTCAGATAGCGCTAATTTTTTAACTTATCTAAATTTAAATTTATGACGATGTATTGTAAGAGCACCTGTACCGGTGCGTGACTAAAGTATATTTGATCGCCCTCACCATCACTTCAAATCGTATCGGGCGCAGCTAAAAGCGCTAGCAAAATTGTGGCGCGACTATCGGAAAGCATTAGGCGCTCAAATTTAGCAATGCGATAGTGGCGAGAGAGGGTTGCTATTCGACTGCCTATTGTCAAAAATCTCCGATTGGTTTGTTGTTTATTTTTGTTTACCCAATCAGGATTAGGGGCAAATCTTTGAATTTACTCAAGAAAATTATTGCTTTATCAACTTTAAGCCAATTTGGTTTAATAATAAGAATTTTATCAATAGGGTCGAATGCGATGGCTTTTTCATGATTTCTCGTGGATAGATTTTTGGTTGGCATGAAAGAGAACCATTAGCCACAATGACAACCCTTGGGGTGTCCCGGGGGAACCTGTAGGAGATGTTTTGCGCCAAACCACGTGGTGTGACGGTTTTTTCCTCATTAGACTTTCGGTTGGCCTGAAAAGAACTATTATCCACATTGGCCTCTCTCTGAACCTCTGAGGTGCCCTGGAGGAACCTGTAGGAGGGGAAATTTGTGTGTTTACACCAAATCACGTCGTGCGACAGCTCTTTCTTTATGAATTCACCTTCAGTAGGCATGAATAATTTGGCATAATGACCCTTCCGGAAACCTCTGGGGTGATTTGGCGAAACTTATAGGAAAGGACATTGGTATTTTTGTACCAAACCCCAGTGGTTCCCAGAGAGACCACTGTAACCAATGGTTCTTTTCATGCCAACCGAACGTCTCTCCAAGAGAAATCACGAAGAAAGAGCCATCGCAATTGACTATGTTTATGACGATCACCGAATCTGTCAAACTGATGATGGAGCACTAGTTTTGCAGCGATACAGAACACGGTAACAAAATATAGTAGCGACCGGTGTGAGATTGAGTGACTAAACTAAAATGACAGCTCGATGTGCTAGTATTTTAGTCGCCCAGATAGTTGCGCCCGATACGGATGCTCTAATAACTGAATTAGTACTTCTGGTGAAAAGCCCAATTTCATACCCTCATGCTGGTAATATTCATAGTTTTACAAGTATCTAGTACATTTTTACCCTTTATCATAAAACTGTTGACAGCGTGATTTTACTTTTAGTCTTTTTTAAGAAACGCACTACTAAGAAAATTGCCGATTCAACGCTGCAATTATGGTAGTTTAAGTGAAAATACAGCTCATCAATGCCTATGTTGAGCCTTCGTGTTTCTTGCTGAACTTATTGCATTCAGTACAGTATTGATTAGACAAACAGTATTTTAGCAGGAACCGATAATAGCAATAACACGATGAACTTCATCTTTGCTTAACGGCACGAAAACAACTTAGTTCAAGCCGAAGTTAAAATGTACCCAGGATCCTTAGCTTTCGGGTGGTCCGTTACGCTAGAAAAAAAAAAACACCGAAGTGGTCACTTGGACTGTTTTTGTAATTTTCCTTCAGCTGTAGTTTTCGATGTATTTGATTTGATTGGTTTATTTTGTGCTTTTTGATTTACATTATAATTGTCCTCCTAGTGCTCACAAACTGAGCATATTGGATCACCCGATGCGTTCAAGGCCTGAATGTAGCCAGACTTGATTCCAAAGGAGCGCCTTCTTCTTTCAATACTGGATATATTAGTCAGAGCTATGCACAAAATGCTGAACAGTGAAACTTTCCTCGTAATCATCACTACCGCACTACTTGAAACCATGCCGCGTTTTAGTAGCGATATTTCGAAGATTCCATTACGTCAATAGGTCTTTACGACCTAGACGACCGGAAGAAGTTGGTGAAGCACGTGGAAGGTGCACACCACCGTACCCGGTTCAACCGTCTAGCCTGATCGGTCGAATAGCAATGAATTGTGGGGAAGTTTATGGATTTTCATTATTGTTACCCGCTTCCGCGACGATGTTTTCCCTCCATCAGCAACGTTAATCGATACAGAAAATTGCTTTCTTTTGACGAGCTAATTCAGGCTTTCTACAGAACAAAATTGCTGAGCGCGTGGTTGCACGGAACTTGCGTTTCGGTGCAATATCAAAATCGATACTCAAACGAAACTTTAACCACCTTCCGGTAGAGCACGGTTTTTTTTTTAAATTATTCTACTATACACACGTGAACGTGAAGTGCTATCGTAAAACCATTTATGTTGAGGTATATGAAACGACGATATCAACAACAGAAATAACGATAATCAACAAAACAAAAACCGTAGCATATTGTTGAGCTTCTTTGAGCACAATCCAGAAACAATCAAGTTCGAAATTCCTACAACTTATTTGCAAGTGTCAAGGGCACGTTCCTAGTTACAAAATCGAACGAACCGTAGCTGAACGATTTTTGATTGAATCGTTTGGGGAGTTCACCAATTGCTTAAAGGTGAACTGGGGCATAATGCACCCTTCACAAGAAACTGATCGATTTTGTCCACTATTGATTCAAAATATTCATTTTATCTGTTTTCTGTATGTTCCAATCTTATCTTCTCCTTAAGAAAGCTGAGGAATTTTTCTAATAACAGTGGCCTTTAATGGTCGAGTAAATTAACATTTAAAAAGTGTTTGAGGTCAAAATTTAAAAAAAAAGTCTTTTTCTAAGGTTTTTATCATGTTATTTGTCTGAAACTATATGTAGTACAAAAACATGCCTTTCAAACTATAAATTCTATAAACAGAAATCTCGAGATTTCAGAAAACAATAATGTATTCTCCAGTAGAACCAACAAACGTTATTTTAGGCTGCACCTCTAGCAGAACAGCCACGGCGGTAGCTGCTACCGGCCATGGAAAAGCGAATTTTAAGAGCAATGAGAAACGATCCGAAGACTAATGCGAGACGAATTGCCCTGTTTCCGGTCTCCCATTGGAGCGTATGGGACGTTTTAAAGAGATAAAATATGCATCCGTTATGGAAAGTGATAAAACCAAAGGACTTGAGTTTAGCAGGATAATGACGGAAAAATGGTTTAAGATACACTGTCCTTAAAGAAAAAACATTCTTTGGATGGACGAGTGCACCTTCACAGGTAACTTCAATACACACAATGACCACACGTGGGCAATTATAAACCAAAGTGCGATCAAACAAACAAAGACACAGTACCGGTTTTAAGTTAATGTATGGGCCGCTATAATTGACTGGCAGCTCATCGGTCCGTATATTTTCGAAGGAAGTCTTAACAGTGCAAGGTATTTAGAGTTTCTGTAAAACGAGAATCCAAATTTTCTGGAGAATGGCCCGTTTGCTCTGTAACGGCGCTTGGTATTTCAACAGGACGGAGCCTCTTCTCATTCAACTAATGAGGTAAGACGATTCCTTAACACCAAATATAGAAAACCGTGGATCGGGCGCAATGAACCAATTTCTTGGCCACCAAGGAGGCCACCGAATTTAACTCCCTTGGACTTATTTTTTGGGGTTGCATGGAGGAAGAGATGTTTTCGGTAGCAATGAATACGCGCGAACAACTAATCGATCGGATTTTTCTTTCTTCTCGAATTGTTCGAGAAAAACAGAACGATATCGATCTTGTGGAAGAGACTAGAAGGAGGATTAGGTTACTCGAGTAAAGTCTAACATCATAAAGATAGCAATTCGAAAACTAGTTTTAATATAAATATCAAATTGAAATCAAAATTTGATTTCACTTCATAATTTTCAAACTTGATATCAAATTTAATTTTCATCTTGCTGCAATCTTGCGATCACTTTTCTTTGAGAAAAGTAGTTTTGTTTTCATTGTCTTGACATATCATCCATCAACGGGAAAAAATGTACAGAAAGTGGACTTTTCAATTTGCTCTCACTGATAGCAGGATCAGTTTTAAATTTGATGTCACAGAAATAAATGTTTGCTATCAATTTTGATCTTTTAACCGTTAAAACGACCAAAAGCAACCTCAGTAATCATTATCGGCAACATCACAACCTCATATTTAGTTTTCTATTTGATTTCAGGCTCTACGCGGGAGTCACGTGGAACAATTACTGAAATAAAATTATGAACGAAAAAAAGATTTTTCAGAATAAAAAAAAATAGCAACAACATTACATTTTCAATAGTCAAAACTTAGAAGAAAGTCGGTAGACATTCGCTAATTGAGGCTGGCTGTGTCGCATTATATGCACTACAAACTTAGAAATTATGAATTTTACACGAGACGTAATCCATGTTTTTAAAAAGTCGGGGCACGTAAAGAAAGATTTCGTGTAAAATTATGTCTCCTGAAACTGACACATTTGCAATTAGGCGAAAGATGTGTTTGATTGAATTTATTTTCTTATCTCTTTCAACTCATTCTTAGGTGCTAAAGGACGCTTGCATGTGTCGGTCTCAGCGGACAGAAATTTACATGACATTTTGGTAGTGTGTACTTAATCAGTGTATATCTATTATTGAGCTACAAAATAATCCAGTTTGCACTATATCAATGTACCAGTTTACATTTTTTTTCCGTAAGCTCGTAATTTCTGTTTCAAAAAAAATCCTTTCTTGGCTACGCGTCATTGCACATCAAGTGTGCTGTGCGTGGAGCATGTTTTAGTAAAACAGTGCAGTTCACTACGTCTTCTTCTTCTTCTTTAGCATTTCAAGCTTATTGCTTTCACAATTAGCTTATTGCTTGCTCTCAACTAAGTGTTCTAAATGCACTTCCACAGATATTAATTAAGAGCTTTCGATGCCAGGTACCATTTTTGCATTAGTATGATTGTGTGGCAAATACAATCATACGCTATGCCCAGGGGAGTCGAGAAATTTTCCTTAACGAAAAATGCCTAGACCAAACCGGGAATCGAACCCAGCCACCTCCAGCATGGTGTTGTTTTGTAGCTGTGCCTTTACCGACTGAGCTAAGGGAGGCAGTTCACTACGTGTTTTATTCAAATAACATGCGAAAAGCCTTGATTTTCACATTTTCACTTCCAAAAACTTATCAAATATTAACTACTTGGCCATTAGAAACCACTGTTAGACAAATTTCCCAGCTTTCCTGTGGAGGGGGTAATTTTGTGCTAAGCGGAATACACTTCCAGTTACAGCTAATCTGAGACCAGCATGAACCAAAATATTAAAAAATCAATAACTCAGTAATCTTTGAGATTTAAACTTATGCGTTGAATTTTTTTTTACATCAAATATGATAGTCTATCTGAACTAAAGAACCTTACACCCTCTTTATTAATAATCCCGGTCGAACACGTAACGACGCACTTGTAGAAATTCACGCCCAGTCGATTATGTCAGTGATCGATAAGGCAACGGCAATTGATGAAGTCATTGTCATCGGTGATTTGTCAGGAATTGCATGGTATCCAACGAGTTATGGCTTTCTTTAACCGGAGTTGCTTCTTAGCCCCAAGATATCTGTTAACCTTTTTGCAGTTTTGCAAGTTTTCGAGCACTTTTAGCGATGTCGGTTTTCTCGATGACCAAGTTAACCACTTCGATTCCAATCATCGATTAATGGGCGGTAACACTCTGGGTACACTCAACATCGACGATACAATGAACTCTAATGCCGCATTACTGTTAAAGTCAATTTTTGCGTGACGTAATTAATGGACGTTCCCTAATGTCACAGTAAGTACACAAATAAAATTTGGCATATATATGGTTGTGAAATAGGGCTTCTTCAAAACACAGTAAAGTGAGTAATGCGAGCTATAGTTTACACCTATAATCTTGTAGTATGATTTATTACCTTGCTCAATAAAACCTTCACTATAGTTATTGGTTATTGAATGGTATTTATGAGGCCTCGGTTACTGACGTTCATTTAAATGCAAAAGCAATTTGCAACTATAGAAACTTCATACACGTGAGGTATTGATCACCCAGGAACAATCTTTCAAACGCAGCTTTCAGCGGCAGTTTATAATTGCCAGGTTGGAAATTTAAATCAGTTTTGCTTAAAGCAATCCGATTAATTTATTCACATCAACAAACGATTGATAAACTGCAAATTGTATATGAATTCAGACTAGTATTAGTTTTGTGTGAGATTCATACAGGAGACTTTTGACGTTCATATTCATCTTTGGACAATTCGTTCAACAGTTTGTATTTCTCCGTATCGGTTAGATTGATATAGCTGTTATTATCCATCAGCTCTTTTTTAATACTGTACACCAAATCACAGGGTAGCTCAACATTCTTTTCGTTCTCTATCTGCACCTGAGTGGTGTGCACTTCTAAACTACGAATTGAAGCAGTATCATCATTCGTTCTGGACGGCTCATCCGTTTCCACCTTGATGTGGTCACCTTTGAAACCTTGCGTTAACAGTTGCACAGCGGCCGATTCCTTCGGCAGTGCTTGAATCACCGTTTTAAGCAATTTAGGAGACGTATTGTGATTAGGATTATTTATTACCACATCTGTATCACCATCGTTAGTATCAATACTCTGCTGAGACTCCGCTTTCTCGCGAGCTGCATTCTTACGCATCAAACTTTTAGCGCGTTTCTTCAGAATGGCTTGTGCATTCGGGTAGTACACAATTGCTTCATTCAGGTCCGATTTTGACAGGACGAATAAATTTGAGAATCCTTTCGATCGAACATCAGCTGTGCGGCGATTACCTTCGGCTCCATTGATCGCCAATAAACTGATCTCCCCAAACACCGATCCCTCATACAGCGTTGCCAGTACGACATCATTTCTAGGACCACCCATAACCTGAACTTGTCCGGTTTTAACTATGTACATCTCCTTTCCAACCTCTCCTTTACGACAAACGTGATCTCCTGGTAGGAAGGTTACCGATCTTAGTTTTAGCACCAGCTCTCGAAGCAAAGCTTCCTCACAATCGGCAAACAGCTGTACCTTGGATAGAGTTTGAATGTGAACCGAAATCGCAATATCTGTCTTCAAATTTGCCGGAAGAGCGTCCATAATGTGCGTCTCATCCAAACTTCGTTGTTGTTCCCACGTGAACGTAAACCACATCTTAACCCTCCGTTGGAGATCGGTAGGCAGGTTTAGCTCTCGCATGTACTCCAGTGTTTCGTCCACCAGCTGCTTGTATTCGGATTTTGATCTAGTGGCAGTTGCAATGATGTCTCGAATCTGACCGATCAGCAACGCAAATACGAACACTCCCATCAACCAGGCAGCCGTCATAAATAGGAGTTCGCCTTCCTTTTCCGGTTTGGGATTTTTACCGATCGAGGTTGCAGTTTTCGTGGCAAATGCAAAGCACCGAACGTATGCGTGCCCTTTGTTGTTGAACACCCAACGGTTGGAACCGAGACCTACGGGAAAAAGAAATAGCATGAATTGGAATGTTTATGATCAATAATAAAGGTCAACTGTTCAAAGTTCATTATTGGCCGCCGTAATGACTGGAGCCCCCTACTCGTGTTAAAAGCCAAAAGTGAGAACACATTTTGGGCCTACTATTCTTCTATCAAGTGCAGTAAATCTAAAATTAGAAGATGGCGGTGATCCTTGCCATCGTGGACGAAGATTGATTAACAAAAACATTATATCCAGATTAGTAACGTAAGGTAAGTTATTATTTTGATTGTATTGTAAGTTTTTTTTGTACTTGTTTGTGTTTAAAAACAGATGCGAATCTCTCACGCCTTTTGTAAAAAAGTTTTCACCAAAAACAATTTCCAATCCAAAAACCTGAATTAATCCACCGATGGTGTGACTGAACCCTTCTTACACTTCACCAGAATTACGAACTCAAATGTGGCCAATATGGTACTGTATACATATTTTCATCAGAAATTCCAGGAAGATCCAGGAATATTCGATATGTCATACATTCAGTTTATAAAATGAATTATTTGTCAATCCTGAACGTATTGTTCATCGATGTGATTAAAATATTGCTATTAATAGTCTTTAACGACCTGTTTATATTAGGTATATAAAAGGAAAAATTACAGAAATATTAGAAATTCCATATAATCAGTCCATATAATGAATTATTACACAATCCTAAGCGTCAATTTTGATTATCGATATGGATTCAAGATGCTTAACAAGTACATGGTCCTTGAAAATTGTGTAGTTATAGTGAATGGAGACTTTGTGTAATTTTCGAATATACTCGTTGCAGTTCAAAACCGGACCACTCGAGCCAATCGATCCCACTCTAATTCTATAGAGTCACATAGTGTGGCTAGTCCGCTGAATGTGCTATACAACGCACCAGATGCAGAACAATAGAATACAAGCGGTATCGATTGGGGTGAGTGGTCTGGTTCGGTTTTGAACTGCAACGAGTATATTTTCATCTCACAATTATGTGCTCTCAGGTATTGTTTTGGTCATATCTCCATGCAGGATTATCCAATCATAATGAAATTTTGATCAGTTATTTGAAGATTTTATAACTTCAATTTGGCGCTAACAAAACTAAAATCGGTACACAAATAGCTCAGTATGCAATCGGAGACTAAACTGTTTGATTACCATTATAATAGGCCGTCAAGTACTGTTTCGTTGATATCTTCGTAACGAAATGTCCGAATAAAAAAAAATCAATAGCGTTCTATGGGAATGTTGTAGCTTTCATTTGCCGTCAACAGAACTGAAATCGGTTCACAAATGGCTGAGAAACCGATGTGACATTATTTGTAACGCACACACACACATACACACACACACACACACACACACACACACACACACACACACACACACACACACACACACACACACACACACACACACACACACATACATACACACAGACATGTGCTCAGTTCGTCGAGCTGAGTCGAATGGTATATGACACTCGGCCCTCTGGGCCTCGGATAAAAAGTCGAATTTTCAAGCGATCTTAATACCCTTCTTTTGGTGTAAGAAGGGTAAAAAGAGAAGTTGTAGAAATATACTATGTTTCAAATATTCAATATATAAAATGAAGTATTAGACAATTTTTAACCGTCAGTTCTGACTATCTCATGCGTCATAAAACGTAACAGATGCGACACTATAGAATGCAAACAGGATCGATTAGTGCGAATTGTGTTTTCCGGTTTTGAACTGCAACGAATTATGTGCAATTATATGCTCTCAGGTATTGTTTTGGTCATATCTCCATGAAGGATTATCCAATCCTAATGAAATTTTGATCAACTATTTAAAAATTTTATAAGTTTAATTTGGCGCTAACAAAACTAAAATCGGTACACAAATAGCTCAGTATGTAATCGGAGACTACCACTGTTTGATTACTATTATAATAGGCCGTCAAGTACTGTTTCGTTGATATCTTCGTAACGAAATGTCCGAATAAAAAAAAATCAATAGCGTTCTATGGGAATGTTGTAGCTTTCATTTGCCGTCAACAGAACTGAAATCGGTTCACAAATGGCTGAGAAACCGATGTGACATTATTTGTAACGCACACACACACATACACACACACACACACACACACACACACACACACACACACACACACACACACACATACACACAGACATGTGCTCAGTTCGTCGAGCTGAGTCGAATGGTATATGACACTCGGCCCTCTGGGCCTCGGATAAAAAGTCGAATTTTCAAGCGATCTTAATACCCTTCTTTTGGTGTAAGAAGGGTAAAAAGAGAAGTTGTAGAAATATACTATGTTTCAAATATTCAATATATAAAATGAAGTATTAGACAATTTTTAACCGTCAGTTCTGACTATCTCATGCGTCATAAAACGTAACAGATGCGACACTATAGAATGCAAACAGGATCGATTAGTGCGAATTGTGTTTTCCGGTTTTGAACTGCAACGAATTATGTGCAATTATATGCTCTCAGGTATTGTTTTGGTCATATCTCCATGAAGGATTATCCAATCCTAATGAAATTTTGATCAACTATTTAAAAATTTTATAAGTTTAATTTGGCGCTAACAAAACTAAAATCGGTACACAAATAGCTCAGTATGTAATCGGAGACTACCACTGTTTGATTACTATTATAATAGGCCGTCAAGTACTGTTTCGTTGATATCTTCGTAACGAAATGTCCGAATAAAAAAAAAATCAATAGCGTTCTATGGGAATGTTGTAGCTTTCATTTGCCGTCAACAGAACTGAAATCGGTTCACAAATGGCTGAGAAACCGATGTGACATTATTTGTAACGCACACACACACACACACACACACACACACACACACACACACACACACACACACACACACACACACACACACACACAGACATGTGCTCAGTTCGTCGAGCTGAGTCGAATGGTATATGACACTCGGCCCTCTGGGCCTCGGATAAAAAGTCGAATTTTCAAGCGATCTTAATACCCTTCTTTTGGTGTAAGAAGGGTAAAAAGAGAAGTTGTAGAAATATACTATGTTTCAAATATTCAATATATAAAATGAAGTATTAGACAATTTTTAACCGTCAGTTCTGACTATCTCATGCGTCATAAAACGTAACAGATGCGACACTATAGAATGCAAACAGGATCGATTAGTGCGAATTGTGTTTTCCGGTTTTGAACTGCAACGAATTATGTGCAATTATATGCTCTCAGGTATTGTTTTGGTCATATCTCCATGAAGGATTATCCAATCCTAATGAAATTTTGATCAACTATTTAAAAATTTTATAAGTTTAATTTGGCGCTAACAAAACTAAAATCGGTATACAAATAGCTCAGTATGTAATCGGAGACTACCACTGTTTGATTACTATTATAATAGGCCGTCAAGTACTGTTTCGTTGATATCTTCGTAACGAAATGTCCGAATAAAAAAAAAATCAATAGCGTTCTATGGGAATGTTGTAGCTTTCATTTGCCGTCAACAGAACTGAAATCGGTTCACAAATGGCTGAGAAACCGATGTGACATTATTTGTAACGCACACACACACATACACACACACACACACACACACACACACACACACACACACACACACACACAACAGACATGTGCTCAGTTCGTCGAGCTGAGTCGAATGGTATATGACACTCGGCCCTCTGGGCCTCGGATAAAAAGTCGAATTTTCAAGCGATCTTAATACCCTTCTTTTGGTGTAAGAAGGGTAAAAAAGAGAAGTTGTAGAAATATACTATGTTTCAAATATTCAATATATAAAATGAAGTATTAGACAATTTTTAACCGTCAGTTCTGACTATCTCATGCGTCATAAAACGTAACAGATGCGACACTATAGAATGCAAACAGGATCGATTAGTGCGAATTGTGTTTTCCGGTTTTGAACTGCAACGAATTATGTGCAATTATATGCTCTCAGGTATTGTTTTGGTCATATCTCCATGAAGGATTATCCAATCCTAATGAAATTTTGATCAACTATTTAAAAATTTTATAAGTTTAATTTGGCGCTAACAAAACTAAAATCGGTACACAAATAGCTCAGTATGTAATCGGAGACTACCACTGTTTGATTACTATTATAATAGGCCGTCAAGTACTGTTTCGTTGATATCTTCGTATCGAAATGTCCGAATAAAAAAAAATCAATAGCGTTCTATGGGAATGTTGTAGCTTTCATTTGCCGTCAACAGAACTGAAATCGGTTCACAAATGGCTGAGAAACCGATGTGACATTATTTGTAACGCACACACACACACACACACACACACACACACACACACACACACACACACACACACACACACACACACACACACACACACACACACACACACACACACACACACACATACATACACACAGACATGTGCTCAGTTCGTCGAGCTGAGTCGAATGGTATATGACACTCGGCCCTCTGGGCCTCGGATAAAAAGTCGAATTTTCAAGCGATCTTAATACCCTTCTTTTGGTGTAAGAAGGGTAAAAACATAAACGAAACAAATATGTGCGTTTGAACACTCTTTACCATGGCTAAGGTTGTCAATAGTTTACGTCTGCGTGCGCCCTGGTCAACGTCGCCTGCTCTTCGGTTCAGAAAGAGGTATGGGTGCGTTCTACCGACTTGATCGAGGCTCATGTGTGAACAGTCAGCCCCATCAACGATCAAAAGTGCCTGAACCAAATGGGCAGTTCGTAATGATCATTTAAAGATGCGATGGGGGATCATGGCCCTGTTATTCTCAAATGTAGTACCACAGAGATCAGACATTCAAGCTGGAGTGCCCTCAGTGTGTAAATTTTTGCAACAGCTATTTCAAAAATTACAGCTTGTTTCCGTTAGTTTTGGTGAATCGTATGTTGATGGCGCCACCTGTGCGCCTTGAGATTTGATACTCTGTCATTTTTAGTTTGGTGAAACCTAGACTAGGTGGCGCTGATTTTCCAACGGTTTGCTTTTAAAAATTTACACAGTCAATTCGGAAAAAAATGTTTGAGCCTGAATGTCTGTTCTCTGTGGTAATACATAGTAAAATGTCTCTTGTCTTCTATAACTAAACGTGATTGAATTGAGTAACCACTTGGAATCTCATCGGGAATGACCATGAATATCTCACATGTGCATTGCATGTTACCAATTACTAATGTCTTATCTGCCTTCCCCTGTTCTCTTCCCTATTCCATAACTGTGAGCAATACCATATGGCACATATATGGTGGGTCTGAATCTACATCACTGAAACAAGTTCTTCAAAAGAAACTCCGTGACAACAACCCGGAGATCTTGGAGGAGTTTGAAGGTGGACCGGGTGGATCCAGCGAAGGGGGTTGACACACGTGAGAGGTGGTTAGTGCTCCCTAGAACGCGGGGCAAAACAGGTAATTGTTATCCATTTTGTCCCTACATCCCTATATTTTGACATTACATCAAGACAAAATTTAGTCAGTAAATAAAGAACGGACTATGGCCCTAACCAATACATTCAGAAAAAAATTCTAACACAAGGTAAGCAATCAAATGACCATGCCAAAATGTTCTAAATGTTCATTACATAACATATAACGGGGAAAGGGAGGGACCATCTGAGCACCCAGATAAAACGATTTGGATAGGAAGCATGGGATTGCCTCCTCCGTATTGCAACATTTCACAGAACGAGGGTGGCTCTTCGAACTCATCTATCTTATTCTGTCAACCGAGGGCTCAATTCCAGTGCTGTTAGTGTGAACTTGGCCCTTCTTGCAGGAGCTTGGCGATCACAAACAACAATAGAATCCTGATCAAACCGTTTTCAGATTATTTCACTGTTATGGACTGTTGCCTTGCTAAAATAAATGGTAGTATTACCACAGAGAACAGACATTGATGTCCATATACCTTTCCTTGAAAAACGTGTGTAAAAGTTAATGTGGGCAGTCGGTATAAGAAGCAAGGGCAGAGAAAAACAAACAAAAATTTTCAGGCTATGTGCTAGGCTTTTTATTGATAAACATTTACATGCCAGTTATCGCACAACCACAGCGCCGCCTACCAGGAGCATAAGGACATACATTTGAAATGTCCGTTTAAAGTTTTACACAAGTACCATACCGAAGATGAACGTCTGTTCTCTGTGGTATTACATCATCATCGTCATCACGTGCGTCTGGGTTAACGCCTTAGGTAGACTAGCCGACGTTAACAAAACATACGTTAGACGTTAACAATTAACAAACAAGCCATGGCATAAACGTCAAGAAGGCGTTTGTCTGACATTATGCCTTGTGTGCAAACTGTGTTGTAGCACGAGATATAGGAAACTGTAGCACGAGATTAGCTAAACTGATATTGTAGCATCACTAACTGAGAAGTATATCCAGCTAAAGTAAGTAACACGATTATATAAGCTCAACATATAACATTTTACATCAACATCAGCACCTTCCATAACTGCATCTTTGCTATTGGTTCAAATCGGTTCCAATCGACTATTAGGCGTAGTTTAAAAAAAATGGTTGGTTTTTTCAGTGAAGTAATTCACCATCACACTTTGTGAGTATCCTTACTGTTGGTTCAAATCGGTTCGAATCAACTCTCCAGTGTAATTTGAGAAAATGTTTGTTTTCCCTATGATGATCACTATCACACTTTGAGGGCATACTTTCTGTTGGTTTAAATCGGTTCAAATCAGTTCTCTAGCTTTATTTTTTTTTTTTTTTGTTATTTCTCTAGGACGAAAACCACCATCACACTTTGTGAGTGGCCCCCAACAACATCTGTTGAGTTGGTTTAAAAAATTAAAAAATAAAAATTCGGACCATCCTAATGTTATCCAAATGACAAAATAAAATAAAATACGTGTGTAATATTGTTGGATAAGGAACAAAACTACTAATTATTATGAAATTCTTAGAGATATCGTAAATCTTTTTTTTTTATGGAATTGCTGTACAGCGAATTCGTTTTTAAGCAGTTTAAAACTGGATTGGGTATCGAAACTGGATCTGTCTGTGTTTTGACAAATGTCAGTTCATTCTTATGTGTAGGAAACCTACACAGTTAAAGGTCCGCACTGACTTGCAGTTCGGTTTCGCACTGGGTTAGAATCACACCCCGAAAATAAACGAATTCGTTAATAGTTGACATTGAAATATAAAAGAGATGGACATTGTAAACAAACAAATTCCAGGTGTTTAAAGGAGGAAAAACAACAGTGATATTTTTATTTTAGCTTTGCTGCCTTATCGCAAGCTTAACTTTAATCCTGAGGTAACCAAATGCAGTCAAAGCCGCTTCTTGTCACCTTATTTGGAAAGAGGGAAAGTCGATAAAGAGAGCTCGCCCTTATTCCTGCTCTATCTATCTCTAATTTATGCGAGCTTAAAACAAACAAAATTGTTTGACCGATTCAACTCTTTCGAATACGGGAATAGGAGTGCATATAGTGAGTATCGAATGTATAAAAAAAACTGATTTAAAAGAATTTCAATTTTTTTAAGTATAAAAGAAAACACTCCATAAAAACAATATGGCGCTTGCTATTCAATGGAAAATATTTTTTTTATTTCTACTGCGTTTCTCATGTTTTAAAACCAACATTGGTTTCATTGGTGTTACTGACGAATGAGGCACCTTGAGTCTCTTGTATCGAATTGTTGAAACAACAAATCACTTCATATAACGTATGCCTTAAAAAAATGAACTGATTTTAGCGATGTTTCATGCAATTACCCTGCAAGCTGATAAATTCAGTATCGCCTATCGTAGCAACCCTGTAGTGTTCTGAAAAAAAAAATTAGAGGTGGGTTATATCAGGGATATAACCGCGAGGATCACGTAGGACCGCGTTGGTGCATAGTAATAATGGAATCATCTTATTTATATATCATAACACATATAGTTGGTTAATATTAAAATGTTTTTATTATTTTGCTTGACACGTCCCTTCCTATGAAATTCGGTCAGTTTAATGAAAAAAAAATTCAGTTCGGGTTTGATGAAAAATTTCTGCCGAATTCACTACTCTCGACTGAATGCCTCAAACAATCCAAAATGTACTAGTTTTGATAATATGCACTGGTTGTTCAGGATAAATCACGAATATTTCACTTAAACACTAACTCTTTTAAAACAAAATTAAATTGTTCGTCCTGAAAAGGACGATGGTTATGATACGCCTAAGAAATTAATTTCTATTTTCGGTTTATTTGGCCAGCATGACACCATAATATGCTGTATTCAATCCGGAAAGTAGTTTATTAAACTCCTCGTGGCTGTGAATGGCCGACGGTAAGATAGTTGGGATGATTCTATTAATCTAGTTGTCATAAACATCGTTTTGTGCAGGGAGGTGCCCGGCTCCGGTAAGGCTTCGGAAGCGGATGACGCCCGCGCGGATTATCGATTTTTACGACCCATTGCCACGGCAATAGGCCGAGCGGGGAAACTTGAAAAACTTTTCAGCGCATTCTTCTTGTTTGTAGATGAGGAAGCGCAGGCGACAATTTAGGAGCCAAATGCGCAATCGCAAGAAATGAGATAAAGAAAAACCGAGAAAAAATCTTCGTATCTTCGTTCTTTTTTCAACATGTTCATGTGTAGATTTATATGGGAGCAAAAGTAGGTCATCTTTAAGTGATAAATTGAACTACTTATACTAATATTACTTAATTGAAATTTTAATGCAAAACATTTCCTAAGTTTTCTTGATCAAATGAGGTATAAATAAAGTCATTCTGTTGAGTCAAACGAGAGTTATTATCGTTCAAAAACCTTTCACTTTTGCGTAACGCTCTCATTTTTCAAAATTTCGAAATGACACCCGGTATAGAAAAGAGAAACGTAGTCCTACGTTAAAAAAAATGGCTGCGTCTTTCGCTATTCTTTCCTTCGAAGATTGCGATGGACGAAATATTTCCCGGAAGTTGCCACCTTCATCAAGAAATATCGAGGCTTTCCTAAACCGCAGCGTTTTTTTTTTTGCCGCCGCGGCAGCAAAATCGCAGTGATGAGATTACATGGCGGTTTATGGGAGCACCCGATTAAAAAAAGCATCGCGTCGGTTTGGTCGCTCCCGGGGCCTTCTCCGGTTTGGGAAGGCCTTCGTGCGACGGAGGACGTAGTTTTTTGGCCGGGATCACTGGAGGAGATAGATTGGCTGAAGATAAACATTGTACCGAAGACCGCCAACCGTTCCAACGTCCCCTAGCTGCGGCTGATAGAAAACATTTCGGCGAACCTCAAACGGAGGATCAACTCCAATAAATTCGTGGCCAAAACGAAAGAGCGTCTGATCGCCAAGATAACGGAAGAACTGAAGAGCATTTCAACATCCATTTTTTTTATCGGTCATGGCTTAGTTTCCTGCCAACTGCCGTAAGGCTACCCGACAGGGCGTCGTAGCACTTTTGGAGAATGTTTAACCATTATTAGGTGTCGGGGTCAATATGACCCGGAATGGATTTTAAAAATTCTATAACTTTCTAAAATTAGCATCCAGGCGTTTGAATTTTCTTGACTTTTCCTAAATCATAAGAAGTTACGTTTCTGCATCGAATCCAATTTTTATTTTTTGACATTTCTGAAGGGCAAAAAAGTTACGAATAAGGTATTTCGGGTCATATTGACCCGGAATTCAAACTCACATTGTGGAAACTATATATGACCAAATTTTAACGTCTTTGCTGTCAGAATGCTTATTAGAGTCCCAACTTTTAGTATGGAGAGTACTGCTCTTTTTGACCCGATTGGCCACAAGTAATCTGTGCCGGAAGAGGGCATGTTTTCCCACGATCCGAGAGGCGGCGACAGATACAAATTTTCATTGGATCATGAATAGTCTACTTCTAGCCAATAAATGAACCAATGACCATATTGGTCATTCCGGGACAATCCGGGGAACCCTTTAGGAGGGGACAAATACGAATTTTCGCCGAAACATGCTCAAACTTTATGATTGTTTATAAGTAGTCTACTTCTAGCCTAAAAATGGCCCAATGACTATTTTGACCCTTCTGACCCAACAAACATCGGTGTTGAATTAGAGCTTGTTCAAACAAATTTGGAGAAGCTATTCAGCTATTCTAGAAGATACAGTTGAATAGCTTCTCCAAATTTGCTTGAACAAGCTCTAATTCAACACCGATGTTTGTTGGGGAGACAATCCGGATGCCCCGAGGGAACCATTTAGGAGGAGACCAATATAGATTTTCGCCAAAGCATGCCTTTCGACGTTTCAAACTTCATAATTATAAACTGTTTCAGAAAGTATAAGCACACTTTCAAAATAACAAAAAAGTCATGTTTTTTTTAGTTTAAATAATTTTATTTGGCAAATCATATTTGTATTTGTGTTTTATATGATATTTTACTCTCGTTTAATCAAAATATATAATCATAGGCAAGACTCCTAACTTTTCCTCGAACATGACCCATTAGCTTCTGCACAGTGGTACTTCCCACCATTTTGACCACTTTTGGCCAATCTATTTTAAATTTTTGGATGTCGTCCGCTGGTTTTATGAATTTGGTTAAAGCCCAAAAAGTCTCGATTGGCCGTGCCTCCGGGCAGTTCGGCGGATTCATGTCTTCGGCACGAAACATACATTTTTACTTTTGTACCATTCTAAAGTGTCCTTTGCGTAATGACATGACGCCAAATCAGGCCAAAACACTACTTGACCTTCGTGCTGCCTGATCATCGGCAATAATCGCTCCTGGAGACATTCCTTAACGTATTTCTGAGTGTTCATCGTCTCTGTTGTGATGTACGGAATCGCATATTGCCTGCCAAACCATAACCTTCTTACCGAATTTTTCGGAAAAATTGCCTTCTCCGTTTCGGGGATGTCTTTGTCTTCGCTTACAGTATAGAATTGTGGTCCGGGAAGCGTTTTGTAATCTAGTTTCACATACGTTTCATCGTCCATTATTATACACCCAGAATTTCTACACAATAACGAATCGTAGAGTTTGCGGGCCCGTGGTTTCACGGACGTGGCCTGTTTTGGGTTCCTTTTGGGTTTTTTCTGCTTCCGGTATGTTTTTAGCCCAAGTCTTTCTTTGGCACGCATGACGTTATTCGACGAGGTCCCTAGTTTTTTCGCAACATCCCAAACGGAAGTCGCTGGTTTTCGCTTGTAGGCATCCCTGATCTTTTTATCTATATCCGGACTAACAGGACCGGATTTCCGACCACTCTTCGGCGCATCTTCAAACGTACACTGTTCTCTATATTTTCGAATCGCAGATCGTACCGCTCCGATGCTTACACCCTCTTCCTTGGCCAATTTTCTCAAGGAGAGTCCGCTCACAGTGCACCATTTGTGCACGATACTTTTTCGTTGTTCCGGAGTAAGACCGCGCATTTTGATAGGTAACACAAAACTGAGCACTGTTTTGTTGCTATGTCATTCAGAAATGTGTAAACAAACGGACGCAGCCAAAACATGTTGAAATATTTCATTATATTCAAAGTGACCGTTAAAATAAGGTGTGCTTATACTTTCTGGAACAGTCGTTAATACGTTCAAATGGGAGGAAGAATGGTAATTTGGCAAAAATATCGTAGTAAAAAAATTTAGTGTCAAGTGAGGCTGAAGGTGTCAACTTTTCTTTGAACCGTGGTAGTGGTTATATGTGTGGAGTGAACGCATAGATGTAAATATGCTGCAAAAACTTGAAGCCTTGGCTATAACTTCATGTTTCATGTCTGCAGCATCGGGTGCGAGGCCAACTCGGCATGTTCCGATGAAAATTTGTATCTGTTGCCGCCTCACTGATCGTGGCAACACATGCCCTCTTCCGGCACAGATTTCTTGTGGCCAATCGGGTTAAAAAGAGCAGAACTCGCCAGAAACTGAAAATTTTGACTCTAATAAGAATTTTGACTGCCAATACTTTAAAATTGGTCTTATAAATTTTGCACAATGTGAATTTGAAATCCGGATTAATATGACCAGAAACACCTTAATCGTCACAAAATGTTAATACCTAAGGAAGGGACGCGGCTGGGTAGCTCAGTGGTTACCCGTTCTGCTTACTGAGTGTGGGGGATCCCCCTCCTTCTTTTTTTTCTTTTCTTCCCCAAATTTAATTAAGCGTCTCTGCGTTTTTTTTCCGCCCCCCCGCCCCCTGTAAAAACCCCCCCCCCACATTTCCTTCCCCTGTGGGGGTCCGGCTCTAATACACGTTGTCATATCATCCTTCCCCCCCCCCCCGGGGCCGTCTGATCTATAATATTTGGTTATTTAGTGAGGATCCCCCCCCTCTATGTGTTTCTCTGTGTAATCCACTGTTTCTGTGGGGAGCGCCACTCCGAATTTGCACGGTCTTTTTTAAAAAAAAAAAAAAAAAAAAAAATGTTAATACCTAAGGAAGGTTAAAGTTCCACAGCTTGCTTTGTACAAAACCTGTTGTCGTGTTATTTGGACTAATTTTTTCAATTTGTTCCAAAATGTTCGCATAGAATTATATAAGATAACATCATTTCTTGATGAAACTACATAAAATTAACACGTTCTATTATAAATTATCTGGATTTCGTCACAAAATTTTGGAAAAGTAAGATAAACACAAAAAAATTAGGACAATTTTTCAAATATCTCATCTAGAATATCTCACACTGCTTTAAAACAATCGTCACTTGATATTTTCGAGTACGTGACGACGAAAATGTCAAAATTTCAGAGAGAAATGTTTTGATGTTTTTGAGATTTTTGCATTTTTACTACACTCTACAAAACTGTCAGGTAAGTTTATGTGCTCTGAGACCGACACATGCCAGCGTCCTCTAGGGCAAAAGAATAAGTTGAAGGAGACGAAAGTATCAATTCGATCCATCAAACAATTTCTCGATAAGCGTTTTTTGACAGTTTCAGCAGACATAATTTCACATTAATTCTTTTTTTACGTTCCTCAATGTCTGGGAAAGGCGTATTACGTCTCATGTGAAAATAGTAATTTATAAGTGTGTAATGTTCAAGTGCATCAAATTGGTCAATTGGACGAAGTGGAATTTTCAAGCAATCTGTAAACCCTTCTCTGGAAAAAGAATGAAAGATAATGATTTAACTAGTCTAGACCCACGATGCCTCTAATAAACTGTCAATTATGACGCATAGATTTTCATCGCCTAATATACGCGTTCCCAACTATTTTTTTATGGGATTTAATTTGAGCATATGGTAAGAAGAAACTCTGCTGAAAACATGAACTTCTAGAAATTCTTCATTTTGCTGTTAATATTTTGTGTCGCTAAATTCATGATTTGGCTAAAGCTGTTTTTAATCATAATAATTTCAAATTTCCGTTTATCTATACCCAATGTGGTATCGTTCGAGTCGACCTATTCCATTCAATAAATAAATTATCGCAGGGTAAACGTCCATACGCCAAATCCACTGACGTATCGCAACTAATGGAGCGTTTACCCTGTTCAAATTGCAGGTCTTATATCTCACTAATCTTCTTACTTTATGCATAAACGACAACGATAACCCCCCCCCCCCCCCCCCCCCCCCCCCCACTTACCTTGATAGGCACTGTATGCGTAGTACGAGCAGGCCGTCAGGTGAATCATGTACAGCATATAAGTGAGCGTCTTTACGACTCGTATCTAAGGAGAATACAAATGAAATAAGGTAAAGCCGAATTGATTTAGCTATGAGGTTGAAACTCGTCAATGTTGCTCTGGTCGGTCTGTCAATCAGTGAATCAATCGTTTAGTTCTACTCACTATGTGTGGTGACGATAACACCCGATCAATCAGTTTGAAAAACTCCCAGAAACTTTGAATTTTCAGCAAACGAGGCGCCCGGAATACAACGTGTTCAGTACCGAATTTCAAATAGAGCAAATCCAATGGCATCAGGGCTAGGAGATCCATCTTTAAAGAGATTTATTTAATTTTCACATTCCTACCGCGCTTATTCAAAAACGAACTTACCTTAAATTGCAACTTCCTTATATAATTCTTACGAGTCAAATCGGTGTCCTTGACCCAAAAACCTTCAAACAAGTACATGATTCTGTGCTTTACGAACAGAATGTCAATTAGGTAGATAACATCAGCGCAAATGTCAACAGCGATCCAGTATTTTGTGTTTTCAGGAGTTTGGTAGGGAAACGATGTCCGCAATGGAATAACCCACGCATTGTATAGGAAAGACAGCGATACGATGAATAGCCAAGAAATGTAAAATTTACCCTGTGGATCCAGCACTGCATTTGTGGCTCCGGAGCAGAAGATAGGACAAAAGTATTGATGATCGCATGTTTGAGCCCCCGTTGTTGATTGCAAAGTTAATGCAGAATTCTGAATGGCACGTACTGAAAAATTAAAGTTTTTCGATTAAATCAGAAGCATTAAAATGTCAATAGTACACCACATACATTCAGCATTATGCTTCTGAGTTGAAGGAGCCGTTGAGGGAGCACTGGCACTACTGGATGGCGTGGGAGGAATCTCCAGTTTACTTCTCATGCGTCTCGTTCTTTCTGAGAATCGACTCGCGAGATGTCTCAGACGACCTGTTACGAAATCGTTGTCCTCTAGTGGAGGACTCCTAGAATTCAAAGCTTATTTATAAGATCGATTATTGATAAATTATACTGTATCGCTCACGTGACTTCCATATCTTCGATGATTCGCTCGTTACTATCACTGCTGTCGAGTTTCGACTCTGAGACATTATCCTCGGGTTCGTCGCTTGCCACTTTATACGGTTCATCGCAGAGGGAGGTCGCTGATTCCGTTACGCACATCTGTAAACTCTCCAGTGGAGTTCCAACCGAGGACGGTGATTCTGACTTGGAGCCCATTGTGAAATGCTGATGTTCTAATTTGACCAACACATTATTCTCATCATTTATAATCCGTTTGACTATTTCATGCGTACTTTTTAGATTGGAGATCG
Organism: Aedes koreicus; assembly: GCA_024533555.2. NCBI lineage: Eukaryota > Metazoa > Arthropoda > Insecta > Diptera > Culicidae > Aedes > Aedes koreicus. The sequence continues at coordinate 68,961 of JAHHFK020003150.1, read as the reverse complement.
ATTCCTCGGCTTCCAGGCAGCCTATTTTCCCATTTCTAAAGTACAACTTGGACTTGTAACTCTTTGGACTTAACGATTTGATTCGTCTCTTTTGCGTTATATTCACTTTGAAGGTCGGTGATTTAACCCTTGAACTATCGTTCCGACCGAAGCAAATTTTCGTTGGACTACACTTATTCTTAATCTGTTGCATCTTCTTTTCGAAAGCCTTCCGTTGCCGTTCTCTTTTATAAAGCTGCTCGTCGAGTTTCCGCTCCCTTTTCAGAATTTCTTCCGTAACCGATATGAAATCTTCCAGTTCCTTGATGTCTTTGGAAATCTCTTCCAAGCTTTTGTGCAACTTGACCTCATCTCTGCTTCCATTTCGGGACATTCCGCCGGAAAACCCGGAGTAACGTCCCTTTGAAGAGGCAGAATACCTATCCGGGCAGAGAACAGTCTCCGAGCGGGACTTGTTGTCCTCCCAGGCGCTCGATAACCTTGCCGAGGACATACTCACGCGGTACGCAACGACGCGCAATTGTCAACAGTATACTCGCGACTAGAAGGGAACAAATATCGAGAAATTAAAAGCTACTATCAATCGATTTGCTAAGCAAATACTAGCTACTGGTGGTGGAGGTGACCGTCGAGGACTACTATCCGTCGTGCACGGTACCAGTGTATGAATGTTGCGGACCGCATCGAATAACTACCTACAATCGTGAGGAGCGCTATGGTGAATATTAATCGCGTGATTGGCCATAAATTATGGTTGTAATATTACTGCACGCGAGAAGCAGCAAACCGCTCGTTTGCGGTGGTATTTTAGAGTGTTAAGGGAAGTCTGGTGCCGTGCCATGGTGTGGCGGAGGGAAGAACTTGTCTTTAGTAAAACAAACATTACTAGGTGGATCAATTCAACTACACTCAGACAAATACTTAGGAATTTCTTAGGCTTTTTCCCAAAAGCAGGTTTTTTACACATTTGCACATATTTTAGAGGATTCTTTTCAATTGCGAAGTGAGTACAGTTTGAAGTAAAGCATAATAGATTATTCCTAAAGGGTGTTCATTCAAATTTTGGGAAGTTGAACTGGCCTTTTTTTAATCGTGCATTAAAAACATTACGTGTTGCTTGCGGTCAAAATTAAAAGAGTCATTTTTGGGGAGTTCACGGAAAGATCCATTTACCCAATGCTGAGTACTTGTTTAATCCCCTCCAAATACTCCCCCTCAACCCCCCAGAGTCCAGCGATGTAAAGATTCTTTCCGTGCTCTGAGAAAAATTTCATCGTTGTACCGACAATTAAATCATGGTCAGGATGACTATCCCATATAATGGTTTTATTCAATAACCATGAAAATGGTAGAATTCACCACTTTCATGGCATTTTTTGACACTATGATCATGGTAAAAAGGACTATTCCAACATTATGGAAAATAGTTTCAGCAACTATTTTCCATAATGGGTAGTCTTGTTACCATGATCATAGTCCCATCCCTTTCGGTTCATTGTAATCACTATACTGCAATAGTCATCCTAACCCCCAATAATTGGTAAAATTGACCATCAAATTCTTCTCTGTGTCCCAATACTTATTTTTTTCCCCCCCACCCTTTATTTTTTTTTACTTTTGCTTTAATATGACAAATTTTAAAACCCCGGAATTTTCCCCCAAAAATTACTTTATTATTTACCGCACCACCGCTTTTATTTTTCTTTTTCTTTAATATGACAAATAATTATGTTAAAGTCCGATTCAAAGTAAATTTGGAGGCATTCAAGTGATCATAACTCAAGAATTTAAGAACATACACGGTTGATCAAAACGTCAAATCGTTTGAAAGGGTATTTATTCAGCTTTCAAACGATATATAACAAGTTATTACACTTCACCGTTTCAAACGAACTGTCGCACTTTACTTATGATCGATGCCATCATGATCTGCACAGTCGCTGGTGACAGTGTACCGGTGAACTTATTCCACTTTAAACGCATTTGTTGTGCATTTGTCACTTCTTTACCATCCTCGCATCCTCGAAGTTTTCGCTTCACAATTGCCCAATATTTTTCGACCGGTCTGAACTCAGGGCAATTTGGCGACAAAATTAATGCCTGGGACAGACATACAACCATAGACTAACTCTAAGACCAGTAGGTCCCGAACAAATACGATATTTTTCTTGGCTCAGTCAGTACTAGCACATCGGTCCCAAGCTCGGTCCCAAGCTTAATAATACGCCCCTAATAATGAACTCACACGAACACACTCTCAAATATTCTGTCAAAATAACACAGCAAATCAAAGCAAAGGCGCAAATATGTATAGTTAGGTGCTGGCTTCAAGGTGTACTTCGGACCAAGGGGTTCTACAAGAGTGAACCAATTTCAAATCGCTAGTTGCATATTGATTGTTGATACAACCATAGACTAACTCTAAGACCAGTAGGTCCCGAACAAATACGATTTTTTTCTTGGCTCAATACTATTCTAGTACCTCCTTAAAGTAGTGTCAACAATCAATGTGCAACTAGCGATTTGAAATTGGTTCACTGTTGTAGAACCCCTAATTCCGAAGTACACCTTGCAGTCTGCACCTTGCCATGCACTATTGCGCTATTCAATACCTTTTGGTACAATTTTCTTTGTTTTTGTTTTGATTCGCTATGTTATTTTGACAGAATATCTGAGAGTGTATTAGTGTGAGCTACGGTCTTAGGGGCGAATCATTAAGCTTGGGACCGAGCTTGGGACCGGTGTGCTAGTACTTCCTGAGCCAAAAAATGTTTCGTTTTCTTCATGACTATCCACCCGCTGGTAGTGGCAGCTGGCTAGATCCGGCCAAAACATAACGTTGATCTTGTGTTGCCGAATGAAGGGTAAAATCCGCTTTTTCAGACACTCTTTAATGTAAACCTTCGACGTCATTGTGTGAGATGTGATGAAAACCTTGGTTTTAAGGCCACAACTGCAGATTACTTGCCAAATCATTAGTTTCCTAGCAAACTTATCAGCAAAAACAAATTTATACCTGGAAAGGACATCCCCACGAACAGTTGCCAGGTAAAATTTTCGTCCGGGGATTTGTTTATAATCCATTTTGACATATGTTTCGTCATCCATTAAAATACAGCCATCAAATTTCGTCAAAACTCGTTCGTATAGTAATCGTGCTCCCTTTTTGGACACTAAATTTTGTTTCAGGGAGCGATTCGGATGTTTACTGGCACAAAAATACCTATATCTTTTTCTAAAAAGGATGTTACGCACGGTGGAATAGTTGGAGTAGTATTTCATTGCCAAATCACGTATGGAGACACCTGGGTTGCCTATCACGTACCTCAACACCTTTCTCCTCAGCTCTTTGTCCCTAGTGCCACTTTTATGATAGATGCGCTGTGCTCTATCCATACTCAGAGTATTCTTGTAACGTTTGATTATAAGACACACCGTTGACTTTGGGAATTTTAACACTTTTGCTATTTTTGAGGCAGACCACGAAGGATTTTCTAGTTTTTTGTGCGAAATTAATTTTCTTTTCTCAAGTTCCATGATCCGTAATTTCGAGATGCGTCGAATCGAGAAAAACTTTTCACCAATTTCTTTGTCAATGAAACATCAACAAATGCCCGTCAAACGTCTTTTGTTCCAACCACCAGGGACGCGGTGGTGTATTAAGCCGTGCTTACAGATTTACTTTGAATCGAGCTTTACCATTCCATTTCTTAAAAACCATTTAGGATTCTACAATAGAATTGAAAAACGGAGAAAGTCAAGCCTATGAAACATAATTTAAGTTTGAAGTTTGATTAAAAATTTACAGATGGAAAGTTATGCTGCTACCCTGCTATCCGAGCTTGGTTATTTCTGACAGATGCGAAGTTAAAATATTACCATCGTGGCTACATTCTATTCGAAAACCGGTTTATCAACAACACAGGGATTTTCGAACATGGCAACATACCTTTCAAAGCTTCACTTTTTAACCAAGGTTAAATTTAACTCGCAAATTGGTCCACGGCCTTATAAAGGCCAGTATCGACTTAAAAAGTAGAGAGGTTACGGAATTTTGTTCAATATTACCAAGCGGAATTTTGACAGTTGATCTACATGGAACGAATAATCGGAATAATCGCCGGAATATTTTTCCGAAAGTAGTTGGCGTGGAAATCTTACAAATTCCTATTTTATTTTTTCCTACAGAAATTTCTTTTCGATTCTTTACTTTTCCGTTTCAGTAAACGGAATTTAACATCTCTGCAAAATCTCCAACAACCGATCAAGTCGGTAGTTACGTTTGCTGATATTTCTGTATTTTTTTTTTTTTGTTTATTAACTGATTTTCGCCAAAATATCATTTGTTAACTGATTCTCGGTAATTTATTTGCTGACTCTCAGTAAACTGAAATGCCGAACCCAACAAACATCGGTGTTGAATTAGAGCTTGTTCAAGCAAATTTGGAGAAGCTATTCAGCTGTTTCTTCTAGAATAGCTGAATAGCTTCTCCAAATTTGTTTGAACAAGCACTAATTCAACACCGATGTTTTTTGGGAAGTATTCGGCTGTTGCATTCTCGGCTAAGTGAAAGAAACTAAGTGTGTACGTTAAGGCATACTTCAAACTGCTTGGTGATGCCCAACGACAAGAGTGCTTTCAAGACGCCAGAGCTGTTACAAACGAGTTATTGGGCCATCGTCAAGCGGAACATGAAGCAGACCCAAACAAGCTGTTGGAAACGAGAACCAGTTTAAGGACTGGTTAGAAGTTTTCTTAGCACAAACCTCAAATTCTACAAAGACTTCAGGCGTGCTATTGGTTAGCAATTTGAGCGTTGTTTGTTTTGTTTTGTTTTTGATTTTTAGTCTAAAACATCGTGAAGTGATAATTAACGTAACCTATAAATCGTATGGAAAAAGGACTCCCACCAGTTTCAGCTTAAGGCAATCTGGCGGTCTGCAGCAATCGAAGTGGGTGAAGTGTGTGTCCAAGATGTTAGGAGTACAAACGATGTACACACTTGGATTTTTTTACAGAAATCTGTAAAAGTTTACCGAATTCTCAACAGCTTAACGTTCGGTAATCCAATTTAACGGATTTCGGTAAAATTTTACCGAAAACCAGTAAATTTTTTACAGATAACTGTAAAATTTCACCGAAATCCGTTAAATTGGATTACCGAACGTTCAGCTGTTGAGAGTTCGGTAAACTTTTACAAATTTCTGTAAAAAAAAGTGTGTAGAAAGTCGAAATGTGTCCATTCTTGTTTTGAGAGAATTCCGCACATCGTACACACTTAAATTCGATTTTGCTGTTCGGTAAAAAAATTGACGAAATATTTCGGTAAACATAAAATATTACCGATTTTTCGGTATATATACATAATTTTACCGTAATATTGTAACACTTTACCGAACGATCTGTAATGCTATATTTTATTTACCGTATTCGGTAGAAAAAAATACAATTCATACGGTAAAAACAAACAATCACTGAATACTGTAACCACTTTACCGAACAAAATGTAAAATGGACTCTGAACTACCGAAGCCCGGTAAAGTATTATTAACTGTCAAACTGTCAGCAATTTTCTATGAAGTCTCGTGGTTCCAGTGGTTCGGTTGTGTTTCAGAAGGTTATTTTAAAATTAGTTAATTTTAAATATGCCATTTAAAACAATTTACAATTATTTCATCAGGCTAGCTATAAATGTTTTTAATGTGCTGATTACACGATTCGATGTAAAAGTGGATTCAAAATATATTTTCTTTATTGTATCCATCCACAGGTAGAAGACAACTTCACTGATGCATCCAGTGCAGCCGACACTCATCGTTCGAGATCCCATTCTTAACGTATTTCATTGATTGCGCCATATGCTGAAAAGACCTCAAGTCTAGGTAGGAATCGAATGAATATATAAGAAAATATACAAATAACAACAAATATACTATTGTTTAGTAAAATTTTGATTGTTGTTTTTGTTTTTTTATTAATGACAACGATAAAAGCAAAACAAAAAATACCGAAACGGTTCGGTTCCAGACTACACAAATTACCGAGCTGTACGGTATTTTTTTGACAGCTCATCAAAAAATTCGAGTACCGAGCGTTCGGTAATTGATTTAATTACCGAACAGATTACCGAACGTTCAGCTGTTGAAAGTTCGGTAAAAAAATACCGAATACTGTAAAATTTTCTAAGTGTGTACACACTTAAATTCGATTTTGCTGTTCGGTAAAAAAATTGACGAAACATTTCGGTAAACATAACATCTTACCGATTTTTCGGTAAACATAAAAAATGTTACCGTAATTTTGTAACACTTTACCGAACGATCTGTAATGTTGAATTTTATTTACCGTATACGGTAGAAAAAAATACAATCCATACGGTAAAAACAAACAATCGCTGAATACGGTAAGAACTTTACCGAACAAAACGTAAAACGAACTCTGAATAACCGAAGCCCGGTAAAGTATTATTAACTGTCAAACTGTCGGCCATTTTCTATGAAGCCTCGTGGTTCCAGTGATCGGTTGTCCAGAAGGTGGTTTGGATATTGATTAATTTTAATTATTCCATGTATGTATGTAGAAAATAAACCAGCGTTAATTAGAGCTTTCATCCGGCTAGCTATCAATATTTCAAATGTGCTGATTACACGCTAAACAATCAATAGGTTCGATGTAATAATGGATTTTTATTCTAAATGATACACATGCAAAATATATTTTCTGCATTGTATCCATCTACAGGTAGAAGACAACTTCACTGACCAGCATCCGATGCAGCCGACACTCATCGTTCGTAGTATTTCGTTGACTGCGCCATATGCTGGAAAGACCTCACAGTCCTGGTCGGAATAACAACAAATATAGTTTTGCTTAATATATTTATAAACCAATAACATCCGAATATTTTGGTGTTTAATGATAAACACAAAAAAAATACCGAAACGGTTCGGTCCCAGACTACACAAATTACCGAACTGTACGGTATTTTTTGACAGATCATCAAATCTTCCATTACCGAATTGTACGGTAGTTTTTGACAGTTCATTTAAAAAATTGAGTACCGAACGTTCGGTAATTGATTTAATTACCGAACAGATTACCGAACGTTCAGCTGTTGAAAGTTCGGTAAAAAATTACCGAATACTGTAAAATTTTCTAAGTGTGTAAACAAACTCACCAATCAATTTTTATACACCAAAAAAATTATATTTTCCCCATAAAAAATTTTCGTTTTACTTTTTACTCTCCTTCCCCAATTTCTTACAACCACTCTCAACTGTTATTTGTTGTTCGGGGCTCTTTGCAGCTTCACCACCACGTGTCCTAGTCGACTGCTTCTTCCGCAACGGAAGAAGGAAATAATGAAGCCATTGATGTTGTTTTTGTGGCGAAGGAGGCAAATCTGCCAAACTCACCAGAACTTTGCCCAAGAGAAAAATTCTGGGCGATTATGAAAGGTAAGCTCCGGAAAACAGTCAAGGTCTTCAAAAACCATAAGGATTAAAAAAAATTGTATTGTTGCACAGGGTTTGATAGGTAAGGGTGCGGGCTTTTAGTCTAGGAGAGGAGGTCGAATAAACCAACTTTGCAAAAACAATATGTGTTTATTTATTCCCTGAGAGTTTCAAAAATATCAGACTTAGAATGATTTTTTGGTGATCATTTTTGTCTGTTGCATTCCCTGCCCTTCGGTTCACAAAAGGGTATCGGCGCGTTCTGCAGACTTGGTCGCGGCATATTTGATGTGCAAACAGGCTTCCACATCATCGTTCAAAAGAACCTGAACCAAATGGATAACTTGTAATGATCACTTGAAGATGTGATGGATGTTCATTGTCCTGATATTCTCAAATGTAGCACGTAGTAAAATGGTTCTTGTCTTGTATAACTAAACATGATGGAATTCAGTAAACGAGTGGAAATTCATCGGGAATGATCTCTCAAATGCATCCGTCGAACCATTCTGAACGGCTATTGTGAACATATCACCATGAAAATCTTACATACGCATTGCATGTTACCAATTACTAATGCTTCTTTCTCTTCTCCTGTTCTCTTCCCTATCGGATGACTGCGAGCAATACCATATGACTCATCGTGAGTCTGGATCTGCGCTACTGAATTCAGCTCTTCAAAAGCAGATACACCGAGACGACAACCTGAACCCTACATCAAAAGGAAATTTAAGCAAATAGTAAAGAACGGTAAGATGAATTCAAAATCAAGGTAAGAAAATCATATTAATTTCTCTGAAGTTTTCATATATTTATGTAACACCATATGTTGGAATGAAGGGGGGGACCATCAGAGCACCCGATCGAAGCAATTTGGATAGGAAGAGTGGGACTGCCAACTTCCTGTGGTTAACATTTCGTGAAAGGGTGGGCTCTTCTCCCCATATAGTGGGACTTGCCTTGCTACATTAGATGGCAGTTTACACCATTACATCAAATCATTTTTGTCTCTTGCGTTTTTTTTTCAACGTAGGACAACGTTTCTCTTTTCTATACCACGTGTCATTTTAAATTTGAAAAATGAGAGCGTTACGCTAAAGTGAAAGGTTTTTGAACGCTAAGAACTCTCGTTCAACTAACACAATGACTTCATTTATACGCCATTTGATCAGAAAAACTTTCAAAAATTTTGCATTGATATTACAATTAAGTGCTATTAGTATAAAGAGTTCAATTTGTTACTTATAAATGACCTTCTTTTGCTCCCATACAAATCCTATCCGGGTCCTCAACAACGGGTAACAAATGGTTCAAATTGTCTTCTTCTTTTTATTTCACTTAGTTTCATTCCACGATGAATACAGAAATAGCCACATCCCTTAGCTGCAAAATTATTTTGCTTTGTTGCCGGTGTCTGATTTCATAACTGAGGCCCGTCCCCTCTTTAGAACTTTGCTTCGTACTGTACTTTCGTGACTCTCTTCATTCAGGACTATGCTATCAACGCTAGCATACAGCACGCGGATGAACCGAAATGATTTCAATTTTCGACACGAGCTCTCAGCTGGTGGTTCGGACGAGGCTTCGTCCACCCGCCACAGTCCGCCCGGTTATGGTATGGGAGAAAGAAAAAATCTTATCTCATCTCGCTGAATTTCTCATCTCACCTTCATTTTAAAAAGTGACTAGTTTTTACACACAATCATATTCTTAAATTGCATAGTTTCTAATGTCTTTCACATGCTGCAAAATGCCTAAAATTTATACACTTTTTGACGTATAACCTCTTTAGGCATTTTTGCATAACAACGTTGTAGGCATTTATGCATAATTCCAGTCTTCAAGCAAAGTGCCTACTTTGAAGTCATAATTGCATGCTTCAGATTTACCGTGTAGCGTTGAATAGCATGGTCTATAGACAACTGAGGATCACGAGAGTGCAGTATGGAGCAAAATTCATAAGAAGGGTCGGGTCCAAAGCAAAATTATAGAACTATTTTATTAATATTTTAGCCAACCATAATGTTAATGATACGTATAAATGTTATGATACCATTTTTACTATAAACCAACGCGATCCTACGTCAACCTTGCGGTTCTTCTTCTTCTTCTTCTTCTTTAGCATTTCAAGCTTATTACATTCACAATTAGCTTATTGCTTGCTCTCAACTTATAGCGAATTCGTTTTTGATCCAGTTCCAAACTGGATCGGTTATCAAAATTGGGTCGGATTGTTGTGTGTCAAACGTCAGTGTATATGGTTGTATTTGTAACTCGTATCGGATTGAAGTTCGCACTGACAATAAGTTCGGGTATCGCAGGTTGGAACTAGTTCCAACCTAGGTTCAAAAACGAATTCGATATTAGTGTGCTAAATGCACTTCCACACTTATTAATTGAGAGCTTTCGATGCCAAGTACCATTTTTGCATTAGTATGATTGTGTGACAAGTACAATCATACGCTATGCCCAGGGAGTCGAGAAATTTTCCTTAACGAAAAATTCCTAGACCAGGCCGGGAATCGAACCCAGCCACTTCCAGCATGGTGTTGCTTTGTAGCCGCGCCTTAACCGACTGAGCTAAGGGAGGACCCTTAGCTCAGTCGGTAAAGCATCATTATTATATATATATTTTAGAGTACAATCTTTATTCCATCACGAGATTAGAAAATGGAATGCTCTGTCTCTAACTGTCTGCTTATCGAGGACATTATTCATATTGAGTGCTGAAATGTTAGTGCTGAAAATCCATTTGCATATAACTTTTTTTTATTAAAATGAGTTGATACTCAAAAGTGTGGTACTCAAAAGTTCATTACAATACTCAAAAGTGTGGCGATAAGCAAGACTTTTCACAATTCATTATTTAGTGAGAAAAAGTAGCCCGCTTTTCTAAATTACTTGTACATTACGAAAAACGCCTTTAGAAAATGTTGTCGTATGAGATTTGTTCAATGACATATAGTCGAATGATTAATTTCGTGGAATAGCCATTTGGTCGAATGAATATTTAGTCGAATGACAATTGGTCGAAAAAAGAATTCAACATTTTGGCGTAAAATTTTATAATATCAATTCAAAATGGGTAAATAATTTTTTTTAAATGTCCTCCCGAATAAAAAATTCTCATAGATTTACAATTGAATGTATTGTAACCCTACAATAGAATCTATACAATTTATAGTATAGTTCACAACGATTAGATGACAATAGGAGTTATTGTTTCCACAATAGAATTTAATGTAAATTGAGACATCGATAATAGAAAAGGGGGGTTGTTATGTATCTTAACTGTAGAAAAAATCAATATTTTCCGAAAAAATTTGAGTCAATTACTATTAATTGTATTGTTTCACAATTGTTGAAAATCCTTGCATATAGAGTGAATTGTAGATCTATTGTAATGACAATATGTATATAAAGGGAAACTTTATCTGATTCATGAACAATAAGACTCATGGTCGGAACTAGACTTTAATGTTATTTTATGTTATTGTATTGTAATTGTATGGTTAATTTTATCCGGGGTTTCTTCAGGCCAAATTTTCCCGAACAAAATATAATCTTCAAATGATTGGTGGGTTGGTGTCTTGGAACGGAAGGTGTTGGGTACGATCAACGGTGGAGTAGAGATGGAAAACGGATCGTGGAGGAGGTGAATGAACCACGAATTGCTGGGAGAACCTGCCATCACACACACAGCCTAAGATCGGTGGACTACGGTGGGCTGGGCATGTCGTATGAATATCGAACGACAGCCCAGTCAAAATGATTCTCGATAACGACAGTCACTAGAAGAAGAGGTGCGCAACGAGCAAGGTGGATCGATCAATTAGAAGGTGACCTGCGGACTTTTCGCAGACGGCGAGGCTGACGAAGAGCAGCCATGGACTGAATAGAATGGAGACAACTTTTGTATACAGCAGAGAGCCACCCCGAGCTGATAGGTAAGGTAAGGTAAAAAATAATCAGCTAAGCTTCAGCCATTGACCGAATAGGTATATTTAATTATTTTATTTCAATATTACCATCAAATCCACCTCAAACTTAGAGCCCCCATGCACAACAAAAAGCGAGAAATTCAACGATATGTTACCATGTTACATAGAAATGTTTCTGAGATTTCGACGAGATGTCATTCGATCAAATAGCTTTTATAGAAAGCCTATTAAACTTTTTTTTTGTAACGAATAAATTTGCGATCAAAAATGAGGTTGGAATTTTAAAATTTCAGAAATACAAATGGATAATAACGTTCTGCTTTCTTTTAAATTGTACGGGATTCATCAGCATCATAATAATAGGCTATTTTCTTCCCATTTTATTACCAATAAATCAGCTTGAGATGCGTCTATTATGTTGGTTTGCCAATACTATTCTCCTAATACTGCTGGTAACAAAAGGAAGTAACCCATCCATTGAGCACGGCACAAACAACTTCGATTGGTAACAGTAACTAAAGCAGCGGTCTTACTAGACGTCGAATTCTATCACAGGCACTAAACATAATTCGCGTGCTTCTTCAATTTAATTCCTATGCCACGAATGTGGACACCACTCTGACACTTAACATCCCATCTCTGCAATTGATTCACAATGAGCAGAATAAGAACATTTTGGATTTCATATCTCAGATTTCAATACGGATTATCGATTTCAAGATAATCAAATTTGAAAATCGAATTTTTCTCGCCTATAGTTGTGTTCATTGGTCGAATACATACCTTAAACTTCAATATCACTCAACTACGATTCTAAAGATTGATATTCGTTAAACATCAATTAATATCACTGAACTTTGCATTTAGTTCCGAACAATGAAACTATTTTGACAATTTGCGTGCGAAGAAAATGTGCAAAAAAGCTCGACAGAATATCGGCGCATGTCCTTTGATATCTTCCCCATCCCATCTAGGCCGTCATGAAACAGCATGCGAATCTTGGTGTTTGTTTATCGATGCTGATTGCACGTGGACCTTTCCGATGGGGATAAGCAACAGGTGTAGCCCACGTTGTTTTGTTTATTTACAGAAATATATGCATTTTAAGCAGATGGTAGCGAATATATATGACTTGCGCTCCTTGCACTACCGGTGAAAGTACACTGTACGACTTTTTAGCATAAAAAAATATTCAGAAAGAAATTTATTCTAAATACGACAATAGTAACCATATTAATAGGTAGTTATAATACTAGCCCCTGAGATAATCCATAAAAAACGGCGTGTCTTCAGGAGCGTAAGGAATTATCGGAACATCATAAGGCATAGGAAAGTGGGGATGCCGTTGGTCAAGCTTCGGTTCCATTGGGAAGAAGTTTTCTTCAATCTAAAAAACAAAATAAAAGTAAAATGAAGAAATTTGTGCAATTTTGCCGTATTATGCTGGCTTACCATAAACTTAGGCAAGAATAAAACGCCTGCCTCGTAGCTGTTAATTCTGAGCGGGGCTTCAAACTTGGCTGATTTGTTATACACTCCCCATGCAGCTTTCGAAAGGTTCGCCGACGTCAATAGGAACCAGTACAGCCCTCGATGGGACCACCGACAGTAGGTTTTGATGTGAGGTACGGCTTTGGTCCTATTTCTTGAATCACTTTTCCATTGATGCAAATAATCCTTCAACCACTGCTGTTTATCGTTCGTAGCTTTCATGTATGGTAGGCACCCTCCTCCTAGAAGATGATCGTGACTGTTCCTAACATTAGAGAAGCTGGGAAATATCATTTTAAAAGCAGGAACTCTCCGCAGGCCGATCGGGGCCGAGTCCCTTCTAAAGCTGGCCATAATTTCCGACAAGACCCAAGACTGAGGAGTGGGACCCAAGCTGCCTATGCTGGAACTTTGTGCTACTAGCGGGCAAGTATCATCGATAGGAGCGGAATGCTTTCCCAGTAAATAGCCTAACCGTGGATGTCCCCATAACGGTCCCTTTGGAGTATTCAGATGACCACCGGGCACTGATGCCACTAGAAAAACACTAAAAAGGAATTATTAATTCAGGATCATAGTTAAATCCAAACATAAATACTCACTTGACCAGGCTGAAATCCGTCTTTCGAATTCTAGCCACCCACTGTTGCAAGTGACCAATTTTATATGAATTCAAGTACGTTATTAAACTTTCTCGGAAACCTGTCTTGCTTTCGCCAAAACTTGTATCCGCCTCTTCTGGAACCGCCGGTAGTCTTGGACTGACCCAAAGCCCTTGTGTACGGTTGTGCCAATCGTCTTCGTACAAATTAGCCGTCGACACTACAACTCGCATCGACCCATCCGTGTATCCGTAAAGTCCCATCTTGGTGTGGTGAACACCGAATGGTGTGCTAATGTTAACTTTCACTGCCGTTACGTTCGGTTTTTTCGAGGACACCATCTTCAACTCGGGAGTTTCATCACCATACAGAATCAACAATGGACGATCCTCGTATCCAGCAAAGAAATAATGCCCCAAAAGCCAGCCGATATCAACCATAAAGTTCATTTGAACGGAGCATTCCAGTTCGCCAAGGCTGACATCTAACAGTTCCTGGAAGGTTATCGACAATGGTTCCGAGTGGGTCACCTTGGCATCGGTAATAGTCGTAAGGAAGTAATTGTAGGGAGCCGCATCCGCAAGTTTCTTGGCCATTTGTCCTTTGGCAGCTACCACTGGATAGTAATCGTGAATATTCCGAGGGATAACTTTTTTCAATGAAATTCCCGACTCTTTGGGAGGATCTGGTTTCTTCTGTACATGTGAACTGCTTGTCGACGGTTGGGGTTCTGTTTTGTTTTGTTCTTCTCGTAATTTGGCCATTTTGGCCCTACGCTCGGCAAACAGATCAGCGACGGCGTCGCCTTTAGGTGGAGATACTTTCTTAGGTGATGTAATAGTCGTTTTGCCATTGCTATTTGGGATGGATACAGGCTTAGGCGACAACCTTCTAGCTGAGTTCGGTTGCGCATCGTGTTTGGTGTCGTCCTTAGAATACTTCGCCGGTGGACGATTGTTGTTGACCAGGTCGGGATAAATTTGGGCTAACATTTTGAGTTGTTCTTCGACCACCTCCCGGCTCATGGATAGCGCGTCCGGTATGCGATAGTTGTCCTTGGCAGGAGCTTCTTTTAAAATTGATTCCACTAAAAATGCAGTAATGTGCGACAGATGAAAATAAAGGGATGCGAGAAGAAGCATTCATTTACTTACAATGGGGATGAGAATATTCCTTGAAATGTACAGGGTTCTTGCGATAGCAGTCGGAACCATACTGGCAGATGCGCTCTGGTACTAGAAAAGTAGAATGAGAGTTGTATATGTTGAAGAGAATGGATCACGTAGTAAGAACAGTAGTTCATCTACGAGGTTGTATCCAACACTTTTTCTTCTTCTTTAGCATTTCAAATTTATTGCTTTCACAATTAGCCTTCCTATATTTATCTGCTTGATTGTTGCTTTGAATATTCTTGTCTCAACGTAGTGTTCTATCTAAATGCACTTCCACAGTTTTTAATTGAGAGCTTTCGATGCCAAGTACCATTTTTGCATTAGTATGATTGTGTGGCAAGTACAATCATACGTTATATGCCCAGGGAGTCGAGAAATTCTCCTTAAAGAAAAATTCCTAGACCAGACCGGGAATCGAACCCAGCCACCTCCAGCATGGTGTTGCTTTGTAGCCGCGCCTTTACCGACTGAGCTAAGGGAGGACCAAAGGGAGCTATAGGGAGTGTATCCAACACTTACCGTTTCCAATAGTCCTTCGCTTGTTGCTTTCCATTACATCGATTTTATATTGTCAGGCCTATGATTGTGAACGATTTCTACAGCACAACAAAATTTAGCTGAACATCGAACTTTTTCAACGTTTTCTTCTAAAATTTTAAGTTAGGGAGGATCTGATCCACTGTTCCACCCGATTATAATTAATTGTCAGATGATATTTGTCAATGATCCTTTTGGTTATCTCTAAACTGGCAATTTCTTTTCGTCAGATTGGTGCAATTTGTTTATGCGTTGAGATTTTTTGTTAACTGGAGAACACTGTCAATCAAAACAAAAACACGATCACAGAATGTTATGCAGTTCAGTTAAAATGTAACTTTTAATCGATTGCGTTTCTTATTCCAAAGATTTTTTTTGTTTTTTTCAGTATTTCTACACACGGTAATTTTGAAGTAGTCATTTTTTGACAAGATTCTATGCATTTAAATGAACATCCTCCATACGTCAAAAAATGCCTAATCCCAAAAAATGAATAATTTTAAGCCCTTTTTTTAATTAAGTGTGGTAGAAAAAATGCATAAAAAGAACGCTATCAACAAAGTGAAAATAAAAGAAATAGTTCTTACCAGCAAATTATAATTATTATCCAGTGTCCTGCAGCTGCAGTGCCCAAATTGATGATTATGCGCAGGAGCTCAAACTCAACGTCAAAAGTAAGCACAAACTTTGGCACAAACTAAATACAAGTTCGAAGATCGTGGTGCCATTTCGTTATATTGTTATATTTTATGAAATATATTTCATAAAATATTTCAAAAAAATTCTAGGCCATTTTCTAGGACCAGTTCAGTGCCAACATTTCAAAATGGTGGATCTGCTGTAAGCCGTCGCTTTCTCGGAAATGAAAACCTTCTCCTGCAAATCAACAATCCTGCAAGAAGAAGCATTTTCCTTACCTTATGGTGTATTTGATTTACCTGTCTGGGTTTTTGAGATAAACCGATAGGGAATGTCGTTGATTACAAAAAAAAATCTTATCTCATCTCGCTGAATTTCTCATCTTATCTTCATTTTAAAAAGTGACTAGTTTTTACACACAATCATATTCTTAAATTGCATAGTTTCTAATCTCTTTCACATGCTGCAAAATGCCTAAAATTTATACACTTTTTGACGTATAACCTCTTTAGGCATGTTTGCATAAAAACGTTGTACACAGCAAATAAAGTTGTTGAATATTACACAGAATCAGATGCACATAGGTCATTCCAGCGGTTGTGTAATGTTAGGTTGTCTCGATGTACACAATAAAATGATGCACTGTTTATCGATTTAATTTGGTCGATGTAAACGAGACAACGTAACCCATCGAAACAACGTGAATCGTTGCGACGTACTGTGTAGTCGCGACGTAAAGGGAGCAATGTAAAAATAATTTTAATTTTAAGATATTGTTCAATGAAAAAAAAGAGCTGCAACGGAAATTAAAACAAAATGTTGCTTTTATTTCTATTTGAATCGAAATGTGTTTCAGCCAGTGGCTTCTTCGTTCGGTTGTTCAGTTTATACTCCGAAGCCGTCGATTCATCCTTCTTTTTCATTTCGTTCTCATTCTTTTCCGTTCCGACCGTCGCCATCGTCATCCCGGCCAGCACCAGACGCTCCACTAGCAAACGAAGATCATCCACCACTACTTCACCCAGATGAGGTGCTGGTGGGTTTGCATTGCTTTCACCTTGTTTACTTACATCATCAATTCTTAACTTCGCCATTATCCGAATTATCGCCATTTTTTGTCCATATTCCGCACCGTTGGACATGTTGGAGTCTTCCGTCTTGTCACTCGCATCCGAATCATACACAGCCGGAGTTTTTCTCGTTTCACCAGCACCTTGTTTGAATATAATCTGCAGTGTCGGTACGATCATAGACACTCTAAGACCAGTAGGTCCCGAACAAATACGATTTTTTTTTCTTGGCTCAGTCAGTACTAGCACATCGGTCCCAAGCTTAATAATACGCCCCTAATAATGAACTCACACGAACACACACTCAAATATTCTGTCAAAATAACACAGCAAATCAAAACAAAGGCGCAAATATGTAGAGTTAGGTGCTGGCTTCAAGGTGTACTTCGGGCCAAGGGGTTCTACAACAGTGAACCAATTTCAAATCGCTAGTTGCATATTGATTGTTGGAATTAGTCGCGATAATAGAAGCTATCGAATATGCCATTAGTATCAACCAATTAAAATTAGTCATTTTTACTGATTCTCAGTGTTGCTGCCTCAAATTACTGAATAATAATATTGATGATAATTACCTTACCAACTTTTTCTTTGATTTATTATATTAACATCCAAGAGTTAGTCAATGGATACAATACAATGGATCCCACATCAATCTATCAGGAAATGATAGAGCTGATGCTGCATCCAAATTAGGTATTACAAGACCAACACAGGAAAACTATCCTCTTACGTTAGGTGACTGTTTACTAAATTTTAAAACTGAATTGATATGGAATGGAATACAGAATATAATGAATTATCCAAAGACAAAGGAAAACAGCATTTTGAAACAATGAACCAAATTAAATTGGAACCTTGGTTCTATGAACTAAATTTATCCACTATAGAAACGATTGCTATCGGAAGAATTCGAACTTTTCACACAGCTACAAAGGACACGTTAGCAAAATGGAACTTGATCAGATCAGATAAATGCAGTACTTGCAATGTGCAAGAAAATCTTATACACTTGTTTTTTGAATGTAACAAATTCTCTGGAATAAGACGAAAGTTTCCCGTGCTCCCTAAAAAGGATAACTTTAAAATGGTATGCAAAAATAAATAAAAGGATGAATATCTACAAATCGCGAAATTTATCAGTGAGGCAAGAATAAATGTTTGAGTTTAGTTCGCGTTATTGATCACTTCTTTTCGAGCTCGCACCTGTGTGGATAGTTGTTGGTCTGCACGATGAAGCTAATCAAATTGTTTTTTTTTTCGTGAACCGTCTTTTTAAATATTAATTTCTCTTGACACTTGGCTAATATGGACCAAACAGGTCTGGGCCATTCAAGGGAGAAACAAAAATCAGTTTTCAGCAACAGTTAAAAGCTCGTAGAACGTGAAGTCGTTACTGAGTTATTACTATAGGGTTCCAATAGAAAAGAAAATTTGGGTATCTTGCTTTAGTTCCATTTCAAATATTTAATATTCAGATAAAAGGTACAAATCAAGTTGGAGCCAAGCTCAATGCTTATCTAGCTGTCTTACTTATCATTTCCTCTCTCGGCTGGCGTCTTTTCAAGTCGATAGAAATCCTTGCTGTTCTCCTTGTATAGATTTAGTTTGAGAGCAAACTCGTCGGCTAAATCCTGAACTGTATTCATCTCCTTGCTGGTCAATCCATCCGGGAGGGTAAGCTGTTTGCTTTTCTCGTCTTCGACAAACGCCTCCAGCGTCTTCTTCATCGTTTCCGTAAACTTCACCTGCTCTTCGCTTAGCTTCTCGTCCTTGCGTTCCTTCAAGCCGAAAGCGCGCGCACAATGGATTTTTCCTCCTGTCGATGCTTTTCCCAGCGTTCATTTAGGACTTTCAGCTCCTTTACGATGTCCTTATTTGTCGGTTCTAGTCGTTGAGCCTTCTGCAAACTGGTCTTGGCCCGCTGGTAGTCCCCTAAGTTCATCAGAGCCCGCCCTTCGTGGAACAACGGTCGTGACATACGATCAACGTTTCCAAGACGGCGGATTTCGTTGATCATAGAGCAGGCCCGGCGCGGATTTTCTTTTTTATTGTAGCAAACGGCCAGACTCGTGTATAGCGAAATCAATGTTTCGGTTTGCTCTTTCTGCTCTTCTTCATCCTTCACGTTGCAACGTTCCAGGAAGTTCACAGCTTTGTGATAATCATTAATCGCATTCGCAACCATGTTCCGCTTGAAAAAGTCTTTCGCGTGTGTTCTGGTGTCGATAACTTTCTGTTTCACAACAGCGTATGTCATTTGCTCCTCCTGGGTCAGTTTGTCCAAGGCATCTGCATCACCTGGATCGGTAAAACTAACCAGCTTTACAATAAATAAGGCATCGGCTTTGGGTTTGATCCGAGGTTTGCACCCCAGTTCACCAAAAAGAACCTGATATCCGATCACAAATTGTGCCTCCTCGCTGGGTTTCATCGACTTGACGGCTTCTTCCAACCCACCGACCACTTCGTCTTTACCTATAGTGAATGTTTTGAACTCGCCACGCATCGAAGTTGAATCGAATGCATACGTTTCCCCTTCAAAGTACCCATTGTAATCGATAGTGACCCGGGCGCGATCCGGCACCAGCTCATCGCCCACACCTTGCTTTATGATCCGTTTGTAGACGAACTCCGAAACCATAAACATTTGCGCACGCAATTCATCAAAACTTCTATCCCAAGGGCTCATTATCTTCCGATGGGCATCCTCGTCCTCATCTGCACTGCCGTAGTCGTCTTCCATGAAGAACTCCTCCCCATGGTCGTTGTACTTTGTGCTGATCTGAAACTGGGCACCATGTTCGCCGAGCAAATCACTGGAAGATGGTGGAATTATTGTTTCGCATTTTATTTTGTTCGTAGATAATTTGAGATTATTCTATACCTTATATTCAACGCTTCCTTCAATACTGATCCATCCATTGCTTAATAGTTTTGAGAAAACTGAATTTCACACGAAAAATCACTGAAACACCGTGATAGTGCGTGATAGATGAAAGTTTGCTTAGTCCTTTAGCGTGGTCAGTTCTTGTTCTTCTTTGTTGTTTATTTTGTTTTCGTGTAAAAATGACAAACAAAGTGCGCCGAAAAAATGGCATTGCAGAATC
The DNA here is from genome assembly GCA_024533555.2 of Aedes koreicus. NCBI lineage: Eukaryota > Metazoa > Arthropoda > Insecta > Diptera > Culicidae > Aedes > Aedes koreicus. Next base: position 48,944 of record JAHHFK020003150.1, on the reverse strand, counting down.
CAGCTTCGGTAATTTAAACGTTTCTGAAGGTAGCTGACACTGTATGCCAGATGGAAAAGAAACATAAACACTAACACACGGTGCATGCGTGCACCATGGAGGCATATCGGAATTTGGAATGGTAATTTTACTTTAAATTATCATCTTCTTTTATTGTATTAACCTATTCTACGCAACGATAGGTCTAAACAGAACCGGCGTAGCGAACAGCGTTTGCTGGAGTACTTTTCTGTCGACTTTTCTCAATACGAAGAGGACATCTTCAATTTGCACATTAACGAAATCGATGCAGTGCACCAGCTAAACGATACGTTCCGAGATGAGAAGACAGTGGCTTCCGAATTTCCCGTCGATCCACGAACCGGCAAAGAAGTAAGACAGCTGGTTATTGATACAACCAAAAGTATGAAATTGTTTGATGGCTTTCCCAGTGGATCCATGCTAACGCGGGCCGAACACCAACATTGTCTGACGGTTTTGAACAGGAAGAACATGAGACTAGGGTTCGAAAGTGCCGAGGATCGGGAAGCCTTGCAGAAGTATTACGCTTTGAAGAAAAAATTAGGCAAGGAACCTTTTCTGTATGCTAGCTTTGTCAAGAATTATTTCAACAACAACCTGGTCAGTAGAAAAAGCGCCATCGAGCAGGATATGGACGATCTAGTGGTGGCTATATGGAAGGGAAAGACCGGTAATATGTTAACTGAGATCGCCAGTAGGAAATATGTGTTGAGTACGGCAGTAATGTGGCTAAATTACAAAAAACACGAACAAAAAGTTCAGTTTGAGATCGTGTCCGAAAATGTGGTGGAGCACGGAGTTGTGAAAAATATTTTCACCGAGAATTTGCTACAGTGCAAAACTCTGAGGCGAAACAAACGAGTTCTGGACAAATTTTTGGAGGATCAACACTTTTCGATGCCGATAGATGACTCTTTTCAAGTTGACACAATCCTGAAGCAAGACGAAGATGTGAAGTTCGTCGTTGATTCGGGGACACTTTGTCATCTTTTGGACTTTGCAAGCAATATGGACGAGCAATGGATGGTGCCTTTCCGAATTCAGACTGTTGATCAGCGCAATATAACTTTCATTGGAAAGAAATTACAACCTACGAAAATGTCCACGCACGCGAGAAATGTAAAAGCACACAAGTATCTAGTGCGAAGCTTCATGTCAATCACCAAAAAAGATGCCACAAATGCTTTGGATAAGAAAACAGAAGAACAAATGTGCTTTCACGAAGCCGACTACAAGGTAGCAGAATTCGACGAGTACCTTCGTATGATCGATGCGAAATCAAAAACCCAACATCATCCTCATCGAAACAGTAGACTCCAGTTATGGAAACTGAAGGACGGAGATGATCAGTATAGATTTTTGATAAGGTCCCGAATGGATTGCTACGAATCGCTGCGTAAAATGAAATTCTATATAAATATATCGATCAAACTGGAATATCAAGCAGAGTTTGGCGCTGAGCAGATGACAAAGAAGTGAATTGATTCGAGAATGGGTTCGTCAATTTCTTCGGCCCGATTCAAGGACACTTCGGCTTCGGATTAACGTAGTCAATCATGCTATCCTTTCCCACCATTATTTGGAACTCAAGGACATCGAAGATGAATTGAAACGTACGTACGACATCGAACCGGCAAATCTTGTTACTAACCTTTGGCAAACACTAAAGCTACTGATGAATTTCCCTCCTGGGGAGCACATAATGCAACACGATATCAAAAACAAAGAAACCATCATGATCCTCTCCAGCAATACCATGACCAGTGCAGCGTGCCCTTCTATTGATCTAGGAGAGCTGTATTCTAATGTGGAATATGTGCAACCAGCTTTGGAATCGTACCAGTGGATACCTATCGACACATCTGTGATAACTCAACTGCACCGCGAACACACGCTTCTACCGTGCACTTTTCCTCATTGGAACAGTGTAAAGCGCATCATCTCCAGAGATAAAATCAAGCGCAAACGCCCTGTTGTTGCACCAGTTTTAGGAGTGAAATCTAAGAGTAAATCACAACGTCGCAAACAGAAAGAACGCGAGAAAAAGCTTCAAAAGCAAAAGGAGAAGGTTTTAGTAAATAAGATACAGCAATCCTTAAGCGAATTTGCACCTTATCAGGGCCCTTCACAGAATAAAGCGTTCAAGACCAATACTTTGAAGAAGGACCCGATGGATCAGATTGGCTTCGTCAAGGCACGCGAACCGTTCGATTATCAAGCATACAAGAAACAAGCTAGTGCAAAGACAGAACACGAATAAACTTTAACGAAACAAATTTTTAGTTTCCTACAACATTAAATCACATCACTAATCACAAAAAATCTTTATTTTAGCAGCGTAGCGTTATTCTAACGTTTCTCCTCGTTGGTTTATATAGGTACTTTTCCACCAATCCCTGTCCAATTCGTATTGTATCGACTCCCACGTGAAATGTGTAGGCGGCTGTTCTTCACCATTGAGGAAGCTAAAGTGCCTACTCAGCTCGATAGCTAATTTGGAGCGGATTAAACCCACAGAGCCGTACCGTTCTGGCGCCGGATGGTATACCCGACCACTGAGCGGAAACATGCAGATCCGGTTGGGCTCCCAAGGCACGTTCAGTAGATCTCCCGCATGGGCATATGCAAGCCGGTCTGCACCTTCTACAAATTTTAAACAGCCTCTGATGAGAAAAACCTTTAATTTTAATCAAACTTACCCGCATCGCGGAACACGTGGGTGAACACAACGGGAACGTCATCGCAGCGGATGTAGTTTCGTTCACGACCGCATGGCGATACAAAGGGAAAGTGCTCTCGGTAGCGATCGCCTTCGTTCAGGCGCACTCGTTTGAAGAAAAATTCCAGGAATTTCTTCTCCTTAAAGCAGGAAGTAAAGTTTTTGATTCGAGCATCATCTAGGAAGAGCTGGAAGTGAAAATATCAGGTAATTAAACTAAAGTCGATACTTACAGTATGGATGGTCAGTTAAAGAATATTTGAATATAGGGGAAATTGCTAATGTGGGCAACCCGTCACAAAGACACCCTACTGTCCTTAATTTTTTATCAAATTGGATTGCCATCTGGGCAAAACAAATGTATATTTTTGGTTGCATGAAAAAAAAACTGATGAAAACTATTTCCCTCGCTTTTTATGCATATGCCAATGTTTCCCTGGCCGTTAGAACAAAGATCCAACGAAAACATGTTTGAATCTTTTTTTCATCAAAAAACAAAACATATCAACTTGAATACATCAGATGACGCGCTGATCTCCTGAAACTAGAACTACAGGAATTATTTATCGATAGACCCAATCAATCGATGACCAAACACTTAGTTCAAGTCATCATTCTTAAGTCATCAAATTTTCAAGAAATATGAATTCATCTAAAAGGCGCTTCAGACCAGCAGGTGCGCAAACATCATCCGGAAAAACTGGTTCACAAATTGTGATAAATGGAGTTGTTTTTCAAAAATCTCCATACATTTCCAGATGGAATACTACGCTAGACTGCCATCGATTGATTGGATTCATAGGGCAAATTTATATCCCTTTCTCCTAAGTTCATCTGATTACTGCGTGCAAATAAGTCTATTGCTCGTAGTATAGTCACTAGATTCATAGTCTGGCGGAGACAAAAACGGGAACTGTCACTTAGCGGAGCCAATCGAACATTACACGTGTAATTTATGATAAGGGCCGGAAAGCCATTTGTAAACAATGATTTTAAACGTTGATTCCTCTCGTATCATTAGAATTTTTCGATGTTCAGATACACTATATGGTAGAACAAACATTCTTCCACCAGATGCTGCTTCCAATATGTTGGAGTGTTCTGAGTTTTGAGAGAAATCGGAATTGAAAGTCATTGTTTACAAATGGCTTTCCGGCCCTTATCATAAATTACACGTGTAATGTTCGATTGGCTCCGCCAAGTGACAATCAAAATTGTCTCCCGTTTTTGTCTCCGCCAGACTATGAATCTAGTGACTATAGCTCGTAGTACTCAATATAAATATAAAAAAAAGAACTATTAATTCAAAGTTTCTTTCAATGTGGTAATATTTTTAGGACAAACCGAACAAGTTTATGCTTGATACACATTTATTAAAGCAACATTTTGTCCAACTCACCATTCCTTCATGATCGATGTAGTAGAAATACTCCCTTAGTTTGGGTGCTGGAGATTGACCCTGAACATAGCTAACATCGGACGAAAAACTTCTCCTTGCTGTCGTTATCAGTAGTCGTTTCAAAATCATTATTGCCGTCAAATAACTAGATAAAAATTCCCATAAATGTATCCGGCTACCGGACAGAATGCGTGCAACCGTATTTTGAAACCAAAACAAAAATCATATGATTTTGTATGCCTATTTCCAAATAATCTCTTTATGCCAACTACGTTTATATAAACATCATTAAGCTTAGTGACGTTTAACGCACGCACACTATCGTGTCTATCGTAGTGTAAAAATTGTTTGCACTCGCTTTTCATGCGACTCAATTTTTGAGTACAATTCTCGAGTAATTCATGATTAGGGCCTAAAAACCATTTGTAAACAATGTCTTCACACGTTGATCTCTCCCGAATCACGAGAATCCCACTATATCCAGCTACTCCATATGGTAGAAATAAAATTCTTTTACCAGATGCTGCTTTCATTTCACGAGAATGATTTAAGATTCAAGAGAAATCGACTTTTAAAGTCATTGTTTACAAATGGCTTTTAGGCCCTTAACATGAATTACTCGAGAATTGTATATCATCTCTTTATCACTCACGGAAATGATACTCAATTTTCGAAAAAAGTGGATCTACTCAATTTTATGAGTAGATCCACTATTTACGAAAATTGAGTAACATTTCCGTGAGAGAAAAAGAGATGGTATACAATTTTACTCAAAAATTGAGTTAAATGAGACGGGAGTGTGTTTTCCCACAGATAACCCAGGGATGCCATATTTACAGACATGTCTGTAAATTCGCAGACTTTTCATTTTTGTTGCAGACTTTTTTAACGATACAGACATTTATCAGACATTTTATTTATGTTGCAGACTTTTACAGACATTTGGAATGTATTTTGAAATTTAAAAATAAAGATATTTGGGTGCACTGAAACTGTTTACAAATGACACTATAGGTTGTTGCACCTGACAACTAAGAAGCAATCAACTCTATCCATGAACTAAACCATAAATACAAGCTTTAAAAAACATACTTCCGTATCAAAATACGAATAAACTCACTAATATCAACAATCAATGTGCAACTAGCGATTTGAAATTGGTTCACTGTTGTAGAACCCCTAGGTCCGAAGTATACCTTGCAGTCTGCACCTTGCAATAATTCTTGCGCTTTTCGGTACCTTCCGGTACTAGTATCTTGGTTGTTGTTTTGATTCAGTATGTTATTTTGACACAACATTTGAGAATGTGTTGGTGTGAGCTACGTTGTTAGGGGCGAATCATTGAGCTTGGGACCGAGCTTGGGACCGATGTGCTAGTACTGACTGAGCCAAGAAAAATATCGTATTTGTTCGGGACCTACTGGTCTTAGAGTTAGTCTATGCTAATATGGTACAGTTAGATAAGTCCAAAGTGAGTGAGTTTAAAAACAAATCTTAGCTCTTATACTAGACTGAAATGCTGCTTAAAATACACAATACGCAAAATAACACTCAATTCTCCATTAAATACACGTACACGATAAAACATAAATATTTAAACAAAAATATAAAATGAACCTTTTCAATACCCGTAGATAAATCGAAGACACGCAAGTTGACAGCCCCTCGACTTTAACTACAAAACATATGAGGTGGGTTATATCAGGGATATAACCGCGAGGTTCACGTAAAACCGCGTTGGTGTGTTAAATAATAGTATCATCTAATTTATAAATATCATCACACATACGGCTGGTAAACATTGAAATGTTTTTGCTTTGATCCGTCCCTTCTTGTGAATTTTGCTTCATACTGTCCTTTCGTTACTCTTTTTTTTGTGGGCTTTACTATTGAACGCTAGTATATAGAACGCGAGGCGAACCAGTGTTCGACAGCTAATGGTTCACACGGGACTTTGGCGATAAATGAGGTAGACATTATTTGAATCAACATGAAAACATAGGCTGAATTTACAGTTGTAGGGGCCCGGGGGCAATCAAATTGTGGGTTTAAGTTTGGTCCTAAGTCCATGTCGCACGAAAGAATAAGTGAAACTTATTTTACGGCAGCCCCTAAAATGTGGAGGCCAGAAACCGTGACACGCCCCTCCCCCCTCCAGGTCCAGTCGGTAGTCGTCTGTCTGTCATCTCTTCAGTCATTTTAAATGCAGCTCTAAACTGACCATATCGAATGCATTCAATGAAAACATACGATTTGACAACTTCCGCGTGGACTTTGGTGGGTGGGCAAAGCCTTGTCTGAACCACCAGCTGAGAGCTAGTGTCGAATACTGAACTCATTTCGGTTCGACTCGCTTGATATGTACTAGGGTTCATAGTATAGCCAAGAAAGAAGAGGTACGAAAACGAAGTACGAATCAAGATTCATAATAAAACAAAAGAAGACAATTTGAACCATTTGTTACCCGATTCTGAGGACCCGGAAAGGGAAAACCTTATTTTCAACCTGTTCATATGCAGATTTTTATGGAAGCAAAAGTAGGTCATTTTGAAGTAAAAAATTGAACTACTGATACTAAAGCACTTTATTGAAATTATTAATACAACACTTTTGTAAGTTTTTCTGATCAAATGGTGTATAAATGAAGTCATTCCGTTCAGTCGACCGAAGGCTATTAACGTTCAAAAACCTCTCAGAGCGTTACGCTAAACTCATTTTTAAAAACTTTGAAATGACCCGGTATAGAAAAGAGAAATGTATTCCTACGTTGATAATTTCTTTTTACCCAAACATTTTATTTCATAACAATAAGTATGAAACTGTAGTGTAGTGTTTTTTTTTAATTATGAAATTTTTTTTGAATAACTCTGTAATTTATGTAACGGAAAATTTACTCTGTAATCCATTGTAATTCAACCGTTATTCTTGGACAAAGAAAAAACAGTTTGTTGAATTTATCAATTAAAAACTAAATTTTGATTTTAAAATACAAAACTGGAGAGAATGTTATAGGGGGAAAAGACTATAGAAAATTGTGTCATCTATGCGAATGCTTCAATCTTAAGTGTCATTTCATAACTATGAAACAATATGGTAACATTGCATACAATCCAAGAAATAGCTGCAGAAATTAAAAATCTACATAAAAAAAAAAATATAACAAACCCCACTCCTTTATAAAAAAAAAAATAAAACTTTACACACTTTTTTACATTCCCAGGCATTTCAAATTTTTATCGCAGACATTTGAAAAACATATCTGGCATCCCTGAGATAACCTAAAGCTTGTAGTACACTGTTTGTCCAATAGCCAAATATTTGGCATAGGCAGCTAGACAGCTGACAGATATCATAGATGTTTGTCAGATGCCTATCTGCCTATGACAAATATTTGGCTATTGGACAAACCGTGTACTACAAGCTTAAGTCGCCTCGACTTACCACTATCAGTGGGCGCCTCGACTAAAAGTTTTCTTTCTGGTTCGCGGTAGAAGAGATCTTTTTGACAGCTGTTTGCTATGTTTTCTTCTATAACGCACTATTACACTGAACCCAAACATCCTCCTTTTATCTAATGAATCCTCCGTCGGTTGATATCGAAACATTGAAATCGCATTTTCGAATGATAGATGCAGGCGGAGGACGATTTTCTAGAAACCAGATGATTATCCTTCTAATGTTGAACAACCAATATGCAGCGAATTGACCTTCAAATTTTTTTGTATGGATTCTCACGTTTTCCCAAATCCCCTCCCCCTTTACTGCGTGACATAATTAATGAACCTTCCCTTACACTTCCTCAACCGTTGAACAACGATTGCAACGGGAGCACCAAAATTGAATGATTCAGGAAATATTTTTCCGTGACTCCGTATAGGAAGTGAGCGCCCGCATAATGAAAAACAATTTGCTATATAGTCAAAACTATATTTTGAATGTAAGATATATTGTCACATTTTATGTTATTGTTATCGAATAGTTTAATCTCATGTTCACCATACAACCCTTACAATAACACATATTGTTAATGTATGCCATATTGTCATTGAAAGGTTTTTTACTGTCTGCACTCGGTCTGGATTATAAACCAACTTTTTGGCATAGAGTACAGCAAAAAATTTGTTCGTGAAAGTTGCCATTTTTTTATGGTAACCTAACTTAACCGCCTATTCAGCATATTGTTATTTGGCCTTTTACCATCTGACATATTGTTAAAACTATATATGAGATTGTTAGTTTATAGTTGTCAACTACCCAAACCAACAAACAAACCATTATCCCCTTTCTTTTTTCATTAAGGGTAAATGTCTTAACAATAACGGAAACGGTCGTCAACAATAAGGGAAATGGTCCAGGAATGGTTTGTGATTATGCGGGCGAGTTTCGATCCTTTTTTTCTGATGATACCAGTTCTGATAGCGATTGATAGGTATTTACCGAATGATGTAAAATGGAATGTTTGTCATCCTCATTTCAAATGATTTGCGTTCTAGCGCTTTTCCAATGCAATACGCATTCCACTTTGGGATGAAGATATTTCATACAGCGTGCATTCGAATTTGAACGGGAGGTCAATTCACTTCGCGTATTATTAGTTGTTCAACTCGTTCAACTTGTAGAACCCCTAGTTCCGAAGTACACCTTGCAGTCTGCACCTTACCATGCTATTTTTGTTTTTGTTTTGATTCGCTACATGGAAGAACAAAAGTACCCATTTGAGCAGTTGCGTGTGGGAAGCCAATTTTGGGTATAGTTGTGTTAACGTACCCGTTGTGTATAAATAACTTACTTTTGGGTGAAATTCTACCCAAAAGTAAGTTATTTATACCCAACGGGTCGGTTAACATAACTATACCCAAAATTGGCTTCCCACACGCAACTGCTCAAATGGGTACTTTTTTTCTTCTGTGTATTTTTTTTCTTTTTGTGTGGGTGTTCGGGCGCCTGTTTGGCCGGCCCGGGGCGGGGCGCTTGCCCCCCCCTCTCTCCCCCCCCGGCCCCCCCCAAATACTATATTTTTTTTGTCGCCCCCCTTTCTCCACCCGTCCCCCCTCCGCCCCCCCCCCAATGTTTCGCCCCTAACAACGTAGCTCACACCAACACATTCTCAAATGTTGTGTCAAAATAACATAGTGAATCAAAACAACAACCAAGATACTAGTACCGGAAGGTACCGAAAAGCGCAAGAATTATTGCAAGGTGCAGACTGCAAGGTATACTTCGGACCTAGGGGTTCTACAACAGTGAACCAATTTCAAATCGCTAGTTGCACATTGATTGTTGCTAGTACTTCGTGAGCCAAAAAAAATATTTGTTTTCTTCGTGACTATCCACCCGCTGGCCTGCATCTATCATTGGAAAATGCGATTTCAATATCTTGATATCAACCGACGGAGGATTCATTCGATAAAAGGAGCATGTTTGGGTTCAGTGTAGCGAATCAAAACAAAGCCAAAGATACTAGTACCGAAAGGTACTGAAAAGCGCTAGAGTTTATAGCAAGGTGAAGACTACAAGGTGTTCTTCGCACCTAGGGGTTCTACAACAGTGAACCAATTTCAAATCGCTAGTTTCATATTGATTGTTGCTATAACCGTCGCTTTCTCGGAAATGAAAACTTTCTCAGTAATTAAGATAAAACAGTATACCACAGAGAACAGACGTTCATCTTCAAGCAAAAAAAAAAAAAAATACGTAGTTATACCATAGACCAAGGGGCAAGACGGCTTTCTCCTGAGTAACATTTTTCTTCAAAATTACTCAGGATTCATCAAGTTTGCACACTCTATGATTTTCTTCTCCTCCCAAGATACAGAGTGGTGGGAATGCCAAAAAAAATGTGTGCAAAAACGAAGAAAAAAAACTTCACTCATATTTGATCATAAAACTCACGTTTGCTCAGAATGCATCAGCTTCCATCAACTTGTACAATTTGTTACTCGCTTTAAAGTATACTGGCAGCACTGGCTTGAATTTGTTGTTGACGACGGTGGCAACCTTGGCAACCAATAACAGCAGTATGTTTACTGTCTGGGAAAATTATTTATTTTGGTTTCGTAAGAAAGCAATATAGGTCGCAGTATTTGGAGGAGAAATTGAGACTCGATTACGGTAAGTAGATTATTTAATATTGCTTGATTGTTTTTTCTTGCATGAAGACGAAACACAGATAGAATATGTGGAATTTATTGACTGCCAAAAGAATCACCTCCAAAAAGAGACCAAGCCAGTTCGACCAACCGCAAATATTGAAAACTCCAGTTTCGCGATAGGTTGATCCGGCTTGGTTTCTTTGTGGAGGTGATCCGTTCGGCAGTCACTAAATACCACATATTCCTATTGTACGGATTTATTGACCCAACCCATTCGACGTTGATGCAGTTCGCGATAACGAAGTTTGAGGAGCCCAACCGTTCACGCCCCGCATTATTACCATGGAGTGTAACATTTTGTGTTCTTTTTTTTGCAACGCCATTCACACCGATTGGTGGACCAATCCGATGAGCTTTTTGGTACTGTATCTTACTCCACATAGAGTATAAAAAGACGTGTATTGACGCAGTTTAGAGCAGAGTTAGTTTTGTGTAGTTTCAAAAGGGAACATCAATAAACAATTAGTAAAAAGTAGTGATTATATCATTTGTATATCGAGCTCTGTAGGGTGTAATCAATCTGAAACTAAACGTGTTGCTGTTTAAACTCCGCCGTTGTTTGAATGTCGCTGTTGCCCACTTCATCGCTGCCTTTCAGAGGATCTGCCGGCTGTCTAATGCTGCAATCTCTCGCTACCTTCCAATTTGAAGGGTTGGTTTAGGCCTCGGTTTAGGCCATAGTTCTTTCCATAACTGGCCATCATACACAGGTAGTTCAGTCCGTCGTTGTGAGTATATGGTTCGGCAGCAGGTCCCCTGAGTTGTTCAGTACTGTTAATGTCGAAAACAAATCGTTGCTCTTTGCTGCTGTCGTTTCCGCTGTAAACGTTGGCATGAGGAGCCAACACTATCCGTAGCTAACCTGTGCCTGCCTTCGCTTAGCATCCACAGCAGTGTAGACTTTTTTACATTTTAAATCTGCACCAGTACATTACCAACCTCCTATGATATATGTATCCAATAAATGTATATTTATTCAATTATTTCATCATACAAACATCATCAGAAAATTCTTACCAAACGTTTTAGGCTAATAGAAGTCGCTGAGGAATTTGCATTCCCCATTTTCGCAACCAAGAAATATAAAATAATGACTAGCGGGTGAGGAAATCCACAATGTTGACATGGTATTTTTGACGACAGAACTGTATGTTTTTATTATGCAATTTCACTGTCAAAACCAAGCTTTACAAAAGGTAGGAATGTTCAATATCATAATATGAATCCACACGGAGAAAATAGAAAATGCTGAAAAGCATATTATATATTACTTTCTATGCTTTATTCCTTTTAAATCACTGCAATGCATAAAAAGTATGCATTGAATCAATATATTTAATGCATTGCAGTACATTTTAGATCATTATTATTTTCCGCGCATATTTCGTAACTGGCGTTATATACTTTAGGAGCTCAAGACAGCTTATCTATAAGCGAATAAAAACGGAAGGATTGGTGATATTAGGAAAGTTTTACGGCAAGCAGAGGACTTGAATCTAGCTCACTTGAACAGGCTGTGCGAATCGAAACTAGCTTCGGAATGCGGTTCGTGAAAGTAGACAAATCATGTTTTATTAGAGGAATGTGTGGAATATTTTATTAAAGAATTTATTTCGAATTTTTTATTGAAAAGTTGAAAATCCCGATCCTGAAGTGAAACAAAGTCCTTTTTTCTGTGAGTTGGATAGTTTCTTTTTTCGTTAGATATGTCTATGTCTAGTGACTATCTTTTATGCTTGATAATTGATAATTATAAAAATGGTGTGATGTTTCATTAAGCCTGTTCATTATGTGCAATTTTGAATACACATATTCCAAATTTTTGCATCGTTTTATCGCGCCAATAATGCGACTCATCCATTACTGGGATACTGGGGTCTATCGAAATGGATAGTTGTTTCACATAATATATTGATACATTTGTATTTTTGTGCTCCCTAATCAGTTGTTTGTCATTTTACAATTTACAATGTCGATTTTCATATATTTTATTATATTATTGATTTATGCATTGGAATGCATATATTTATATAAAAAAAAAAAAAAAAAAAAAAAATAATATTCATTTCAATGCATAAATTTGATTTATGCATTGGAAAGCATATATTTATACAAATATGCATTGCAATGCATATACTTAAAGTATGCATTGGAATGCATATATTTGATTTATTCTTATCAATGTATAAACCTGGTTTATTCATTCCAATGACTGGATGGATCGAATATGGGTTTAGCATAAAATTTATGCTTTTTAGTATATTTGTTTTTCTCCCCCCCCCTATCCCCCCCACCCCAACCACACCAAAACAAACAAAACACCTACCAAAAAAAAAACCCCCCAAAAACACACAACACACCTCAAAATCTCAAAAAACACAGCAAACAAACAAAGCGCAAATATGTATAGTTAGGTGCTGGCTTCAAGGTGTACTTCGAACCAAGGGGTTCTACAACAGTGAACCAATTTCAAATCGCTAGTTGCATATTGATTGTTGGTTATACCAACAACCAATGTGCAACTAGCGATTTGAAATTGGTTCACTTTTGTAGAACCCCTAGTTCCGAAGTACACCTTGCAATCTGCACCTTGCCATGCACTCTTGTGCTTTTTAGTACCTTTTGGTACAAGTATCTTTGTTGTTGTTTTGATTCGCTATGTTATTTTGACAGAATATTTGAGAGTGTATTGGTGTGAGTTACGGTCTTAGGGGCGAATCATTACCCAAGTAATCACAAGCAATATATTATTGCACTTATTCAACCCAAAATCAACATCATTATAAGCTTGGGACCGAGCTTGGGACCGGTGTGCTAGTACTTCCTGAGGCAACAAAATATTCTAATGTAAGTTTAAACATACTCAATTATAATTTTTAAAACAGATTATCAACGAGTTATTCTCTTTGTAGATAACTGGCCTTCCGAATCGGGTTGACATGATGAAGCCCATGTCCATATCATAAGGCTAAGAAAAAATGTTTTGAACAATAAAACACGACATTCAGTTCTATGAAGCATGAAATTTAGTTCCAAATAAATGGTTTTGTTGTATGATGAACTACATCAATGTTTATTATTTCAGCAAATGCGTTTAGTTGGCTTAAGGAAATATTTTGTTTTGAAGAATAAAACAGGATGTTCAATTCTATGAAGCATGAAGTTTTATTTCAACTCAAAGGTTTTGTTGAATTAGTTCATCAGTTTTATTGGTCCATATTTAAACCAAAATTTTAGTGGAATCAATTCCTATTTTGTATTGGTATAACCAGTGGGTGGATAGTCATGAAAAAAAAAACAAATAGAACCCTTGTATTGAAAAGTAACAAATCATTTTGTTGATTCAAAACAGAGTGATTTCTCAGGGTGAAAAAATATTTTGTTTAAGCAATAAATTAATCAATTCTCGAGTACTTTTTCAAACAGACGTATCTGTTTTTGTAAACAAAGCGGGGAAAGGGTCACCCACAATAGATACGTTGCGGATGCGTTGACGTAAATTTGACAGAAAACCTATGGGAAAACTGTCAAATTAACGCAAACGCATCCGCAACGTATCAATTGTGGGCCAGCCAGAAGTAAGATTCAAACGTTAAGTTCTTGAAACCGATACTTCGGTTTGAAAAAGTACTCGAGAATTGAGTTAAAAAATCAATGTGATTGTTATAAATCAAACATTATTTAAATAAATATCCCACAGCGGTGGCCACTTTAAATAATTTTATTGGTTTGATTTGAATGAAGTTTTGAATTGATTTGGATCTCTTTTATGAATTGAAACAAACAGAAACCTTGTATTGAAAAGCAACAAATCATTTTGTTGATTCAAAACAGAGTGATTTCTTAAGGTCGGTATCGTGTTTAAAAGAAATTTCTTTTTCTATCTTAAGGTCGGTATCGAGTTCGAAAGAAATTTCATTTTCTATCTCAATCCCATGTTAAATTCCGTTTACCGAAACGGAAAAGTAAAGAATCGAAAATAAATTTCTGCAGCAGTATCCACCTGAAACGAACGAAAAATAAAATTGGAATTTGTAAGGTTTCCACGCTAACTAATGGGAGCTGTCACTTTTACTTTCGGAAAAATATTCCGCTCGATTATTCCGTAGGTGAAGATGACATTTCGTTCCATGCAGATCGGTTGTCAAAATTCCGCTTGGTAATATTGAACAAAATTCCGTTGCCTCTCTACTTTTTAAGTCGATACTGGCCTTCTTATCCCCCCTCCCCCCAAAAAAACCCCCCCCCCACCAACCCCCCCCTTTTACCAACTCATCCCCCTATTTCCCAAATTTTTTTCTTTTTTTTCTCCCCATCCTTTTTTTTAAACTCCATTTTTTTTCCTTTTTTCAAAAATTGAGAACAATTTCCTGAAAGAAAAAGAGATCGTACACGGAGAAAAACAAATATACTAAAAAGCATAAATTTTATGCTAAACCCATATTCGATCTATCCAGTCATTGGAATGAATAAACCAGGTTTATACATTGATAAGAATAAATCAAATATATGCATTCCAATGCATACTTTAAGTATATGCATTGCAATGCATATTTGTATAAATATATGCTTTCCAATGCATAAATCAAATTTATGCATTGAAATGAATATTTATATAAATATATGCATTCCAATGCATAAATCAATAATATAATAAAATATATGAAAATCGACATTGTAAATTGTAAAATGACAAACAACTGATTAGGGAGCACAAAAATACAAATGTATCAATATATTATGTGAAACAACTATCCATTTCGATAGACCCCAGTATCCCAGTAATGGATGAGTCGCATTATTGGCGCGATAAAACGATGCAAAAATTTGGAATATGTGTATTCAAAATTGCACATAATGAACAGGCTTAATGAAACATCACACCATTTTTATAATTATCAATTATCAAGCATAAAAGATAGTCACTAGACATAGACATATCTAACGAAAAAAGAAACTATCCAACTCACAGAAAAAAGGACTTTGTTTCACTTCAGGATCGGGATTTTCAACTTTTCAATAAAAAATTCGAAATAAATTCTTTAATAAAATATTCCACACATTCCTCTAATAAAACATGATTTGTCTACTTTCACGAACCGCATTCCGAAGCTAGTTTCGATTCGCACAGCCTGTTCAAGTGCACTAGATTCAAGTCCTCTGCTTGCCGTAAAACTTTCCTAATATCACCAATCCTTCCGTTTTTATTCGCTTATAGATAAGCTGTCTTGAGCTCCTAAAGTATATAACGCCAGTTACGAAATATGCGCGGAAAATAATAATGATCTAAAATGTACTGCAATGCATTAAATATATTGATTCAATGCATACTTTTTATGCATTGCAGTGATTTAAAAGGAATAAAGCATAGAAAGTAATATATAATATGCTTTTCAGCATTTTCTATTTTCTCCGTGTTTAAAAAAAAAAAATTTTTGGTTTAAATTTAACTTCCAAAGTGTGCGAATTATATCAAGGTGAAGAAATTAGTATCAAGCGCAAAATGACTTTCCTCAGTTTGCTGAGCTATGTCTCTCTGCTGGTGCAGATCTGCTTCGTAACCGTATCGATAGGTTTGTTTTGGTTTCCAACATGAAGGTAGCTCATTAGAAGAAATAAAAATGTGAATATACAAACTTTACTGCACAAATAAGTTCTCACATTGGCACGGGTGTTTCTGGCCTCGATCCAAATGATCAATGATCTGTTTACTTGCAGCTGCTGGCCTTTATTATCTAGCCGAACTTGTAGAGGAATACACAGTGATGGCTAAGAAAGTCATCACTTGGATGATAGTCGGATCGGTCCTATTATATGCGATGTTCATATTTACGGAACGTTTCACCTGGACGTTAATACTTTGCGGAGTTGGTGCCCAGGGCTTACATGCAGCCATACTGAAGAACTTCCCATACGTGAAGTTCCTATCGCCCAGCTTTCTGGGTGCTGTGATATTACTTTTATTGAACCACTACCTGGCTTTCATCTATTTCCAGCAGCAGTTCCATCCATTCACTGAAGTAATTAGATTACGGAAACATTAGGGAAGCAGCTTTAACTTGTTTTTCTCTTCGCATTGTTTTGTTCTAGGTAATGGCATACTTCACTTTGTGCTTATGGTTGGTGCCATTTGCGCTGTTTGTGTCACTATCGGCCAACGATAATGTTCTGCCGACAAGCAATGAAAGAACGCATCTCTTAGGTGATAATGACGTGGTGACAAACTACTTTTCCAGTCGGAAGAAGATAGGCTTACTGTCACTGTTTAATTTTGCCAAGGAATCCCTTCTACCGGAGCGGAATAAAAAAGCCTTTTAAACAAACGATCTCCGTACCGCCGTACTGAATCCAAATGAAGAACAAAAGGTAATAAGTTCTGTCGCCATCATCAACATTAATGATCATCGATAAACACGTTTTTGCTTTTTTTGTTATTAATTTATTGAACATATGATAGCTGCATCAAACACGAATAAACATTGAGTGAGAAATGACTGCACGTTGTTGTTAAGCACTTCTTTCGGTGACAGATCCATCGGAAAGGCCAAAATAGGCTGTTGATGCCATTTTTACAAACAACCCAGTCTCGACCACACCAGGGATCATCATGATGTCACGATTGACCACATCCCAGTCGAATTCACCTTCTGGGAAGTGCCAATCGAGAATGAAATTCCCATTGTCCGTTACGACGGGACCAGCTTTTGCAACGGCCATTCGAAGACTCAATTTCCCTCCGTGTTTGGCAGACACTCTATTCCTTATCGGAACATACGCCATTGGAACAACTTCGATTGGAATACCCTTCTTATACTGTTCTCCGAGCTTCTTGGAATTTTTTGTATAATCGGCAATAACTACCAACTGATCTGCGCAGGAAGCTACTATTTTTTCCTGTAAAACAAGACCAATACTGTAATAGAATCAGTTGAATCATTTTTCTACACTAACCTGCAGCAAACATCCACCACCGCCTTTGATCAGAACCATATCGGCGTCGACCTCGTCGGCACCGTCGATGGCACAGTCAATTTTTGGATGCTGTTCCAAATCCCCCAACACCAGGCCATTATCAATTATCAACTGACGTGCTTGAAAGCTTGTCGGAATGCATACTAGTTTCAGTTTTTCGGTTTTGACCCGCTCGGCCAGTCGTTGCACGGCGTACACTACAGTCGATCCACTACCGACGCCAACCACCGTATTATTCTTCACATACTCATCCACGGCTTTGAAAGCGGCGATCTTCTTGGCCTGTTCCAGACTCATTGTTGCGATACTTGCCCCGCTGGTGAATGCACGATTGATAATAATAAACGTGGTGGAATTTAGTTTACCAGTGAGCAATCCAGTTTGTAGTAGCCGTTGTAACATGGAAAGGGACGTGTAAAATCGGACAGTAATTTTCCGCTTACCAGCGCAAAGAAACGATAAGAAATCCTGATATGAAATAACCAGTTTATTTAACCATGTGTGTTTTGTACTTGTTCTTGTTGTATTATGCTTCGTATTTATGAGTTATTGAAAATACGAGTATTAGTATCAAATCATTGGGGCACATCCGTCAGTTACGTCCCGTAGAAGATTACCATTTCAGTACATCTCACGCATTTTGATAGGACGTCATTTTTTTTTATCAGTGCTAAAATATAAAATTATGACGTTATTAAATAGCACACCTACATTTCAAATCGATACATTTTTTTAAGTCGTTGAGAAATTTAAATTTCTTACAGATATAAAGCCTTAATTACCTCTCATTCATTATTAAAAATTAAAAATCGAGTGAAATTTAAAAAAATAATTGAATTGTTTAAATAGATTGGCATTTTTTTACAAACAGAGCCGTCTCCAGATAACAAGCTCTCTAAACATAACAGCAAATTGATTTGTTACTAATTTTAGGTGAATTAATCACGCATTATCGACTAAACAACCGATTTATATTAGTGTATGTGAGCGTGAAAGTATAATCTCAGAAGTGAAAAACGGAAAATTTGGCAGCACGGTGTCAACAAGGGGCTTTGAATACAATTCAAGCCAAACACTGAATTAGGTCCTAAGTAACAATATAAACAAAATCGAGTTGAATATCGATTTGGATAGAAAGCCATTTCTTTTCTATGAATCATTTTGAAATTATGCTTAAAGGCCAGTATCGACCTAAAAAGTAGAGAGGTTACGGAATTTTGTTCATTATTACCAAGCGGAATTTTGACAATTAACCTGCATGGAACGAAATGTCACCTTCACTTACGGAATAATCGAGCGGAATATATTTCCGAAAGTAAAAGTGACAGCTCCCATTAGTTTGCGTGGAAACCTTACAAATTCCAATTTTATGTTTCGGTCTTTTCAGGTGGATACTGCTGCAGAAATTTCTTTTCGATTCCTTACTTCCGGAGCACTAAGCGATTTGGGCGTAATTGCATTTGTAAACAAACACTTCAATCGCTGGTTCCTCGCGAATATAAGCTCAATCTTGAAAACTAGCATTACAATCAAGTAGATAACATATACCTCTATGATTTGGTAGATTTTGTTTGCACGATTGAGCTTAAACTCGCGTGGAATCGGTGGATGAAGTGTTTGTTTACAAATGCAATTACGCCTAAATCGCAAAGTGCTCCGCAACCAAACAATAAAAAAAAAAAAAAAAAAAAACATTCCACCACACACAACCAAAAAAATAAAAAACACACAAAACACAAACAATACACCAACACCCCATTCCCCTACCCCCCACCCCCCACCCCATTCCCCCCCCCCCCCTCCCTACATATTACAATACATAAATTTTAAATTAAATTATAATTAAAACAAACAAAAAAAATACAAAACACAAAAAACTATACAATGTGTAATATGAAAGAAAAAAAAGAAAAAAAAAACAATTTAACATTTAAAAATCTAACAAAACAAAAAAAAAATTCCTCAACAATAATACACCCCATATATTACATAATTTAATATATATACACGCTATACACAAAAACAAACCAGCGAGTTACAAACCACACCCCCCCCACATATACCCCCCAGATAATTTTTCACTTAAGCTGTTTTCTCTACAGCTGGAAAAAAACCGGAAAATCGATTCCCGTACCTACACACAAAGAATAATGATTATTAAATTTAAAAAAACCATTGCCAAAATTGAAAAGTTGTGTTGGTTCTTTTTCGTAGAAAGCAGTTTGCTTTCAAAACAAAAACCTTGAAACCGTCAATTCAAAATTTTTGTCCTCTGTACATTTAAAAGTTGAAATTTTCAAAACAAATTGTAGAACTGTCAAATCGAAACCGTGGCATCGTTTAAAATGAAAGCAAGTTATTTTTATTCCAAAATGAACTATCAAACAGAAAGTGTCGTGCATTTAAAATTAAAGTATGCTTTTTGGATTGACATAAAAAATAGTTCTAGCATAAAAAGGTTTTTTCTTCAGATCAACCTTCATAACTTTCAAAGAGAGAGCTATTTGTTTGAAAATTAGTGGGTTTAAAAGTCGGATATTAATAAAACATTTTTCTCGTTTTGAAAACAAATCTTTATTCTCAATGAATCAACTCAGGGTTTGGATCGGATTCAGCCCCGGGACCGAGCCCGGGACCCTATTCCAAGTACGTTTTTTTCCAGGGTGGTTGACATTCCCAATTTTTAAATTTTTATTATTATCTAAATTTTGAACTAACTCTTACGTTCATAAAATCCATAAAAATCGCCAATCCGTGCATTTTATCATGCGTGAGACAGTCAAGCGTTTATAGCAAGCATTTGGATTGCACTTCGTTCCGCCTAGGATACCAATTCGATTTCGTCGATTTCGCTGAGGTTCGCCGCGAGCAAAAGTTTGGTTTCAATATTAGAAATTCTTTGATCCGTTGGAAATGCGAGTAAGCCATTTGCGTCAATTGTCCACGAGATGTGTTTACTGGTAATGAGCGTTTGCGTTAACATAGACTTCCATAGATTTTGATCTTCCAGGCAAGATAGGCACCTAGCACCCTCTTCCATATCAATACAACCACTAGCTTTGAGGATATTTCTGAAAATAATAAAAATGGGTTAACTTTGTAAAGTTTGTTTTGTTACTTGTGTTATGGACATAAATAAAATGAAATAGAATTGGCACGATAACCGTAAGACAGCAAATATTGAGTAGATAAAATAATTGACGGGATTATGACATGCAATGAACCATTTTTATATGTAGGTTGCTGTGAAAAATGGACAAGTTGAGACTCGGTTTCCATTCTAAACGATGGAATTTCAAAATGGGACTGATGAAAATTAAACAATTTCACGGAAGTACATACGAAAACACTTTGAAATCAGTTCACTGCCGAAAACGAAAATATTTTTTACAACACACGAACAATGTTACAACACGCGTACTGAAGCCGGCTGGAGCAAAGAACTACCGAACAACGCAGTAGACGCGGACGCGGAAAACAATAAAACAAAATTCCAAACGACGACGACAAGGAGGACGACGACTTGCCTTGTGTTGGTGAATTTGACAGTTCTACAATTTTCGTGGTGAAAGAAAACACTTTTAAATTTATACACAGAACCGAAAAAATACACTTTCAAATCAAACGCATAACTTTCATAGTAGATAATTTTACTTTTAATTTAATGAAAAATAAAAACTTTTCAGATGTAAAGCGCCAAACTTTTAATAAAACAATATTTCTTTTTTGTGTGTATATTGGTTGCTAAGCAACATTCGCTCTACAAAGACCCCCCAAAAAATCCATTCCATCCCCCAAACCACACCCTTAACCATATTCTATCTCCCCATTTAATTTCTCCAAAATTTTTCTCAGTACTGGAACCATGGTAGAGTTTTCTCACTTTAGCAGTTTTCTCTACAGCTAAAAAAACCAGTTCCTAACTAAGTTTCAGAAAATCTAGTAGTCAGTCTTTCGAATATAGCGATCAGCAACGGACGTGCAATGGAATCAAATTCCAACCCGAATAACGAAAAACATTTTGCTATATAGTCAAAACTATATTTCGAATGTATGATATATTATAACATTTTATGTTATTGTTATCAAATAGTTTAATCTCATTTTCACCATACAACCTCTACATTAACACATATTGTTAATGTATGCCATACTGTCATTGAAAGGTTTTTTATTGTCTGCACACGGTCTGGATTATATACCAACTTTTTGGCATAGAGTACAGCAAAAATTTTGTTCGTCAAAATTGCCATTTTTTTATGGTAACCTAACTTAACCGCCTATTCACCACATTGTTATTTGGTCTTTTACCATCTGACATATTGTTAAAACTATATATGAGATTGTTAGTTTATAGTTGTCTACTATAAGGGTAAATGTCGTAACAATAACGGAAACGGTCGTCAACAATAAGGGAAATGGTCCAGGAATGGTTTGTGATTATGCGGGAATAACTCCATTGAGTTGAATGAATTGGCTGGGGCTTACGTGCTATCAGCCGATGTTGTAAGTGGAAATTCTGATGGAACATTCGTTGTCCCATCCGTATACGACACGTGGCATCGTTGAAAATGAAAGCAAATTGTTTTAACATTAAGAGGTTTTTTGCTCAGATATATTGTAGAATTTTCAAACCGAAAGCGTGGCATAAAAGCAAACTATTTTTATTCCAAAATGAAGTTTCAAGATGATAGTGCCGTGCAATTAAAATGATGTTGGGAATGAAATAAAAAAATTTGTGTCATAAAAAGCTTCTTTTTTAAATGAATCTTTATAACTTTCCCAGCATGCCTTAGACCAACCGACAAACTGCAGGTAGTCTGTCTGACCGATTCTTTCTAGCACATAATTATGAAGGATTCTTATATGTAAGTCGTAGAATGTCATCAGCATTCGTCCATTCGAATGGCAATCCGCATTCGTCCATCCCCACGCAGTTCTGGCAACAACTCGGCTAAAAGGTGCTCCGAAGGTACTCCCAAATCACGAACAAATTCCTTCAATGTTTGTTCCATACGCAGTCAAATGTGATCGACCAGCGATTCCATCATCACCCTTTGCCTGGAGATAATGGAAGCAAAAGAATTACTCACTTTCCGGAGCTACTTAAACCGAAAACCACCCGACGTTTTTATAAAAAAAAAAAACGAACACGGACACCGGACGGGAGCAACGAAGAACGCAGTAGATGCGTACGCGGACAAAAACATTGATAAATTGCAAACGACGACGCCGACGACTTGCTTTGTGTTGGTGGATTTGACAGTTCTACAAATTTCATTGTAAAAGAAAACACTTTTAAATTTTCACACTGAACCGAAACATAACACTTTCAAATCAAAAGAATAACTTTCGTTGTAGACAATTTTACTTTCAATTTAATGAAAAATAAACACTTTTCAGAAGTAAAGTGCAAAACTTTTAATAAAACAAGATTTATTTTTTGTGTGACCTTTATATGCCCTCCGCTCGTTTGTATCTTGTATCTTTCAATTTTAAAAGCCTGCCTTTACGCTAAACGGAACTATCAATACTTTCTCTTCACTTCTCTTAGTTCTAGCAATAAATTACTGCCCACTCCTAGAGCCTCTCATGTTGATGGGAAATTATCTGCTTCTGATAAATTTCGTCATCGTTCATAAGTTGAACCTTATGAAATTCTTAAGATTATTTAGCTGAGTGAATGTATCAATTACACAACTAGAATCATATTTAAACGTCAAAACAAACATTTTTTTTGTAATCTTGACAAGTTTTTACGTTGAAAACCATGCAAAAATTAAAGATTACATGATGAAGTTGCAATTACGATTTAAAAAACAAATCTCGAGTAATTCATGATAAGGGCCTAAAAGCCATTTGTAAACAATGACGTTAAACGTTGATATCTCACGAATCACAAGAGTCCCACTATATCCAGCTACTCCATATGGTAGAACTAACATTCTTCTACCAAATGTTGCTTTCGTTTCACGAAAGTGATTTAAGATTCAAGAGAAATCGATATTGAAAGTCATTGTTTACAAATGGCTTTTAGGCCCTTAAGGCCGGTATCGACTTGAAAAGTAGAGAGGTTACGGAATTTTGTTCAATATTACCAAGCGGTATTTTGACAATTGCTCTGCATGGAACGAAATGTCACCTTCACTTACCGAATAATCGAGCGGAATCATATTCCGGAAGTAAAAGTGACAGCTCCCATTAGTTTTCGTGGAAACCTTACAAATTCCAATTTTATTTTGCGTTCTTTTCAGGTGGATACTGCTGAAGAAATTTCTTTTCGATTCTTTACTAATCCGTTTAAGTAAACGGAATTTAACATGGGATTGAGATAGAAAAAGAAATTTCTTTCAAACTCGATACCGACCTTTAACATGAATTACTCGAGAAATTTAAATTTTCAATCCTATTTTTCTCGATTTGACACAAATGTTCCATACGACCTAATGTAATGTTTGGCTTGAAATAATCTGGCAACGCTGGTTAAAAAGAAATTGGAAACGAGACCTACACGCTAAGATCAGTTTACCCAAATATGAGTGAACTTTACTCATAATCGTGGAGAAGTGCACATACTCATTTTATGGGTAAAGTCGCTTTACCCATATTTGAGTACACATGGTTAACTAACAAAATACTCTGAGAAAAATTTCATCGTTGTACCGACTATTAAATCATGGTCAGGATGACTATCGCATATAATGGTTTCAATAACCATGAAAATGGTCGAATTCACCACGTTCATGGCATTTTTGACTATGATTATGGTAACAAGGACTATTCCGACATTATGGAAAATGTTGCATCCACTATTTTTAATGGTAGTTTTGACCATGATCATAGTCGGTTCAAAATCACTATACTGCAATAGTCATCCTAACCCCCAATAATGGTAAAATTGACCATTAAATTCCTCTCTGTGTAGGTGATGTTTACTTATTTATGGGTAACCAATTTAAAGTAAATTTCACGCAAATATAGGTAAATCTAAACCATTATATTTAAATTAGAAGCAAATATGGATATGGATATGGATTTCTCTGTGCTTCAATTATACTACTACTACTATAGCAATTGGACTAACTGCTGATTATTTGTTCCATAACAAGCAATACAAATATTGCTGAGAAGTGATTAAAAAGAAATGACTAACAGTTGATCAAAACAATTATTGATCGAATGGTTGAACCCATCAGGTTAAAAAACAAGAACGGCATTTCTTTTCAGATGTTGTGATTCCTCCCACTCCCTCTCATCGTAGTGTATTCTCTGTACAATTCCAAGTTCACAACTCTGCCACAACCTTCTCACCGCTCAATTTTCGGAACGAATCCGGATCCAAATGTTTTTGTCAGTTCTTCCATCTTCTACTCCGCAATTCCAACTTTCGTGATGGACCTCAATCTGTTGAATCCAGGAGCCTGGCAACCCTATCCTTTTTACTAACGTTTGACAGTATGCAACATATCACGGGCCTTATTTGAATAAGGCCCGTCTGACGTTTGTAACTAAGGGTACGCGCGCCAGTATTGTTTACAAACAATTAATCTTTTGATGTTTGGATGTTAGAGATGTTGGCTACAGCAAAATGACTGCCCGCCAGATCCCTGGTTGAATCGCAAGATGGAATGATAACATACCTACTCGATCCAATGAAGCTTACGAACTGCCAATGTTTATTTTTTCATCCAAATATGGGTAATATGCATTTACTCATATTTAGGTAATATCACCAGGGACCTGGCGGACAGCGATTTTCCTGTAGCCAACATCTCTAACGATCAAATGTCAAAAAATGCATTGTTTGTAAACAATGCTGGCGTTCCTACCCGTAGTAACAAACGTCAGACGGGCCTTACTCAATAAGGCCCGTGATATGTTGCATACTGTCAAACGCTAGTGAATAGATGGGTTGCCAGGTCCCTGAATATCACTTAACTCAAATTGTAAGTGAAGTTGACCCACTTTTGTGAGTACAATTTACCCATATTATGAGTATTGCATCAGTTACCCATATATGGGTGAAACAATTACCTTTTTATGGGTAATTGAGTCTTAGCGTGTATAGGTATATATTTAATTTGACAGTGCGGACAGCGCAGATATTGGTCTGATTTCAATTTAGATTTATCACATCTTTTTCGGAAAATTAAGAAAGAAAATGGTCAATAAAACCGAAACAAACGACCGCGAAGTTAGTGACAAGAAGCGGAGGAAACCATCCGTGAACGAAACATCTCCAACGAAATTATACAAAGAGGATCTGTATGCGGTAAGTTAAGATTAGTATCGCGCAGTTTAACACTTGTTTACGCCCGTCTCTCCGCCAGAATACAATCGCTTTCGAGGAACAGGAAGCCGCAAGACGCCCACCGGAAAAAGATGCCCAAGTTTTCTACAATACGTGCGACGAATTGCGAAAGCTTTTTGATGAAATCGCCACTTTGAAGAAAGATAATTCCGATGAGGCAAAGGCAAAAATTGCGGAAAAGCGCGTTGATGGTTCGTTGGCGTTCGTTGTGTTGAAAAAATTGAATCGGTTGGATAAGGTACGTATTCGCGATGGAAGGGAGGCGCTGCATAAGGAAAAGCTGCGGGTGGACAGTAACCGATTACAGCTGCAAAATCTTCTGTATGAAGCTGATCATCTGAAGAAGGAGGTTCAGCGGTGCTATTTGTTCAAGAGTCAGGATGAGGAAATAGAGCTGGTTCCGGTGGAAGAGTTTTACGAAAAAGCGCCGGAAGCGATTTCACGCCCCGAGAAGACAAAAGGTGATGAACACGCCAGACGAATTGCTAGGCTAGAATGGGAATTGCAACAGCGAAAGGAACTAGATGCTCTTTGTAAAGAGTTACAATCTTCGAAGGCGAAGATAGCAGAGGAAATCGTCTCAAAAACAGAACGACTGGATTCGTTGGCTCCTAGGTTGAAGGATTTGCTGGCTGCTACAAGGCCCCTGCAGGAAGCACTTGATATGCCTATTGAAAAAGGGTGGGAGATTCAAAAAACCGTTCGACTTTTGGTGCAACCGTTATATATGCTTTATGCTAATGTAACTGCTTACGGGGAAGCTTGCGGTAAGATATATTTTGAAGGTTAGTGTTGAGTATATGGTTATTCAGATGTTTGATTTGTAGATCCAATGTTACTGACGTCTGTTCAGGGCGATGAGGAAGAAGCTCGTCAGATAGAAATAACCGGCAACATTGAGTGTGAGTCTGATGAAGAAGGCGATAACGAGCGGGAGACTAGAGGAAGCTACAACCGTCGCAAGACTACCAAGCAACAAGATCCGTTGAGACAGAAACGAAAGGCTTTAGTTCGGCCTCATCCGTTGAGCGTTACGATCACTATCAAAAGCAGAGAAGGGAAGGAGTCGCTGGCTCTGACTTTCCAGTATGTCCCGAATGCAGGATTTGTTACGGTCAAGTGTTCACTGGTTGAATTTGAAGTAAGCGGAGTTGCAGCGGGAGACGTGATGTCTCAAGAGAATATTCTCAATGAACTTTTCCCGGATGATAATGGCGAAGGTAGCCCGAATCCTAAGACCAAGTTTCAACTTCAGGAGGTCAGCATTGGTATGGACAAATTCATATCGATGATGAAAGAGAAAAATCTAGGCAAGCCCTACAAATGGGCTCAGGAACTGTGTGGAATCGAGTTTGTGCATTCTGGGGAGAAGTTCCTCGCTGCTAGCGATAAATGGCAGAAGACTATTCCGACTATAATCAAAGCGATTCGCACCAGATGGGAAGCAAGGCTGAGGCTTTATCAGCAGGTTCACGAACTAGAAACGGGCAACGTCGACACCACAATTAACATGGAACACAACAATCCGATTCGCATCTCTAGTACTTTGGTTCAGTGGACAGCGCTATCATACGCGGAATACGTAGCATCGAACGTAACAGCGAAGTTTATAGATCACAACGATTCCACTGGAAACGGCCTGTATTTTCGGGCGATCATCACTCGTGGATCTGCAAAACTGGAGTGTTATATTTGCGTTCCGTGTGATTTCCCGGAAAGCACATCACTGTGGTCGCTTTCGCTGAATTGGAATGGAAAGCACTCGGCCTGTGATAATGCTACTGTTAGGGTGAGCCTTTAGACAAATCTATTTACTTTATACTGATTAATGCTATTTTTCATTTCACACCTGTACACAGGAAATGGAGTATTGGGTCAACAACCTGCAGGCACCAAAGCACCCGAAAACCATTCTTTCGTTGCAACTGAAGCGTGCTATGTCCTGCTTGGATATCTACCTGGAGACTGAGGGTCCGTTTTACACACCGGCTGAGTTTACCCAGGACAAAACCTATCTCAAGCCGTTCCGTGGACGCGCTCGTTCCCGACCATTCCGCATTGCTTCGAACGGAAGCAGCTCCGTTTTCACACAAATTTGATCTTGGTGATGTGAGTAGATTTTTTCGAGATAAATGTACATGTAATAAAGTGAAGTGATGACATTTTCCGCAAATTTTGATTTTACCGTCGTTTATTGTCTTGCTATGAAATCACAACTTCCGTTCAGAGTCAGGTTTACAATAAAACGTAACCGACTGATAAGGAATTCGCGGTAATAATTGGTACGAGATTACACATTCATGGCAACAGTGGCTTGGCGTGGTAGGGGTGGGAGAGTAAATCTGCATCGGACATCATTATTGAAGATGAATTTAAAACAAGAATAATAAAACTGGTTTAAAGTCCGAACAATTCGGATACCTCGGATCTGTCTACTAGTCTTTTGATATTCTCGAAAGCAGGCAACTTAAAGTAAGTTTTTTTTTATTGTTTTTGTGTTGCTATGTTGTTAATACGATTCTTCCGATCGTGCATGGTTAAACATGGTTCGATTACATTAAGATGTTTTTTTTTTCAGAGATTAAGGTTTATCTAATTATTTGTCTTGACCTTTTCTTACTCTTCAATATACTTAAAAAATGAGAAATCAAGTTATTTTTAAATCATCTCTCAATTAAACTATCTTCGGGAGTACTAGTGTCACTAGGGAAGGTCCATTAATTATGTCACGCAGTAGGGGGGGGGGGGGGGGGGGGGGAGGTTCGAGAAAACGTGACGATCCATACCCACTAAACCCACCACGGCCACTCCAACTCACCTTACTAACCCCCCTCCCCACCAAGTCCACAAACAGTAAATCACATGTCCTTATTTAACAGCAGTATCTATCTCTTTCATTATATTACATCTTATTCCCCCCCCCCCCCCCACACACAACCCATATCCCTTTTACTGCCCCGTTACCGATCTAAACCAACTTACCACAGCCACTCCCCCAATACAAACTCTTCCCCCTACCTATATTTTTTTTCTACCTCACCCATTCGCCCTCACGCCACCTTTATCTCATCTTTCCCCCCCCCCTCCCCCCCCCACTACATCGCTCCCCCGGCTTCCGTCCCCACCCCACCCCGTTCCACCAACCATCCCCTTCCCCCCTCCCCCAACCAACCAAAACACCACGCGCGCGGGTTAAACCCACCTATTCCGCCGGGAAGTTTGCTTCACAGAGAAAATATGCTACTGGGGCGCTCCTGTGTCGGTCGAAACTGCCGCCTACTGTTATTCGTTTTTTTAACTTAGTTGTTTATTTATAAGGCTCAAGTGCCATAGGCATAACGGAGCCGAGTTCTTTTTCATTTTTACAACGATAATAACTTATTAACTAGGTTAGTTTTGGAAAGCCGAAAAACTCGCGGCTTGGTCGAGGTTAGGGATTACAATGATTCGGGTAGGAATGGGGAAGTAGGAATCTTAACGTTGGCTTTCAACAGCAGATGGCGATGCGATATTGTTGCTGTTGGTCTGGCGTAGATGTTGCATTGCGTTAAGCTGTAACGATACAATAGAAGGGGTATTACGGGGGAGGGGACGAGGTGGACATGTTAGCGACAGCTAAGAGAGGATCAAACGAATACATCTATTTGTTTCAAGAACTTGTAAATTAGCCCCATATAGTCCAAGTCCAGCTTACCCAGCACGTCTCTGATATCTTCCTTCTCTGGTTTCCCTCGGGCCCGTAGGGATGCGCAAAGATCAGATCTGGCAATTTCGTAATCGAGGCAATGCCAGACAACGTGGTTGATGTCCTGATAACCTGCACCACAGCCGCATTGATTGGTGTCTGAGAGACCTATTCGATAGAAATGAGAGCCTAACGAGTAGTGATTGGACATTAGACGACACATTACCTTGATAAAATCCCGGCTAATATCCAACCCTCTGAACCACGATTTTTTCGATACCTGTGGGAGAATGGAATGTAACCATCTGCCCAGATCCCCTTCATCCCATTTTTGTTGCCAGCTGATCAAGGCTTGTTGACGGAAAATAGCAAAAAATTCGTTGAAGGCGATTTGTCGATCATAAATATCGCCTGCCATAGCGCCCACCTTGGCAAGTGAGTCCGCTTTCTCATTACCCGGAATGGAGCAATGGGAAGGGACCCAAACCAAGGTGATGGTGTAGGAATTGTTTGATAGCGCACTCAAAAGAGACCGTATTTCGCTAACGAAATACGGTGAGTGCTTTGCCGGCCTCATTGAACGAATAGCCTGAAGTGAGCTGAGACTATCCGTAAAAATGAAAAATTGATCAGAGGGAAGAGAGGCGATTCGCTCTAATGCATAGTGTATA
Source organism: Aedes koreicus (assembly GCA_024533555.2). NCBI lineage: Eukaryota > Metazoa > Arthropoda > Insecta > Diptera > Culicidae > Aedes > Aedes koreicus. The sequence continues at coordinate 19,014 of JAHHFK020003150.1, read as the reverse complement.
GCCGCCAATTCTGCGACGTATACGGAGCAAGGATTTTGAAGTTTGAAGGAGGCGCTATGAATTTCGTTAAAAACACCAAATCCAGTGGAATCATTTGTTTTTGATCCGTCGGTGTAAAACTTTCTGTCACTTCTGATATGGCCAAACTTGCTTGAAAAAATTGATGGAATGTACTCCGAACGGAGTGGATCTGGTATTCCACGAGCTTCTTGCTTCATGGTCAGATCAAAAACTACAGTAGAACTAGAGAAGTCTTGGGAGTAATCACGATTAGGAACATTCGAAGAAGGGCTCACCTCCAGAGTCATGTACCAATGGTACAGTGTCATGAACTTAGTTTGAGGATTTCGTTCGATTAGCTTTTCAAAATTTTCAATTACCAATGGATTTAGCACCTCACAGCGGATGAGGAACCGGAACGATAGCTCCACAAAACGATCTGATAAAGGAAGAACTCCTGCTAATACCTCCAAACTCATAGTATGAGTTGAGTTCATGCAGCCTAACGCGATACGAAGACAACGGTACTGGATTCGCTGCAGCTTCAGAATATGAGTTTTCGCGGCGGATTGAAAACAGAAGCTACCGTACTCGAGAACCGACAGAATCGTTGTACGATACAGCTTTATCAGATCTTCCGGGTGGGCTCCCCACCATGTTCCGGTGATAGTACGCATGAAGTTTATTCGCTGCTGGCATTTCTGATGCAGATACTTAATGTGCTTTCCCCAGGTGCATTTAGAATCGAACCAGACCCCTAGGTATTTATAAGACAAACTTTGAGTTATTATTTTACCCGTGAGTTGAAGCGGTATCTGTGCTGGATCACGCTTCCTAGAAAAAACAACTAACTCAGTTTTCTCCGGGGAGAATTCGATACCCAGCTTTACAGCCCAGGTAGACAAATTGTCTAGGGTATCCTGCAACGGTCCCTGCAGGTTGTTCGCCTCTGGTCCTACAATTGAAACAACGGCGTCATCCGCAAGCTGTCTTAGCGTGCAATTTTCCATGAGGCAGCTATCGATGTCTCTGACATAAAAATTATAAAAAAGGGGGCTTAAACAAGAGCCCTGGGGGAGACCCTTGTAGCTAATTCGTGAAGTTGTCGAAGACCCATGAGAAAAGCTCATATGTTTCTCAGACAACAAATTGTACAAATAGTTGTTTAATAATGGTGAAAGGCCACACTCGTGGAGTTTGTCTGAAAGGACGTCTACACAAACTGAATCAAAAGCCCCCTTAATGTCCATGAAAACTGAGCCCATTTGCTCATTTTGAGCATAGGCCAGCTGTATTTCTGTTGATAGCAGCGCAAGACAATCGCTCGTTCCTTTGCCTCTGCGGAAACCAAATTGTGTATGAGATAGAAAGCCATTAGATTCAATCCATTTGTCGAGCCGATGGAGAATCATCTTCTCTAGCAGCTTCCGTATACACGACAACATCGCAATTGGACGGTAAGAGTTGTAATCCGACGCGGCTTTCCCGGGTTTTTGTATAGCTATAACTCTAACCTGCCTCCATTCATCCGGGACAATATTGCTTTCCAGGAACTGATTAAATAAGTTCAGCAAGCGCCTCTTTACGACGTCTGGGAGGTTTTTCAACAAGTTAAACTTGATTTTATCCATTCCTGGTGCAGAATTGTTGCATGAAAGAAGAGCAAGTGAGAATTCGAGCATCGAAAAGGGCGCATCCATTTCGTTACGATTGGTTTGAGTATCGCGAGCAATTCGTTGCACCGGAACCGAATCTGGGCACACTTTCTTGGCGAACGCGTAGACCCACCGGGAAGAGCTTTCCTTGTCTTCATTCACCGACGACGCATTTCGCATTCTTCTCCCGACGGTCCAAAGAGTCCTCATCGACGTTTCACGCGATAGCCCTTCGACGAAGTGACGCCAATATCCGCGTTTCTTGGCCTTGGCGAGGCTCTTAAACTTACGCTCAAGAGCAATGTACCGCTCGTAGTTATCTCGCGAACCGCGCTTCCGATATGCTTTAAACGCGACTGATTTTTCACGGTAGACCTCTGTACATTCGTCATCCCACCACGGAGTGGGCGAACGTCGGCGAATTGTTGATCCTGGTACCGGTCTGCGTTGTGCGTCGATCGCACACTTGAGGATTAACCCGGATAAAAACCGATACTCTTCCAACGGAGGAAGGACTTCGACCGATTGCTCGCCATCGATGATCGCTTCAGCGTATTTACCCCAGTCGATGCACTTCGTGAGGTCGTACGCAATGTCGATCGAGCGAGATTGACACGAACCATTGGTGATTGAAATTTTGATAGGCAGGTGATCACTACCATGGGGATCTTGAATCACTTTCCACGTGCAATCCAATGATAATGAATTCGAACAGATTGAGAGGTCTAATTTGCTTCCAGGGTTTGGAGGTGGAGCCACGCGTGTTACTTCCCCAGTATTCAAAATAGTCAAGTTGAAGTAGTCCATGAGGTCTAGTATCAATGCAGAACGGTTGTCGTCGTACGGCGACCCCCAGGCTGTACCGTGAGAATTAAAATCTCCTAAGATCAACCGTGGCTCTGGCATTGCGAGGCAAATAGTTGAAAGGTCCCTGCGGGATATTGCCGTATTCGGCGGCAGGTATATGCTGGCTATACTAAAACTTTTGCCTCGAATAGTCACTTGGCATGCAACTACTTCAGGGCCTGTCATCGAGGGGAGATCAATTCTATAAAAGGAGTGGAGCTTATTAATCCCCAACAGCACCCCTCCATATGAGTCCCCTCGATCCTGCCGAATAATGTTAAAATCGTGGAAAGAGAAATCTTTATCAGAAGAGAGCCATGTTTCACAGAGAGCAAATACGTCACAATGCGATTTGTGAACTAAAAACTTAAAAGCGTCCAAATGTTTTAGAATACTTCTACTATTCCATTGTAGTGCTTCGATTATATCCCCGACCTCATTGGATAAATTATCCATCGAAAGATATGATCGAATCAAGAAGAGGCCATTTTGAAGACAGTTTCTTTAGGAGAGGTTTTACAAATGTAAGGATCATGTTGATGAGGTTTCTCGTTGTTAGTGAGACCTCGAAAATGGTGAAGATGAATTCCACAATCCCAGAAAGAGACATTTTTTCGGATTCTTCGACTTGACACGGTCGAGATTCCAGATGTCTTGGTAGTTGGCGTTCTGGGCAAAAAACTGGAACAACTGGGGTTTTAGATGTTCCCGGAAGTGGTGGAAAGTCACCAGCCAGTGGTTTAAAACCTGGAGGAGGAACTTTTTTTGCATTGCCACCACTTCTTGAATTGTTCAGAGGAGGGTGGGGAGCCTGTTCTACAGTCAGCGCGTTTTGAGATGCTTGCTGACGGTGCCGTTGACGTCTTGCGGTAGCGCGCTTTCTCTTCGCTCCCGTCTGAACAACAGAGTACTCCTCAGCATCCTCAAAGTCTGAGCCATGATCATCAATGGGCAGGGAAGAAAAGATATTGTTGTCAGGTTGGGCTGGTGGAACAGCGGCCGGTGCGATCTTTTTAAGTATTTCGGCGTAAGAGCGCTTTGACCGCTGCTGCAACGAACGAATTTCATGTTTCTCCCGCTCTACATACTTCGGGCATGCAGAGAGATCATGTGGAGCTTCCCCACAGCGTATACACTTGGGGTCCGTACTGCAGGGACCCTCCACATGTTGCTCACCGCATTTGCCGCATCGTGCTTTGTTACAGCAGTAAGGTGCAGTATGACCAAACTGCTGGCACTTATCACAGTGCATGACCGTCGGTATATAGAGGCGAACAGGTAACCAAAGCTTCCCCAACACGAGGAAATTCGGGAGGGCAGATCCAGAGAAGATCACACAATACGAATTTGAAGGCCTTTTTTTGCCGTCGGAGGACACATGGTTCATTTGCCTGACATCGAGAACCTGAACTGATGGAACGGCACGATTTTTAAACCCACCAGTTCCATGGGCCTTGATGTCAGCGCACGTCAAAAACGGTTCGGTGATCACTCCGGCTATTTCAACTACGTGCGAGGGAAGATACACATGGTATTCTAAAGAAAAGAGCTCTGAGGCAACAATCCTGTTAGCTTCTTCGCGATCACTTAGAGTGATGCGAAGCTTACTGCGACTGGGAGAGGTTATTTCCTGGATGCTCCGAAACGACTTTGCCAGATCTTTTTCAATTTGGAATTTATTCAACGGTTTACTCTTGGGCCGAAAAAAAACCAGAAAAGGACCTTTAGATCCGGTTGGATAAGCTTTCCGGCGGGGGAGCTCGGAGGAGGATGTACCAGAAGTTGCTTCAGTTAAATTTGGCTTCGACGCATTTTCTGTCTCCATTAAAGAAATATCAGGAAAAGGTTGTAGAATAGGAGGAATATCATCATCCGAACTATCAAACTCCTCCGAGCCCCGGCTCGGATTATTTTCATCCATCGTGGGGACTTAGAACGCCCACGAGGAGAATAAAACAAATGTGTTCAATTCAATATAAGAAAAAATAAAATAAAAAACAAAATATAATATAAAAATGTAGGACACAATAAAGATTTTCGTAACTGATAGGTGGGTTAATTATTTATTTTATTGCCGCGATTATATTTACCTAGAACATGCTCAAAAAAAATCCACATACACAGCTCCTATCACAGAGAAAAAAAATTAAAAATGAGATTATATCCACTTATAGGTGGATTAATCAATAATTTGAGGAAAAAGGAGGGAAATAACAAACCAAAAATAATAATAATAATAATAATAATAATAATAAAAAAAAAAAAATTCTTCTATAATACTAAGAAAGGTTTCGTGTTATCCGGGAGGATTAATCAACAATATTCTTCGTCAAACAAAATTTTAAACCGAAGAAAAAAAAAAAATTATTTATGTAAAAAAAAAAATGCAATAAATTTTACCGGAAAAGTACTTCTGCCTGCAAGGGGGATTATCCTCTATCTTCAGTCAGTAGTGGAGCAAAGTAGAAATCAAAAGAAATGTTTACCTATTGTTACACAATTTGGTATGATGCGGCAGCTACTCGTGTCGGTCTGTAGATAGGCTATTGAAAAGCCTCCGGGTGCGTGTGGAACAAAGCCTTGACCGACGCGATGGAATGGTGCGGTGATGATGATGATGATGATGATGATGATGATGATGATGGGGATCTGTGGGGGAGAACGAAATTCTTCACACTTTCGGTGTCGATGACGGGTCGTTGGATGGTCCTTTACAAGGCTCGCCTGTAAAGGCCACTTCCTTCGTTCCGAACGTCGCACTGTGGCACTATCAAACTAGCTGTTACACCAGCTTTAGTGCAGAAAAAAAACCACGATCGTGGAAAAAAAACCAAAAAAGTTATTCGATTGCGGAGCTAACCAAAGTTGAACTTGCACACTCGAACGTTCGACAAGGAAGGGGTTTTTTTTTTTTTTTTAATACCCCCCAACCATTTGGGTTAATATGACCCGAAACAAACCTTCAAAGGCGATAACTTTTGAAAATAACAACCAATAGGTTTGAAATTTCATGACTTTTCCTATTTCGAGGAGACATTAAATCGACAAAGATTTTTCATTAGGCCCTAAGTGACAAACGTAAACAATGGCTTTTTCGGGAATTTTTCGTCATTGAAAACTCCCCTATCAATCCACTGCGCTCGTTTCGAAGAGGAAGAGTTCACCTTTTTTTTTTTTTTTTTAATTAGTTCGTTTATTTGTTAGGCGTGTGTAATACTTTACGGAGCCGATATTCAATATTGTTATTTACAATGTATATTTTTTCAATTTTAGTAAAATGGGGTGCCAATTACTCGTGGCTAGCTCGAGGTTGATGGGTCACATTATCGTTTGGAAGGGGCTAGGCAGGTAACTTATTGAAGGTATTATTTGCTGCTCATGGTTGCGACATCTGCCAAATCGACGGTTTCTGTAGTCCCTTTCAGGAACTAAGCCGCAGATGGGTGACCACTACTTGCTGCACTGAACCCACACTTCATCCTAAGATCGTCTGAAAAGTAGATTGATTGCGCCCTTTAACGAAAAGCATTCGGAAATCGGATGATTATCTTATGGTAAGATCCGTATGGCGATCATCCATGTTTCGTATGACAATCAACCAAATATAAAATGAAGTTTGTTTCAAAACTGTGTGGATCATTAGCGATTTATGAATAATTTGAAGAAATTAATCAACGGCATTAAATTGTTTCACATTTTACTTCCTCAACCGTTGAGCAAGGATTGCAACGGGAGTACAAACATTGAAGGGGGCAGGATATATTTCTTCATAACTCCGTATTAAGCGAGCGTGTTTCGATCCTTTATTCGTAGTGGTACCAGTTCTGATAGCGATAGATAGGTTTTAACCGAATGATGTAAAATGGAATGTTTGTCATCCTCATTTCAAATGATTTGCGTTTTAGGGCTTTTCCAATGCAATTGAGAAATCCAAGTAAAGCTAAAGTGAGGTTAAACACCATAATACCTAAAACTGAAATTGATAATAACTTTCCAGCTATGTTTCAAACTGTGTGGAATTGGTCATTATCGTCATTATCGTCGGTTTTCTTATCTTTTTATCACCAATTACATTGCTTAGACAGCTCGAAAAACCATTTTAAAAGAGCGCCATCTACGACGTTTAACCTCACTTTTGCGCTACCTGGATTCTTCGATACGCATTCCACTTTGGGATGACGATTTTCCATACAGCGTGCTTTCAAATTTGAACGGGAGGTCAATGCAATTCGCGTATTATTATTTGTTCAACATTAGAAGGAACATCATCTGGTTTCTAGAAAATCGGCCTCCGCCTGCATTTATCATTCGAAAATGCGATTTCAATGTTTTGATATCAACCGACGGAGGATTCATTCGATAAAAGGAGGATGTTTGGGTTCAGTGTGGGCAGGTACAAGTAGCACGGAAACAAAAGGATAGTATAACTTGGACACAATGGCAGGGAATTTACTAGACTGGAGGGAAGGGGGTACGACATTACGCTCTTAGATCAGACAAACAAAGGAATTCGTAAATCGCTTGCATGTAGGGGAGATCACGCATTCCCAAAACATCTCTTACCTCGCGGGAGGGTTGTCTACCTCGGGCCACTAGGGTATCCAATAGTCGTGCTCTGGAGGCATCATTATCCGGGCAATACCAAACTGTGTGATCGATGTCATCATAACCGGTTCTGCACCTACATATGTTGCTAGCGACGAGGTTAATTCTGTAGAGATGTGCGTCTAGCGAGTAGTGGTTCGACATAAGTCTTGACATCACACGAATGAAACGGCGACATACATCCAGACCTTTGAACCACGATCTCGACGAAACATTTGGAATAATGGAATGTAACCACCGCCCAAGAGAATTACTTGTCCAATCGTTTTGCCAACTTTGAAGAGAACTCTGACGTACTAATGGGAAAAATTCATCATGTGAAATTCTTCTTTCAAAAATCTCGCCTTCTTTTGCGCCCACCTTTTCTAGAGAGTCCGCCTTCTCATTGCCTGGAATTGAGCAATGTGAGGGGACCCATGCAAAGGTGTTCCTAAATGATCTTTCGACCAACGCACACATGAGTGGCTCACTGTTTTCATCGACCGGAGGGCCTCGATAGAACTGAGACTATCCGAGAAGATGAAATAATGGTCTATGGGCATGTCGGAAACTATCCCCAAGGCGAAATTGATTGCTGCCAACTCAGCAACATATACGGAACAAGGTTCCTGAAGTTTCCGGAAGGCAGATTCATTGTAAACACCGAAACCAGTGGATCCATCAATGCGCGACCCATCAGTGAAAATTCTTCTATTGCAATTGACATGTTGGTACTTTTCAATGAAAATATGGGGAATTAAAATAGGTCGAAGTTGATCTGGAACTCCTTGAATAGCCTGTTTCATGGAGAGATCATAATCAATGGAGGAACTGTGATAAGGAAAGCGTACACTAGGAGAGTTATAGCATGGAAGACTAATATCAGATGACATATAGTTAATATAGATTCGTAAGAATCTAGACAGGGTACTCAAGTCGAGCATTTCTTCGAAGTTTTCAATCACAAGGTTGTTACGGATTCCACACTAAGCACGCATGAACAATGAATACGAAAGAAATATACGTTTGCTGTCAGTTTTGAACTCACGACAACTGACAGCATAACGCCACTTTCCTAAAGGTAAAAAGAAAAACTATGCCACATCAATTTTCAATGCTGAGAAATTCTAAAATCTTTTAAGCGAAAAAAGCATTGTTGGAAACTCCACAAAACTATCCATTGACTGCATTTTTAACTAGCAAATATTGAGGGCGACCTCGGCGTAGTGGTTAAAATCCATACCTCTCCCGCCAAAGTCATGAGTTCGAACCTCACCCCAGGACAAGATACGAAAATACCCAAAGAGATATTTGAGTGACTACGACGGGAGATGAACCAGCCCGAGGCTTGGAAATCTCGATAATCAAGACAAAAAAAAAAATAGCAAATGTTGCTGAAAGCCCAGCGTTCCAAAAAATGTTTAGATTAAATAATAGGTTTAGTGGAATTCATTCTATTTTTAGCCTATTATTATATCATAGCCATAAACGGCAGATCAATTGTCAAAATTCCGCTTGGTAATATTGAACAAAATTCCGTAACCTCTCTACTTTTTAAAGGTCGGTATCGAGTTTGAAAGAAATTTCTTTTTCTATCTCAATCCCATGTTAAATTCCGTTTATTATGGGTTCAGTTGAAGGCCGAATTTGTAGACTGGCGACAGTTGATTTTGCTCTCGTTCTGTACGTTGTGCCTAGTGTCGGAAGTAGTGCGCTGTAAGACGCATCTGATGCACCATACAGCGCACTGCTTCCGACATGGGGTGTAGCGTACAGAACGAGAGTAGGGTCGATTGTCGCTGGTCTGTGGATTCGGTTTTCAACTGAAACCATAAAGGTAGGTATCGTATTCAAAAGAAATTTCTTTTTCTATCCCAAACCCATATTAATGATTCCGTTTACTGAAACGGAAAAGTAAAGAATCGAAAAGTAATTTCTGCAGCAGTATCCACCAGAAAACAACGAAAAATAAAATTGGAATTTGTAACGTTTCCACGCAAACTAATGGGAGCTGGTACTTTTACTTTTGGAGAAATATTCCGCTCTTCCCCTTTTTTTTTTTTTTTTTTTTTTTTTCCCTCCCCCCCAATCTAACTAGATTTAGATAAAACCCCCCCCCCCCCCCCAATTAATTTTTATTTCGGTTCCCGGCCTTTTTTAATTAACCGTTCCAAGAGGTGTTTTAGCCCCAGATATCATTTTACTATCGGAAGGTTCCGACCCTCCGCCCCCCGGGTGGTGTGGCGGTCCCCCCGCTGGGGGTCCCCCGGCTTGTCCCTTGGGCCCCCCGGGAAAGCTGGTTTGCAAAGCAACAAATAATTTATTTCTACCATATTTTGAAGACAATATCTAATATCCTGTTTTATTCATATTTTCTGAGGTTGCATAGAAGCTTTATGGAGCACCGATGGCGTGGTGGTTTACAGAGGTTTATGCGGTCGTCCCGTGGTCCCCCACCATGTCTCAGAATTTGATACTAGAAAAATGTCTATTTTGATTTTGTTTTTCGTTATGCTTGTCTATTTTCAGTTACATTGGAGCGGTCTATGGCTTTTGGCGGATAGTGTAGGTATGTACTTTCAGCGTATCGTTAACCGAAACGAACCCTGCTGCTAACCTTTCCCCAACTATCCAACATCCCAGTGATTGCTCGTGGAAGTGCAGAGGATTTCTCGGCTTCCTTCAAAGCGAGTACCATGTCAACACGTTCCTCCCCATTCCCTACTTAGACCAGCATTACTTTGGGCACGGCTGGCGCCGGCTTATTGGTGACTTCATCCATGGGTTCTTCACCAGTTTTTTAACACATTGAAGATGTTCGAACTTTGGCCTTCTTAGTCCCAAACATCCCACCGGACGAATCTTGTTGGTTCTTTGTGCAAATACAGCTGATCTGGCAATAACGTCACGAATTGCATCCGTGGGCGGTCAAGATACATGACTCCACATGCTCACAAGGTTGTTACTTTGACTTCTTTCACACCAGGTTGATCAGTCAAGTTCTAGATGAGAGCTCCCAGAAGAGGTTCACCTGTAAGACCGGTTTTATTCCATCCCCCCCACCCTCATTTTTCAATTACCGACCTTTTTGGTGACTTTCATCCATTCTTTCTTCGACTCCAGCTCGTTCTTAAGCACCTTGGACGATTTTCGATCTTTGGCCTTCATTATGGCCCAAAATCTTTCCACCGGACGAATCTCTGGTGAATTTGGGTAGTTGGCGGTTTTTGGTACAAAAACAACGTCTCTGAACCAATCCAAAGTAGATCGCGCGTAATGGCATGATGCCAGGTCCGGCCAAAATAATGTCTCGCCTCCATGGGACCGCAAGAAGGGCAACAGATGCTTCTGAAGGCACTCGGTGCGGTAAATTTCACTGTTGATGGTACCCGTTGTGATGTACGGTTTACTCAGTTTACCGCATTGCCATATGGCCTGCCAGAGCAAGTATTTTTTGGCGAATTTGTCCACTTTCTTCTTCCTTATGTTTTCCGGAACATCCAACCGTGATTTGACAACGTAGAACTTCAACCCCGGTCTCTGCTTTGAGTCTGCCTTGATGTAGGTTTCGTCATCCATAACCACACACATCGGTTTCGTTAACCACTCTCGATACAGCTTCCTTGGGCGGGATTTGGCCGCCGTGTTTTGTTGATCACGCCGGTTCGGTGCCTTGCGGACCTTGAATACACGAAGCCCAGCTCGTTTCATGGTTTGCTGAACGAACCAGGCGGAACACTTTGCCTTCAGAGCCGCGTCGCGAATCGAAAGGTTCGGATTACACTTGAAATAATCCAATACCTTCCGGGCCTTCACAGGGTCAGCTGTCTTCGATTTTCTTCCACTTCCAGCCCGCCGCTCTGTCGTCTGGGACTCCTTAAAGGATTTTACCACCCGAGACACAGTTGTATGGGTGATTCCCAGTTGTCTTCCGATCCATCTCATGATCGCAGTCGGATTTTCTATGACGGCGCGCAAAATTCTCCGGCGATTATCTTCTTGTTTCGATGACATCTCAATAACCACTGAACTGATTGTTATGAAATTTTACACATGTAAACAATTCACTCCAAACTAGTTATACTCAGATTTTCATAAATTTTTTCCCACGGACAGTTACACACGGATAGAAATGGTGCATTTTTTTCGAGTACAGGCCTTAATATAAATTTTTATATTTTCGTGCGTTTCTGAAGGCTCCACAAAAAAGTTACGAATAATGCATTCGGGTCATATTGACCCGGATTAAGCGAAAGATTTTTCTTCCTTTATGTATTTGAATCGTTGATGTATGAATTTTATGGAGCTAACAATCTTGGATTGGATCAAATTGGCCGTTTAGAATTAGTGCTGGGGGATCGTTTGTAAACCATTTATTGATGAGTGTGCCATCTACAAAAAGCGTCATCAAATTGAATAAGTTTGACCTCTTAACTGCTACATTCCTTTGAGTATGCAACAGGATAATTGATTAGATACCAGTAACCAGATCAGAGTAATACTGGACATCCGAAGTAATAGGAAGTTAGGTTCGGATGCCCCGTAAAATCAACATCAACATTTGCAAAACTTTATGGGAAATTCATCTGAAACCATATTAATGGCCAATAGAGCCAGATATCAAAAGGTTACCCCTAGTAATCCTCAGAGTACGTGTTCGGGACGTGTGCTAAAAATCATTTGGACACTCTATTTCAAAATTTGACAAACGATAATCTCGATTCAACTTTTGTGTATGATGACGAACTTGGTAGGTAGATTGCTAAATCTGGTTGTTGAAAAGGAACACGTTTTCTATTTATATTTCAGATAAGCAATCATTTCCTCTAGAAGCAACAACGTCTCTGATTGAATTGCATACGAACGCTTCAGCAACATGTTGTGCGATACAAACAAACATACAACAAATTGACGTAAACTTCTGATCCGGAACTGACGAATATTGACGATAAGAATTCAGTTAGGATGGCTTCACATGAAAAGGACACATTTCAACATTTTCATAAGAGAAATCATATTGAATTAGAGAGTTCCCCTGTATGTGTTCCATCAAGCCAGTTTGAAGATCCAGTTTGTTCTACATTTTATGCTTCATTTTGTTCTACATTTTATGGTGAATATAGCCATGTGAAACAAATATGAGGCGTTTTGGCAAATCTATAAAATGGTGAAATTATTTTCACCACGAAATTCAAGACGTTTTCTCGCAATACTGCGGAACATTTGTTTTCTGTCAGTGCAACTGAAATAGGTTTTGCATATCTTCTCTGAGAATAATTCAATGGTTGTATCGACAATTAAATCTTGGCCAAGAAGACTATTGCATATAATGGTTACAATAACCATGAAAAATGGTCGAATTCACCACGTTCATGGTATTCTTGATTTTGGTAATGGTAACAGGGACTATTCTGACATTATAGTAAATGCTGAAATAATCTTTTTTCAAAATCACTGTTGTAATTGTTCGTTTGTCCCGGAGAGCTCAGTAGCAAGAGACCCCTCGAACTGGGTCTCAGGGTCGGTTTACTCTTCAGTTTAGTTTGAGGTATTTTCTATCGTTGTACCCGCTGTCTTGAATGCGAGCTCATCCACTTCACCCAACATATGTACATAATATAGTCAAATTTATCCTAACCTACCAACCTTCTTCTTTACAATTTTTGATTTAGATTTTACTGACATATACTAGCTCTAATCTACCCCTAGTTTTTATTCAACCCCGCTTAACTCTAGAAACGTGACTGTACACAAAATAAAAGCACAAATTCAAAAATAATAACAAATTTGTAACAAACAGTTACATTGTACCAACAATCAATATGCAACTAGCGATTAGAAATTGGTTCACTGTTGTAGAACCCCTTGGTCCGAAGTACACCTTGAAGCCAGCACCTAACTATACATATTTGCGCCTTTGTTTTGATTTGCTGTGTTATTTTGACAGAATATTTGAGAGTGTGTTCGTGTGAGTTCATTATTAGGGGCGTATTATTAAGCTTGGGACCGAGCTTGGGACCGATGTGCTAGTACTGACTGAGCCAAGAAAAAAATCGTATTTGTTCGGGACCTACTGGTCTTAGAGTTAGTCTATGATTGTACTGCCGTAGTTAGCCTAGCCCCCAATAATGGTAAAATTGACTATCAAACTGTGTATGACAGCACTTTCGATTGACGTTTTGTTACGAGACTTTCCGGTGGAGTGACTGAGAAAGAAAACTACCGCCATGTTTCACGCGAGTACTGACATTTGCTTATGGGATTTATCCATAGGAGTGAAGAGCTAACAAATTAACATGAAACTCATCACATAGAAGAAACATCAAATTGGGGCAAAGCGTGCGAGTCATCTAGATTGATAATGCGATGCTCTTAAAGATTTATTCTATTGCTTTCGATCAGTGTGGATTGTTCAGATTTATTCTAGCACAGAGAACAGACGTTCATCTTCGGTATGCTACTTGTGTAAAAGTTTAAACCGACATTTCAAATGTATGTCGTTATACTCCTGGTAGGCGGCGCTGCAGTTGTGTGATAACTGTCCTGTAAATGTTTATCATTCAAAAGCCAAGCACATAACATGAAAAAAATGTTTGTTTTTCTCTGCACTTGCTTCTTATACCGGCGGCCCAAATTAACATTTACACACGTTTTTAAAGAAAAGGTATATGGACATCAATGTTTGTTCTCTGTGATTCTACATCGATGCGCTGCACATGCTAATCTCAATTTACGCTAATATGATTATAAAGTATGCTTTTTCGAGGGAAACTGGGACTACGCCAAAAAGGAGTATATTACTTTTACTCCCTTTTGCGTAAACTGAACATACGTCATAATGTGCATACTTTTTACTCCTTTTGAGAACATAAAAGAGGTGTACCTTTTACGCATTTCGAAAAATCAATATTGCTCGAATATGGCTGAAAACGGCTCAATTCCGAAATTCAAATTCGAAAGTGAAAAAGGCCTTTTCAGGTCAATAAATTACACAGCCAGTTTATTAATTGAAAAAAAAAAATCACAAAGCATAGGCGTAGCCAAGATTTCAAATAGGGAGGGGCGATTTTTTTTATTAGAGAGAGAGAGAGATGAGAGAGAGGGGGGGGGGGGGGAGAGAGAGAGGGAGGGAGAGAGGGGGGGGGGGAGAGAGAATTAGATCGCCTTCAACCAGTGGTTTCACATGGAATGAAATGGAACCCTCACTATGTGACAATACGCCTGAATGACGGGTGGATTATCTTCCCTACTCTCACCCAAAGTATTTTATAATACAAGCAAAAAAAAACAGCAGTAGAAACTACCATCTCGAGGGTTAAATTAAGCGCAAACACCAACAATTTTCACCTGACTATAAATGCGTTTGATTTTACCATGCCTGCGATTAGATCGACCATGGTGCGGTTGATATCAATATGAGGTCTGTCCAATGTACAACAAATGTTCAAAGTTTTACCATAAACGTTTTTACTACAAGATTTTTTTCTGTGTACCCGTCCGATTCTGCCAACAAGATTAAACAATTCTAGGCTTGTTCTGGATTGAACAAAAAAAAAAACGATTTTGAAAACTTTCGATTTTCCCCTAAATCAAACCAAATTAAATGCCAAACATTTAACGGGTACTGTAATGTCTCGATATATTCATTTTATAGTCATGTTGGATTTTTGTATAGGAATTTGTTTGCAGTTTGTACTGAAAATGTACTTTTCATCCACGACCCTCTCACCCATGTATTGGTTTCAAAAGATTATATTTTTTTAATGGTTGTTAAAATAATAAGTGATTAGCTATTAACAAACATATATTTTGAGTTTTTGTGGTTTATAGCGTATGGTTTGGGTCCCCTTAGCTTACCTTTAATGTAATTATTTTATTTGATATTATCTAAACAGGAACATCAAACATAACCTTTTAAAACGACGTAAGTCGCAAATGTAAGCAAGCTGTGATTTTTGTGCTAAATTGTTGCTACTTGCATTCTTAATACACGAGAAGCTAGCAAATAATTTAGGAAATTTTATTTACCAATGACGAAAAGAAATTCATATGCGTTCTAACAGCTACTCCTCAATATTTTAAAAATAAGTTTATATACACTGGTGCATCTACGTTTTGAAATTTGAACCGATTCATCTGAAACACGGTGCTTGTAGCAATCATGTGTATCTGCGTAGTATAAAACCAAAACTGTGTATCATTGAATTTCATTAAAATTTTTGTTAAAATTCGAGAAAAACCACCATTTTGCAAATTTTTCTTTTCGTGATTATTTCAGCTGCATGAAAAAACATTCGTTTTGTTTTGTTTGCTTGTTTTTTTTAATTACATGCTGGAAAATATTATACTTACTTTTGAAAAACTTTCGAATGTCCATTTATGGTACTTCTAGATAAAAATGAATCAAATAACTGCTTTAAACTGCTAATAATTAAAAAAAAAAACAGTTGCGTAATTCCCACAATGTGCACTAAATTCAACGACAGAGCAACTTTTTCGAAATCAAATAAGGAATGAGAAGTAATGGGAAGTATCGACATTGATAGTGGCTTTCTTCTTAGTTCATACGAGTGTTCTCGACTTGTAGTGGTATGTTTTTGATTGAGGAATGAATGTATTCTATCCGGTGATCCGTTTTGTTAGGAAGGTTCTTCTGTTTATAAACACGCGCAGAACCATCGCTTATTCTTCCGGTCTTCCTCTAAGCTCTCCACCGATTGCTTGTCGATCTGCCAAATTTGGAAGACGTCTGCATCGAGTTATTTCAAATTATAATAATCCATCCAATAAAGATCGGACTCGGAAAAAATGCGACACTTTGTTTTGGGTGTAACTTTTTATCGCGTCGAAAAATTAATGAAATTTTGGGTAATACTAGTTTAGAGTGTTATGTTTATGTGTGCAAAATTTTATTGCGATCTGTCAAGTAGTTTTCAAGATGCATTCGAAACCAGAAGAGCTACGCCAGCAAATCTTGGGCGTGGTGATCGATAATTCTGGTCAGTCACACAGATGGATCGGCAAACCGTGTCCCGCGTTGTAAAGATGTTCCAGGAGACGAAGACCATCGAGCGGCGCGCTGGAAGCGGCCGAAACCCGAAAACGGAATACCCAAAGAAGGCACGGAAGATAAAGCAGTACTTTAAGAATAACCCGAACCTTTCCACCCGAGACGTGGCCAAAAAGGTAAATTCGTCGAAGTGGTTCGTCCAGCAGACCATGAAGCAGGCTGGGCTACGTGTTTTTAAGGTCAGGAAGGCGCCAAACCGGACTGACAAGCAAAACACGGTGGCCAAATTGCGTGCGCGGAAACTGTACCGTGAGTGGCTGGTCAAGCCAGGCTGTCTCGTCATGGACGACGAGACATATATCAAGGCGGACACCAAACAAATCCTCGGCCTCGAGTTTTTTGTCAGTACGTCCCGCATGGAGGTTCCGGAAAAGTTCCGGAAGAGAAAGATGGACAAATTCGCGAAGAAGTACCTGTTGTGGCAGGCGATCTGCGAGTGCGGTCGGTACAGCAAGCCGTTCGTTACAACCGGCACCATAAACGGGCAGATTTATCGAGAAGAATGCTTGCAGAAGCGCTTGCTGCCCTTCCTCCGCTCTCACCGTGGTCCCATTGTACCAAAGGACTGTAATCCAGTGGGCAAGTCACTCGGCCACCATGTGTTGAAACCCTCAAAAACACAATCCGACATAATCCGCCACACTTCAAGGACCTCGCCGCAACATGAAAGAATAAAATCATTTCTGGCACCTCTGTCATGAATCGAATGTTTGTTTTCACACTGTTTGGTTTCCCTCTCGCTTGCACTGATGTGACTCAGATGATGCATATGTGTGCGTGGATTAAACGTCCAAAACAACTATGGTTGCCAATAAGCATAAATTTTCAACTGTAGTTTTGACAGATATGTTGAAGCACAGAAACACCTTCTGCCACCTTACAACTCCCCGAAACACGGTCAACACAAACACAACGTGGCAGAGTGACGTTCCGCCTGCTGTCATCCTCTGAACACCCCAGAACTTCGTCCAATTGAAAGATATTGGGCCATTGTGAAGCGAAATTATCAATTGGGAAATCGAAAGGAGAGGCAAATTAGGCTTTGTGCACAAATTACGTAACGCAAAAAAAAAAAACGGAATTTTAAAGTAACTTAGCCTCGGCTTTTTGCACCGATATTTCACCATGGTCAATACCGTGTGAAAAATGGAAATACTCATGTTGGTGCATCAAATTTAACGCCACTTGATGGAAACAGTTCAAATTTATTTCCTATACTTTTTTAGGCTATGGTGAAATTTTTATTACGCTACCTACATTTTTCACAGAAGTACGTATTTTAGAAATTGGTATGTCCAAAAATGACTTTTTTTACATGTGTTATCAAATCTTCAAATTTATTAACCATACGAACATGAAATTTTGTTCACATGAGGTTAATACATTAGTTATAGGGCTGTCAAAAATTCAGTCAAAAATGTTTATAATAGACAAACTTACAGGAGTTTGAACGTGACGTTTTTTGGAAGCAAAATTTTGCTCGGCTTTTTTTGCTACTAAGTGTACTACTTTTTCTTTTATTTGAATTTCCATAACATAATCTTTTGAAAAGTAAATAAAATTAATTATTATTTCAATGGTTTTAATATAAATAACAATACATTTATATATATTTTTTGTTACAATTCTACCGCTTAGGTCGAATCAATGCAAAGGTGCATTGCTTCCAAAAATCTTATTTTTTGATTCAACAATAAGTGCTTTTTGTTTCCAATAGAAGCCTCCTTTGCAGCGCGTTTAGAAACAACAATATTTATCGCGTGTGTGTGTGTTTTTTTTTTTTTTTAGACGGGATGGAAAATCTGCAACCAGACACCTGAAGAACTCAGGGTGTGGGGTTGAGGGTGCCAACTCCTCGACCCACTAAAAACCCACCCATGCCGTTAGCCCTGGTCCCTCCCCGGAACCACCTTTCGGTATTACTTCGGGGAGGGGGCTATTGTGCTTGTTCAGCACCCACTATGTCTAACTACTTAGGGCTTTAGTAGTTAGGTGGTCCCTGCGACCTGCCTTTGGTCGTTTCGCCATTTTTGTTGGAGATCAAGGACGATCTGGGAGGCTGCTACGCATACCGCGTCCCAGACGTCCCGGTCTTGACACATCCTCTGGACCAAGTTATCCGGAGTCGTGTCGCGACCGCATACGGCCATCATGCCGGATCTCGCGCCGTCGAAGGACATGCGAAAAACACATGTTCTGCAGTTTCTTCGACTCCCGCGCACTCACTGCATGCGGAGGACTGTGCATGCCCATATTTATGCAGGTATTGTCTAAAACAGCCGTGGCCAGACAATATCTGCGTTAAGTGGAAGTTCACTTCACCGTGTCGCCTACCGACCCACCCGGTTAATTCCGGGATTAGTCGGTGGGTCCACCGACCTTTGGTGGAGTTGTTCCATTCCCTCTGCCACTTAACCATGGATGCGGCTCTAGTGGTCTTTCGGATACCTCTTGTTCCACGTTGCTCGAAGCACTCTACGTCCTCTTTTATGACGATGCCTATTGGCATCATCCCCGCTAGAACGCAGACCGCGTCGCGTGATACCGTTCGGTATGCACTCACCACTCTTAGGCACATAAGCCTGTGTGTACTCTCGAGCTTATTTGCGTAGCTCTTGGTACTCAAGGCGGTGATCCATGCCGGCCCGCCGTACCTAAGTATGGACAGGGCGACACTGGTCAGGAGTTTACGCTTACTCCCTTGCACCGCCGAGCTATTCGACATCATGCGGGATAATGCCGATATAGCCATAGAGGCTTTCTTGCAAGCGTAATCGACGTGACTGACAAAGGACAGCTTGTCGTCGATCATAACCCCAAGATACCTCAAGAACCTCTTCGATTCTACTGTGCAGTTAC
>JAHHFK020003149.1:102500-315964 GCA_024533555.2 Aedes koreicus | reverse complement strand
GACATCCTAGATAAACTAGGAAAATGTCAGTATTTTACTACATTGGATCTAGCCTCCGGTTTTCATCAAATCGAGGTTGGAAAAAGGGACATTCATAAGACAGCTTTCAGTGTCGAAGGAGGACACTACGAGTTTGTCAGAATGCCCTTCGGGTTAAAAAACGCCCCCGCCACGTTCCAAAGAGTAATGGATAACATCCTCAGGGAACATATTGGCGTGATCTGTCTGGTTTATATGGATGATATCATCATCTTTTCTACCAGCCTGCAAGAACATTTGATAAACCTCACGAAAATTCTGGAAACATTACGCAAATATAATCTGAAAATACAGATTGATAAAAGCGAGTTCCTCCAGAAAGAAGTGCCTTTCTTGGGCATGTGGTTACTCCCGAAGGAGTTAAACCAAACCCAGATAAAATAAAAATAGTTGTTGAATATTACACAGAATCAGATGCACATAGGTCATTCCATCGGTAATGTAATGTTAGGTTGTCTCGATGTACACAATAAAATGATGCACTGCTTATCGATGTAATTTGGCTCGATGTAACGAGACAACGTAACTCATCGAGACAACGTGAATAATCGTGACGTACTATATAGTCGAGACGTAAAGGGAGTAATGTAAAACTTATAATGTTAATCTAATTTTCGGATATTATTCAATAAAAAAAAAGTTTACAGTAGAAATTAAAACAAAAGGATGGTTTTATTATTGAAAATCAAACCCTTACATTATGAAGAATGAAATGAGAACGACCTTATTAAGTCTTTATCATTGCGATTGGGTTAACAACAAATGAAAATCCCAATCTTAACTACGATACATTCTAGGCATTTACGGGAATGACAATAATCTAGATCATGTCACAATAGACCTCCATTACGAAAGGAAGGATATGAATGCATATATAAAAATGGGAAATTTGACATCAACCCTATCGCCTTGCCTCAATTAAACCACTAAAGTCATACTCACTAGTACAATGCAAAGGAAGAACATTTTTCCGCAACGATTCTTGCATAGCTTTCCATTCATCGTCTCCGAAACTGTTCAGACCAAGCATAATCAGAATCTTTTTCGTCAAATTTCCCGTCAGATGGTAGGCTTTTTGATGGACCACTAAGTTAGTAGGATCTCGGCTCCGGTAAAAGCACAAATTATACTGGAATCCGGAGGTGGCGTGCTCAGCGTCTATGTGCACCATAAGCACATTGTTGTTTGCCGCTATGATGTCACAATAGCCAACATTTCCATCTGTTAGTATTAGGGTCGTCACCATCGTCACTCCCGCCAGAACCAAGTGCTCCACTAGCATGCGAAAATCATCCATCACGACTTCCTCCAGATGATGCTGGAGGTTTTGCATGGCTTTCATCTTGTTTATTTCCACCATTACTCGAATTATCGCCATTTTTCCATCTGGTCCATATTCCGCACCGTCGGACATGTTATAGTCTTCTGTCTTGTCACTCGCATCCGGATCATACTCAGCCGGAGTTTTTTTTTCTCGTTTCACCAGCTCCTTGTTCAAATCAAACCGTCTTGTACCGTTGGAATCTGCAGCGTCGGTACGATTGCATCCGCTTCCGAGCATAACATCGGTTCTTCGGTAGAGGGCATCAGTTCATGTGACCTAGACGATTCACCACTTGACAAAATGTTTCTACCTTGGAGTTCTTGTTAAAACCTGAATGAAATATGAATGAAATAAAATCGCCAAATACACCAGCCAAATACGGATGCTAATACGTACCGATTGCAGACGAATTTCTGTTCGTCTCAGAGGGATGGATGGCAGAAGGTTTTTCCGTTTCCGCCGTTTCGTCATCGATATACGGCTGATTGAGCTTTTCGGATGCAATGGTGACCGTGACGGCTGACTTTGTTTTGACAAGAAAACAGTGTTGCCGAAGATGAAAAAAAAAATTTTTTTTGCAGTGTTGCGAGATTTAATTTCACATAACAACTAAATGCGATAAAGCATCGAAATCGTGTAATATTCAACATTTTTTGCGGAATCCTTTATGTGCATTGGTTTTCGTGTAATATTTATGTTTTTGATGTGTGATTATTACATTCATGCAACTAATAATTATGTTCTGATGTATTTTGAAGAGCGATGTAATATTCCATCAAGTGGATGTTATTGTGCATCGAATTTCCTTGATTACATCAGTTTTTAATACGTTAGCATCAATTACGTTGATGTATATTACTTTTTTTTTTTTTCGCTGTGTACCCCCCCCCCTCCCCTACCCCCCCCCCCCCCTACACAAAACTACCCCCCCTCCCCCCCCCAACCCCCCCCGCCCCCCCTAACCCCTCCCCCCCCCCCCCCCCCCCCCTCCTCTAGATTTTTATCACCCCATCCCCCCTCCACACACAAAAAACTACAAAACGCCCCCTCCTTGTAACCCCCCTACCTCCCCCAATAAACCCAAAAAATTTTTGACCAAAGGAGGGAACCCCCAATCCCCAGAATACTCGAAAAAGAAATAACTTTTACCAAAATTTTCCAGAAACTCGAAGCCCACCAGAAAAAACTCATCGACAAACATAATAAAACCAGAAAAGACTAACCAAATTTTGAGATAAGAGATCCGATATATAACAAAGTAGCAGGCATTCCCAATAAAAGGAAGAAGAAATTTAAGAAACAAATTGTTAGGTACAACAGAAGAAAAGCAGTTATAGATAATCGAAATATTAAGTTACACAAATCTAACCTAAAAAAGAAAAGAAAACCCTAATTCTGTAAACCTTTCCTTTCAGGTCACCATCCTGTTAATCATCACGCTTTCCTTCCAAATTACAACGTCCCACCTTTCCCTACGAAACCTCAATGAAGATCCAATGTTAATCCAGAAAATCAGAAATTGTAAAATCCAAACGGGAATACTGAAAATTATACATCCTATAAATTTAACAATCATACAAGAATCTATCGATTATTTAACTTCATCATTCTATAGCAAGGTAGATAGTAACAATCGACTAGGAGATATAGTGAAACATAAGATAAAAGCACTTTATAATAACTTGCTTCAAATAAGACCACTGGAACATGACCGATCTAAGAGATGGGACCTATTAGGAACAACATGGAAATGGCTAGCAGGATCGCCGGACGCGCAAGACTTACGCATAATTAACTCATCGATGAACGAATTGATAGCTCAAAATAACCAACAGTTCGATGTCAACATGTATAAACAAAAGAATATTTGATCTTACAAACAGTATCAACAAAATTATCAACAATATGAAATCAAATGAACTAGCAAATGAAGTTTCAGCCATAATCACAATAATAAATATCGACACCATCAACAAGCTTCTGGAAGACATCCTAGATGCCATCATTTTTTCAAAAACATCTATAATTGCCAATAGAGTTCTGTCTATACAAGAAATATCATTCATAAAATCCCTTTTACAAAATCAAGGCGTAAAAGTGGATCTACCAGACGAAGCACTACAGTACGTTACTCCAAAGTTTGCTGTGAGCCAGCAAACACTTTTATATATTCTTCACGTCCCTCGACTAGAAAACGAAACATCGTCAATGATTCAACTTCATCCAATGGCCCACAAAAACCAAATTATCTACAACTACCCAAAGTTTGTCGTCAAAACAGGAAATATACTATATGACACCAGTAATCCGAATGAATTTGTTCAGCATATCTAAAGGAAATACACGACACTTGCATCTACCCTCTCATATTTGGAAAGGAATCAACATACAATTTGACATTCACCAACAGAATCACCCAATTATTAATAACAGAAGACACACTCCTAGTTCAAAATACAAAGAACGATACATTAGAAAACACTTGTGGACCGGATAACCGTACACTGCAAGGAAACTTTCTCATCAAATTTTCAAATTGTTCCATCATCTTCAACAATCGGACATTTCAAAATAACGAAGTCATTCAGGAAACCAACATTATGGAGCATTTCATAACGTCAAGATAAATTGGAATTATCATCAGAATTGGGACATATCTACAATCAGCAATGAGACTCTTGGCAACAGAGAAAAGCTGGCACACGTTTACTTAGAGCAGCACAACATAAAATTCAAATTCTGGATTCTGGTCGGAGGACTTTCCTTCACCTACATCATAATTTTATTCATCGTCTTCATGGTCATTAGAAATTTTCTGAAACTTCAATTCCCAGGACCGGGACGTTCCCTACTTAAGGGGGTAGCAGTTACCAACGACAACCGCCAACCATCCAGACTTAGCAACGAGGACGACATCGAACACACCCAAGAGCGCATCCAACAACAACAAGTTCGTAGATTGCAACAGTTGCAGTCTGACATGGAGCGTGAGCTACAACGACTCGCCGTGGCTCAACAGCGTGGTCAATCATTCCAGAGAGTGCTTATGCAGCAGTTTTAGTGTTAGGGTCCCAGGCCAGAAAGGTTCTCTTCTATAATTGAATAAATCAGTCTTAATTGTACTCTTCAACCTTTCACTTTGTTGTTTAGTTTTTTTAAAACACAATCCTGAAAGCCCGATTTGTAAGTTATATATATATATATATATATATATATATATATATATATATATATATATATATATATATATATATATATATATATATATATATATATATATATATATATATATATATATATATATATATATATATATATATATATATATATATATATATATATATATATATATATATATATATATATATATATATATATATATATATATATATATATATATATATATATATATATATATATATATATATATATATATATATATATATATATATATATATATATATATATATATATATATATATATATAAATATATATGTACATTAAGTTTAGACTAAATTTCCCGAATTTCTTTCCTGCTAAACCTTTTTTTTAACTATACCTATCTAGTCAGCAAAACCAATATCGTCGGATGCGTTGTCACCTATCGTAGTCCAAGTCGTTCCTTTGATTGCCGTGCTGGTTCTGCAGTTTTTCGGTGCATCATCAATTTGGCGATGGCTGTGGCTTTGATGACGCGGGTTCGCTCCTGTTACCATGCGTCTCTGTTGATGTACTTGATGTTCCATAACTCCTCCCCTCTAAGTTGTTGATCGTCCTCGGTCGACTAACGGGTGAATATTTTGCTGGCAGCTTGACAAATTGTATCTCCTTCGGTTTTCCTTCAGTTAAATCTGCTTCTGCTTTCTCGGGATCTTCTAGAGGTTTCTCAGTGGTGATCTGGATCTTGTTGTCGTTCCTCTTTTTAATAATTGCTGTTAAGACGAGAAGACTTATACTGATTACGATTACGATTATGGTTGTACCTCCGATGATGCAGTGTCTCTGGTATCGGTGAGTTGCTAATCGTATTTCTTCCAGATATTCCAGGTTATTCAAACTGATATCTTCTGTTTGGACATATAGGTTGTTGATTGTTTCAGTTTTTCTATTATACGTTGGTATAATGTACTCCTCTTTTGGCGCAAAATTATCCTCTCTGTGGAAAGTATATGGTGCAGTTCTCTGTTTCTATAATGATGGGTTCTGCTACCACCCTGGAGTCGCCGCAAGAGCTGAAAACTTCAAGTTTGGTGTGTGTATCTACCAATACTATACTTCTAATAATCTCTTTCATCCAAGTTTTTCGTTCTGTTTTTTTCATCACACATTTTGGCTTCTGGTGTGTGAGAATTTTGTAGATGCATTCGTCTTCTAATGACGTAGTATTCTCACAGATTTTACATATTGTCCTTTGTGGTAAGATGCGGTTTTGTCGTTTTGCCACCAGTTGGATGTCCGTGTTAATTATTGTTTGGTTGATGTTAACGGCTTGAATTTCGAGTATGTCATATCGGTTGTCGTCCAGTATCGGGATCTTCACCAGAATGACGATGTGGTTTTTGCTGATTGTTAAGCTCCCTGCGCTATACTGAAAGATCTCATCCATTGACGTTAAATCTATCTTTTGTTGCACTAATCTTTGGAAAATATATCTTTTGTCTTCGAAAGAAAGTATGTTTTTGTTTAAAAGGTCCTGTTTTGAAAATTCTATTTGTTCCTCTAAGTCTTCTAGAGCATGAGTAAGTAGGTCTGTGTTGAATATAAGGTTTATCTGTTCTAGGGAGGTATACTCTCTCAGCGTGTTATTAATCTGGGATATTCGGGAACTAATTTTCCTAAGTGTTTCTGTAACATTATTAATTCTATTTTGGACATTTGTGTTAATTTTAATTTTTTTCTGTTGATTAGTCGTAAGTTCATTTTCGTGTTTTGCAAGGGTTCCTAAACTCTGTTATTAATCTGTAAATCTTCGTGGTCTAGATTACCTGCGATATATTTTACTACTGTCCCTTATGCGTTAATCAATCCTCGTTTTTGTCTGTGGGGCTGCAGACTTTTTAATTTTTCCTTGGCGTTGTTTATCTTCTTCATAAATGTTTCATGTAAGTGATCTCTGGGTTTAAAGGATAATGTTATTTTTTCGATGTGGTTTATTTCTATGGGCTCCAAATTAACTTTTTTCACTATCCTTTCCTACCCTAGTTGAAACCTGACCGTATCGATTTTGAACGCCATTATCCCGTTATCGTTATTCACGTCTTTGTAAACTGTCGCAAGGCATCTATGGACGAGAAGTAATCTGAAAATAAGGAAGTTTTTTTTATATTATATCTAACTATTTTTTTTCCTTTAATTCTATTCTTAAGAATTTTTGTATCGTTCGTGTCGTAAAAAGATAGTACGTTATTTAATTTAGCTTTTACTATTTTATATGGATCTTTGTCCTTAGTTTGTCTTTGAGTGTTTTTGACGTTAACGTTTTCCGTTGGTTGCACATTGGGTGGTTTTTGTTTGGCTTTGTGTCTTTCTATGTATTTTTGGTTATTTTTCTGGACTTGGATTTTAACTGCTGATTGTAAGTTTTCGGCTGCTTCTTGCAATTTTTGCGCATTAGGAGAGTTGGAATAATTGAGTGATATCTCCCTGGGTTTCCTTTTTGTTATCGAGTGTATGGTATTATTGTAGATGTCTGTTAAAAGGTCCCTTGTTTCGACTA
Organism: Aedes koreicus; assembly: GCA_024533555.2. NCBI lineage: Eukaryota > Metazoa > Arthropoda > Insecta > Diptera > Culicidae > Aedes > Aedes koreicus. Next base: position 308,884 of record JAHHFK020003149.1, on the reverse strand, counting down.
TCGATTTGTTTGGAGATTTTGTTTTAAGTGTTCTTACCTTCGGTCCAGTTGCGGAAAATAATACCTTGTCAAGATTTGTGCCTTGTTTTCCTTTATGCCGCGGTGAGCAATATCGTGGGTAGTCCTCACAAGATCATCCTGTTCCTATTAACCCCTTACGTCCTCTAAAAGTATCTATGAAATGAAAATCTTATACGTGCGGTTAGCCTCGAAATGTTTTTTATATGTCTCTTGGACCAGCTGCCTCAATTCCACTGGAACTCTCAAACAGTTTGTTCTTCCTGGATTGAGATATCTTTTAAAAATATTTACTATGTCTATTTCGGTATATGATGGTTTCAGTATTGTAATGCGACGACGATTCGGGAAGATTACCTCTGATACTTCAGGGTCTATGTGAGAAATTTTGAAAATGCGATGAGTTTTAAATGCATTGATGGGCTTCTCCGTGCACCAGATGTTGTAGTTATCACTTGAGTCTGCAGAGTGTATGGTTGCACCATCACTCTCTGATTCGTTGTTGCTTGTTTCCTCCTGAGAATTAGTGATTAGCTCTTCATGCTTAATTCTTGACAGCGCGTCTGCTACTACATTATTTATGCCCGGTTTATATATTAATTCGTAATCATAATCCTCAAGTTCTAGTTTTCATCTGAAAATTCTTTTATTTGCGTTGGTCAGTGTATAGGTCAGTGGCTGATGATCCGTTACAAGTTTGAATCTTCTGCCCCAGAGGTAATGTTCGAAATGTTTGACTGCCCAGTACATGGCTAAGAATTCCTTCTCGGTCGTTGAATAGTTCTCCTTGGTTCTATTCAATGTCCTGGAAGCATAAGCAACCGGTCGATCCTTCCCGATGGGTCCTTGCTAAAGAACGGCCCCGATTGCAAAATCGCTTGCATCGGTTGTCTTGGTCTTTTCTAAGGAGAGAGGTTAGTGGTTTAACCAGCTTAGCAAAATTTTGGATAAATTTGCGGTAATATCCTAAGCTTCCCAGAAATTGTCTAACCTCTTTATCCGTTTTTGGCAATGGCCAATTTTTAATTGTATCAATTTTGTCCTGGTTAGGTCATACACCCTCTTCAGATACGGTATGTCCCAAGAATTGGACCTCTTTCCTGAAGAACTCACATTTGTCAAGTTGAATCTTCAGATTGGCCGCTTTAAGCTTGTTTAGGACTCTATTCAGGTCAATCTTGTGTTGTTCCAGTGAGGGGGAAAATATGATTATGTCGTCCATATATACTAGACAACATATTCCGATTTCCTCTCTAAGCACACAGTCCATAACACGTTGAAAAGTCGCAGGTGCGTTTTTCAAACCAAATGGCATGCGGGTGAAATCGTATTTTCCCGAATTGATGGAAAATGCGGTTTTTTCGATGTCTTCATCATCAAGTTGAATCTGATGGAAGCCTGAAACATGATCCATGGTCGAGAAATAACATGTTCTGCCAAGTTTGTCGAGTATGTCCGTTATTTCTGGTATAGGATATCGGTCACTTATTGTTTTTTCATTTAGTTTCCGATAGTCTATTGCCAGTCTAAATTTTCTTTGGCCTGAAGCGTCTGGCTTCTTTGGCACTACCCAGACGGGTGACGTATAAGGAGATATGGACTCCCTTACGATTCCATCTCTCAGTAATTTGTGATAGTTAATGTATCATCCTCGCAGTATAAAACTTCTTTATTTTTGTTAATGATTTCTTCTAGAGCCGATTTTTCTTTAACATTCAGGTGAGAGTCTCTGATATTATAGACTTTAGCATTGTTACTCAAAGGTATTTTTTCGATTTCATAATAATCTTTTCCGAATTCTAGTTCATTGACATTTAATTCAAGTGGACATTCTTTAGTGTTTCTTTGTACCGCCATGATAGCTCTACCCTTTTTTTCCTCATATAGTCCTGGTAAAATGGTAAAATGTTGTGTATTTATTTCGTTCTCTATTATAAAAGATCCTTTTTGTTTAACCGGTATGCTGGTGAATTGAAACTCCTGTTCGGTTAGATTTATTTTGTGTTGCTCGGGCATCATTTTTCTTATTTTGATTATTTTTCGTCCAATTTTCAATCTGTTGTCCGCTGTGTTTATGACAGCTTTAAGGTTACGAAGTGTTTCGTAACAAATTAGACCGTCGACAAATTTGAGAAAATTGAATATATAAAATTTCAATTTCTTTTTGATTTCGAAAATGTCTATGGAAGAGGATTTATTTATTATATGTTTTCCTGATATATTTGTTAAAGTAGAAACCGGTTCGTCTTTACAATTCTATATCTTTACATGCACTGGCGATAGTTTTTATTTGCGCCTGTGCTCGTACTTTGTTGTCATAATTGAGACGTATGGAATATAATTGGAATTTTACATCACTTTTCTGGTCTGTCGTTTTGAGTGATTTGAACATTTAATTTGGTCTGTGATGAAGCATTCATCATCGTCTGAGTCAAACATTGGTTCTTCCGTCATCTCCTTTGTCAGTACGTCGTCTGGTTTTTCCTCGAGTTGATTTGTCTGTTGTGCATGATTCACTTGCATCTTGGAGACGTGTGTCCTCATTGATGCATCCTCATAACTTATGGCTCTGGTTTAAATTTTCCCGAATTTTGTTTTCGACTGCTGGTAATTGTTTGTTGGAATAGCATTTTTGTTGTTTTGAAATCTGGTATTTGAATTAAAGCCAGTGGCGTTCGATGATTGCTGGTAGTTGTTGTATGAATTTCCACCCTTAGTACTTTGAATTTTGGAGTTATCCGAAATCTGTCCGTTTTCCATTTTTTGTCTTAGTGAGACATTTGATTGTTGTGTTGAACCAGCATAAGAGGAGAATGTTTTGAACGTAGTACTACGTTTCTCTTTTCTATACCGGGTGTCATTTCAAAATTTTTAAAAATGAGAGCGTTACGCAAAAGTGAAAGGTTTTTGAACGCTAATAGCTCTCGTTTGACTTAATAGAAAAACTTTTTTTATACACCATTTGATCAGAAAAACTGACAAATGTCTTACATTAAAATATCAATGTTTTACCATCCAGTAATGTTAGTATAAGAAGTTCAGTTTGGCACTTAAAGATGACCTACTTTTGCTCCCATACAAATCTACACATGAACAGGTTGAAAATATAGTTTTCCCTCTCCGGGTCCTCAAAAGCGGGTAACAAATTGTCTTCTTTTTATTTCATTTAGTTTCATTCCCTGTTAAATACAGCACTAGCCACACCCCTCAGCTGTAAAAGTAATTTGCTGTGTTGCCGGTGCCTGATTTTATAACTGAAACCTATCCCCTCTTTTGAATTTTGCTTCGTACCGCATTTTCATGCCTCTCTTCTTTGGAGGCAATGCTAACATCAACAGTATAAGGAATACGATATGAACCAAAATGATTTCATTGGGATATTCAGGTTCGATTGATCGAGGGTTGTGTTTTTCGCTCTCTCGTTACGAGGATTGTTTCTCGGTTTTTCTTTATCGCATCCGTTTTCTTGCGATTGCGCGTCTGGCTCCTAAATTATCGCCTGCGCATCCTCACCTACAAACCAGAAGAAAGCGCTGCATGTAAAGTTTATCAAATTTCTCCGCTCGACCTATTGCCGTGGGTCGTAAAAATCAATAATCCGCGCGGGCGCCATCCGCTTCCGAAGCTTTACCGAAGCCAGTCACCTCCCAGCGCAAAACGATGTTTATGACAACTAGATTAATAGAATCATCCCAACTATCATGCCGTCGGCCATTCACAGCGACGAGGAGCTCAATAAACTACTATCCGGATTGAATACAGCACTTAATGGTGTCATGCTGGCCAAATAAACCGAAAATCGAAATTAATTTCTTAGGCGTATCATAACCATCGTCCTTTTCAGGACGACCAATTTAATTTTGCAATAAAATAGTTAGTGCTTAAGTGAAATGTTCGTGATTTATCCTGAACAAATCAATTGTTTTTTTTTTCATAAAACTGAACCGAATTTCATAAGAAGGGACGGGTCAGGCAAAATAATGAAGACATTTTAATATTAACCAACCACATGTGTTATGATATGTATAAATTAGATGGTACCGTTATTACTATGCACCAACGCGGTCCCACGTGATCTTCGCAGTTATATCACTGATTTAACCGCCCTCTAATTTTTTTTTCGATTTCGAGATTTATTTTTTCGAAGTTATCAAGTTTTGGATTTTTGCACCATACTCATATGCGACTAAACTATGATGTGTCTATTGATTTATGGTGACTGTACACAGGAAAACATCTTGTAGTAGAAACTACCATCATAAATGACTATGCCTATCTTCAAAACTACCATGAATCTGAATCTATGTTAACTTTGGATATGCTATGAGCTTGATAATGAGGTAATTTGTTTGTGAGCTATTAATCACTGCATTCGAGCACTTTAAATGACGTTATTCTACCACTCGAATTTTAAAATGAATATCTTCAAACGGAATCAATACAAACTACCAACATCGAAACCGAATCTTTGTTTAGCCTATTGCGCTGTTTACTTCAAGTTTGTACAAATACAAGTGGTGCCAGATCAATTACTCAAGTTTATGACATTTTTCAGGGTTGGCAGATTGTATGATTTTGCGTTTTCCGGTCTAAATACAGTTTCTATACCTATAACCAGGTATGAAAGATACCCGCTCAGATGTACAATGGATGATGGTCCTATATAAGGTGAACTTGGATGTAAAATAATCAGTAAGAAACTTGCAAATGGAATAATCATTAAGGCAGCAAGAGCTCTACTCATCAGAACGTATCCAGTGTTAAATTAACAATGCACTTTGTGGTTTGCGGATTTCAAAGTCGTTAACTAGGAATATCACCCAAGCCGTTCGAGATTATACAGTTAAGAAACAAGTGAAATTGGATGACAGCAGTTCCTTCATCTACAAAAATTGCCCTTGTAAGTTGTTAACACTGTAGAGCCTATCGCTGGGCCAACCGGAGTTTCTGCTGTCAACAGCCAAGCTGAATAATGTTTTTAAAAATTTGTTTACATTGCAGTCATGAGCATGATGATACGTTATAGCATACTGTGTGAAAGTATTGTAACGTCATGCTTGAATAGATCTAGATTTGAGTAGGCTGCTTTAGGTGTCTTACGGCCAATTTCTTCACCTCCGCTTAACTACTCAGATGTGCTTACGCATATGCCTAAATCTGGTTTAAGCTCTTGTATTGAATAACTGTAGACTATGTTATTTTAAAAAAACGTTGATGTTAATGTTTATATGCAACGATGATTAGTATTGTGTAATTTGAGAGAGGCTTGCACCATTTTCAAAGAACAATATCCTACAATTAGTTGGGTTTTTCAATTTATGCAAGTAATCACCCTAGGTATTGCTGACAGGCAGGAGCGAGTGGTACATATATTGTTTGCGTATGTGTTTACCACCAAAATGTAAATTTATTTTTCAAAACTCTTCAAGATAGATAGTCACGATTTTCCTTCTCGGAAGAAGAATATTCAGTGAAACTGTTAGAGCTCTTCAAACGTGTTTCATGTCTATAATAATAAACATATGTAACAACCTCAACACATATCAGAGTTTTATTTCTTATCACAGTCCAAATGGAAATCGATATGGGGTGTCGTATTGTCCGTGACAGATGCATTTTCCAAAATTAATTTCTTAATACTCTATTTGATACCCTATGTATCTTTATTTACAATTCTACGAATCCCTGTGACAATTTATGATACCCAACATCAATCTATAAATTTGATTCAAGTCTTTGAGAAATCCATGGTAGTCTAGAATCTGAAATCGAAATAAGTGTAGATATTATGACTATGTTACATTCACCATAAATCAATGGAGACACATGATAGTTTAGTCGCATATGAAGGTGGTGCAAAAATCCAAAACTTGATAACTTCAAAAAAATATATCTCGAAAACGAAAAAACACTTTTCTCTAATTATTTGACATATTATATAAAACAATCTGAGTTTTCAAGAAAAAATATAAAATCGTATAGAGCTCTCTAGTCAGACACCATGAAAATCGCAAAATACAAATACAATCAATGTTTTACAATACAAAATTCAAATTTTTCAATGCCATCATATTTTGTCTTTAAATTATGTTTCATTATCCATGATTTTTTTTAAAGTATTTCTGTTCTGTGATTCCAATCATTTGTTTTCTAGAAATAATTCATTTACGAGATAAATAAAAAAATTAAATTAACAAATCATCACACCACCCACCCCGCCCCAACAAAACACAACCAAAAATAAAACAAAAAATTGTGTATTATATTTTTATATAAATATATATATATATATATATATATATATATATATATAAAAAATATATATATATATATATATATATATATATATATATATATATATATATATATATATATATATATATATATATATATATATATATATATATATATATATATATATATATATATATATATATATATATATATATACATATGGTGCGCAACTAGGTTCCCGCTGTTTAGCAATAGATGGCGCCAGCGGTAAGTGCTGGTCGAATGTTGTTCATCTCAAGCGTCATAAACCAAGCTCAGACATATGGTAAACAAACCGCTTTGCCAAATCAGTGATTTTGGTTTAGTGTTATATATTTTGGTTGTTTGAAGATGTCTGATTTCGTGCCAAATAATCGTCATTTGCGGGAAGTGTTGATTTTCTTCTTTCATTCGAAGAAAACGGCGGCTGAAGCACATCGAGAGCTATATATATATATATATATATATATATATATATATATATATATATATATATATATATATATATATATATATATATATATATATATATATATATATATATATATATATATATATATATATATATATATATATATATATATATATATATATATATATATATATATATATATATATATATATATATATATATATATATATATATATATATATATATATATATATATATATATATATACAGCAATTCCATGAAAAAAAGTTATACGATCTCTCAGAATTTTATAATATTCGGTAGGATTGTTCAACATCGAAAAATATTAGACCCGTATTTTTTTATTTCGTTATTAGACTGGACCTTTCTGCGTTAGACTGGTCCAAAAAATCGTGATTTTTCAAAATCTTCAATTTTCAAAAATTTATAACTCCTAAACCGTTTAACCGATTTTAGTCATTTTTGGCCATTGTATTGGTATTTTTTTGAATTTCCAAGCAAAAATACGAAACCTTTGAATATATCAATTTTTGTATGAAAAAATACAAAACAAATAGTTTTTCTTGAATTTGACTGCGAGGGGCCTCAACGACTCCTTGTTTTAGTATTTTTAAATGAAAGAGCATTCAATTTTACATAACATATCAAAAAATTGGAGATGTTCTGCGTGTCGTTTTGGAGATACAATTTTTTAAATAATAAATCATTACTCTTCATTTTATACATCACCCGCCTGTAGAAACGATGAAGATGCATGGTAGATTACCATGCGTCTCCATCCAATCAAACCTATGACTAATGAAATCTATGAGTTACTTACAAACTTAGTATAACATTCGAATCAGTCTTTAAGGCTTTCCGTTAACCACACAGACCAATTGCTATTTTTTGACGATTACCTTTTCAAATAAATAAGGCTTTAAAATTTCAAATATTTTTGCTTAGTGTAAGTTCCAAGAAAAAAAACACTTTAAAGCCGCGCGACATGATGAACATGTTAAAAAATAAGAAAAACACTTTTATACATTTATTTTTATTTATTAAGTTTTTTTCATAACAATTTTATACATTTTTCTTCCGTTGAAAATGAATTTTGTTTCACAATAATATACTCTTCGTTTTGAGGCTTAAAACTATGGAATGACTGAGTCCCTGAAATTTGCTTCACACGTGTGTAACGATTTTTTAATTTTCTTTCCATTTTATTATAGTCGGATTCCGAAAAAATTGATAGTGTATTTTCGAGTCTGGCTTAGAAATAGCCCATGAATAAAGTTCTTCGGCCGTTGTTATGTGATGATCTTGCAAACTGGCTTTCGCAGCATTTCGTTTCAATACGCCTCCCAAAGCATCACAAGGGCCCTTTCCATGACAAGTAGCGAAAAAATTCCACTCGGCATCTATGCCAAAATCTTTTTGCATGTTGCACAAATTAAAAGCGGTCATTTTATTTTTGTATTGGCTTCCAGATCCATCTGAGAAGAAATAAATTTTCTTATATATATATAGATAAATAACAGATTTATAAAGTATATATATAGTAAATATATATATATATATATATATATATATATATATATATATATATATATATATATATATATATATATATATATATATATATATATATATATATATATATATATATATATATATATATATATATATATATATATATATATATATATATATATATATATATATATATATATATATATATATATATATATATATATATATATATATATATATATATATATATATATATATATATATATATATATATATATACAGCAATTCCATGAAAAAAAGTTATACGATCTCTCAGAATTTTATAATATTCGGTAGGATTGTTCAACATCGAAAAATATTAGACCCGTATTTTTTTATTTCGTTATTAGACTGGACCTTTCTGCGTTAGACTGGTCCAAAAAATCGTGATTTTTCAAAATCTTCAATTTTCAAAAATTTATAACTCCTAAACCGTTTAACCGATTTTAGTCATTTTTGGCCATTGTATTGGTATTTTTTTGAATTTCCAAGCAAAAATACGAAACCTTTGAATATATCAATTTTTGTATGAAAAAAATACAAAACAAATAGTTTTTCTTGAATTTGACTGCGAGGGGCCTCAACGACTCCTTGTTTTAGTATTTTTAAATGAAAGAGCATTCAATTTTACATAACATATCAAAAAATTGGAGATGTTCTGCGTGTCGTTTTGGAGATACAATTTTTTAAATAATAAATCATTACTCTTCATTTTATACATCACCCGCCTGTAGAAACGATGAAGATGCATGGTAGATTACCATGCGTCTCCATCCAATCAAACCTATGACTAATGAAATCTATGAGTTACTTACAAACTTAGTATAACATTCGAATCAGTCTTTAAGGCTTTCCGTTAACCACACAGACCAATTGCTATTTTTTGACGATTACCTTTTCAAATAAATAAGGCTTTAAAATTTCAAATATTTTTGCTTAGTGTAAGTTCCAAGAAAAAAACACTTTAAAAGCCGCGCGACATGATGAACATGTTAAAAAATAAGAAAAACACTTTTATACATTTATTTTTATTTATTAAGTTTTTTCATAACAATTTTATACATTTTTCTTCCGTTGAAAATGAATTTTGTTTCACAATAATATACTCTTCGTTTTGAGGCTTAAAACTATGGAATGACTGAGTCCCTGAAATTTGCTTCACACGTGTGTAACGATTTTTTAATTTTCTTTCCATTTTATTATAGTCGGATTCCGAAAAAAATTGATAGTGTATTTTCGAGTCTGGCTTAGAAATAGCCCATGAATAAAGTTCTTCGGCCGTTGTTATGTGATGATCTTGCAAACTGGCTTTCGCAGCATTTCGTTTCAATACGCCTCCCAAAGCATCACAAGGGCCCTTTCCATGACAAGTAGCGAAAAAATTCCACTCGGCATCTATGCCAAAATCTTTTTGCATGTTGCACAAATTAAAAGCGGTCATTTTATTTTTGTATTGGCTTCCAGATCCATCTGAGAAGAAATAAATTTTCTCTAAACCTGATAACTTACTTTTTATGAACGCTATGCATTGAGTCAAAAAAAGACGCACTGCGACATGATTATGTTTAGTGAAATCAGCAATTGCAATAAAACTGGTAAACTTCAAATCATTTGATTCTTCATCTTTAAAATAAATAGCACAAGGGTGAATAGTACATTGAGCGTTTGCCCAATGAAAGCCTTGAACTGCATCCTGCACAACGAATGAATAATTCTCCGAAAAATCACAGATTATGATACACTCAGTAGCTTTTAAATTGTTTTTCACGTGTTTTAAATAGTTTGCCTGTCGCTCAGCTGTAAAGTTATGTGGCAATAAATTGAGTAATTTTTCTAAAAAAGTATCAATAAATTCTTGTGTGTCCATTTCAACTAAGTCCAAACTGCATCTTTCTGCTTGACGCCATTGTTTAAATTGTAATGATTCAACGTGACCGTTATTAAGAATGGTCATAAGTTCTACCGCCAAAATTTGCATTCCCGGACAATTTTCGCAACATTGCTGCCAGCAATGCTCATTTGGATTTTGACAAATTATTTTTGAAAACATATCATGGTAGGACTGAACACCATCTGGAAGTAATTGTTTACTTTGGAGTGTTTTAAAAATCAATTTAACGTTTTGGTGGTAAATGCAAACGCACACCGTATGCGTGCCACTTGTTCCTGCCAAAATGCAGTGTTTTGGACGGTTACTGGCGAACATCGAAAATCCAATCTTAATATCAGGATGAGTATTTTTAAATATGGAGTACGCCTCTTGCAAATTGCATAAAACTAACCTTCTTTGTATGTAGATCCTACCTTCTTCATTGTTGGATATCAAATAATCCCTTTTTCCCGGGCACACACGACTTATATCGTCGCTATTATAAAAATTACGAACACGCATTAGCGTTTCCTCTCCTAACGAAGCTCTACTAATCCTCTTTTTAGGCACTGACATTATTCCCTCCTGTTGTTGTAATACTTTCACTTGGTTGGCCATATATTGGGAAACATCAAACTCTTGCATAATCCTATATGTAGACCAACTTTTGGGCAGTGTGGTTAAAATCCTATACCGCTCATTGCTATCTTTTGTTTCCTTAAATTTATCCTTAAGCTGTGTTAGCATTTCATTATCGTCAGACAAAAACGTGTTATTGGTGGTACCGATCGATTCATAGCTGGTTGTTTCCAATGAGCCTGTAAATAAATATAACAAATTATTGATTAAAAATTGATTGATTGGAAATCATGCAAATAATTTCTATTTTATTATTTACTTTGGTAGGGAAAAGGAACAATGCCGGACGGTCCTGCAAGGGCAATTGTTTCGTGACTGGTTGCTTCGCACGATTCTAAAAGAATGTAAAAATAAAAATGTTCCAGTAACAATTGCAAGAGAAGAATTCAAATTAAAACAGAATTATATGAACTTTTATATAACATACCTGTAGTGCCTATACTGGATGGTCCTGTAATGGGTTCTTCGGTCATGGTATCAATGTGCTTATACAATTTCTTGTAGCAACTTTGACAAATGAAAGAGCTACTCTCATCAATTTTAACCTTTTTTTCCACAGCATGGTCGTACAATTTTGCGTTGATTTTTCTGGAACACGAACTCAACACCCAAACACTACAAATTGAACACTTACGTTTCATTTTACGATATTCTTTGATATAACTGTTCTGATATGATACTTTGTTTTCAACTGGTAACTTCTTACATAAATTTCCGTGTTTTATATGATGTTTATATTGTACCTACGATCAAGTGAAGTGAACTGCAGCCTAGACTACAATAGGTATTGAATTGTTTCTCGGCTATAGCGATCAGGTCTATTTGCAGACGGGAGCGAGTAGAGCGGAATTTCTAAAGCGAGAAAGCAACAGAATAACAGATAACGCAAGCGAGCGACGAGTATGAAATGAAAGAGATGTTGTTCACTCTGCTGCTTCTCCGCTTTAGAAATTCCACTCTACTCCCTCCCGTCAGCGAGTAGACCTGATCGCTACAGCCGAGAAACAATTCAATTCAATCTCACAGGTCGATAAACATTCTACATCTACAGTAGGTAGTCAATACGTATCAACGGTTCTTCTTTTAAATAATAATACCAATGCCCCTCTGTGTAACGAAAAGAATGTTAGGTAATCAAATTGTCAATATCTACCTAAAGTCTCATTAGTCTTAGTTGCTATAATATTATATAATTATGTCAAGTAAATATTATTTATTATATAATATTTACTTGACATTCTGTGACCTACTCATAGATTTCATTAGTCATAGGTTTGATTGGATGGAGACGCATGGTAATCTACCATGCATCTTCATCGTTTCTACAGGCGGGTGATGTATAAAATGAAGAGTAATGATTTATTATTTAAAAAATTGTATCTCCAAAACGACACGCAGAACATCTCCAATTTTTTGATATGTTATGTAAAATTGAATGCTCTTTCATTTAAAAATACTAAAACAAGGAGTCGTTGAGGCCCCTCGCAGTCAAATTCAAGAAAAACTATTTGTTTTGTATTTTTTTCATACAAAAATTGATATATTCAAAGGTTTCGTATTTTTGCTTGGAAATTCAAAAAAATACCAATACAATGGCCAAAAATGACTAAAATCGGTTAAACGGTTTAGGAGTTATAAATTTTTGAAAATTGAAGATTTTGAAAAATCACGATTTTTTGGACCAGTCTAACGCAGAAAGGTCCAGTCTAATAACGAAATAAAAAAATACGGGTCTAATATTTTTCGATGTTGAACAATCCTACCGAATATTATAAAATTCTGAGAGATCGTATAACTTTTTTTCATGGAATTGCTGTATATATATATATATATATATATATATATATATATATATATATATATATATATATATATATATATATATATATATATATATATATATATATATATATATATATATATATATATATATATATATATATATATATATATATATATATATATATATATATATATATATATATATATATATATATATATATATATATATATATATATATATATATATATATATATATATATATCCCTTGTCTCCCGTTTCCTTCCCCATATTATTTTTATTATAAAACCAACTCTCCCCCCGTTTAAAAAAATAGGCCCCGAGAGAAGGGGGGGTGGGTTGTTTGTCCCCCCCCCCACCCAAAACAAACACACACAAAAAATAAAAAAAACCCCCCTCCCTAACAGAGGTTTTTTTTTTTTTTTTTTTTTTTTTTTTTTTGTTTTTTTTTTTTTTTCTCCCCCCTTATCATCTTTTCTTGGGTGGGTTGTTTTTTTTTTTCTTTCCTAGAAGGGGGGGGCCCCGGGCCCCCCATTGTGGGGGGGTGGGTCGCGGGGGAAAGGTGGGGGTTGGTTTTGGCGCTTCAAAAACGGTGATTTCAGTGATGATGATCGTCCTCGTGAAGGAAGGCCAATAAACTTCGAAGACTCTTAATTAGAGGCATTGCTCGATGAGGATCCGTGTCAAACGCAAGAAGAGCTTGGTTCAGGATTAGGAGTTTCCCGCCAAGCCGTTTCTAAGTGATTGCATGCGTTTGGAATGATTCAAAAGCAAGGAACTTGGATTCCTTACGATTTGAAGCCAAGAGATGTTGAGCGTCGTTTCTTCGTCTGTGAACAACTGCTCCAGCGGCAAAAAAGGAAGAGTTTTCTACATCGCATTGTGACGGGTGACGAAAAATGGATTCATTACAGTAACCCAAAACGGAAACATTCATGGGGACTGCCCGGGCATGCTTCAACATCGTCGCCTAGGCCGAATATTCACGCTGCGAAGGTTATGCTGTGTATTTGGTGGGACCAAGTTGGTGTTATTTATTATGAGCTGTTGAAACCAAACGAAACCATTACCGGGGAACGGTATCGAACTCAATTGATGCAATTGAGCCGAGCACTGCACGAAAAACGGCCACAATACGAGCACAGACACGAAAAAGTGATTCTTCAGCATGACAACGCTCGACCTCACGTTGCGAAACCCGTGAAAACCTACTTGGAAACGCTCAAATGGGAAGTCCTACCCCACCCGCCAAATTCTCCTGATATTGCACCGTCCGATTATTACTTGTTCCGTTCGATGGCACATGGTCTTACTGGTCAGCAATTCCACTCATATGATGACATCTCAAAATGGCTTGATTCTTGTATAGCATCAAAAGACGAACAGTTCTATCGAAATGGTATTCACGTTCTACCAGAAAGATGGGAAAAAGTCGTAGCTAGTGATGGGCAATACGTTGAATAATTCGTTTGTAACCTTTGTTTTCAAAATAAAGTTCCTTTTTCACCAAAAAACAGCGAGAACTAAGGTGCGCACCTAATATATAAATATATATTGTTGGATAGTCGGCTCTTACCTTCCTTCGATCAGTGGAATATTCGGGTTCTAACTCCAACACTGATGGGACCGGTTGCTGTTGTTGCTTGCGGGAAAGGCGAAGTGGAGAAAACATTCATTTGTGGTTTGTGCTTGCCAGCGACTGATGGAGTGGGTTTCCTTGTGGGACTTGTTTTCTCGGATCCTTGGAGTGTCCTTCTCTTCGCACAAATCAACACGCAGGGTTACATTACACAACACATTAACTACATTTATTTGCACACAAATTACTTCAAGGACTACATTTATTCTAATTACTTATATACAAATACACAATGGAATAGAGTTTGGGTTCGGTGATGTACCGTCGGCGATTCGGTTGGGACCAAACTAACAGCTGTTCATCATCGAGTCTTCGTTTGACCTGTGGTCAGCTGCGAATGTGTAGAGATTCTCATCGGCTCTCATGAGATGTAGTGATGCGGTGGTTTAGACCAGTTCTCTGCTCTCATTTATCACTCGCTCGATCCTTACGCAGCTATAGCTCGGCTTATTATGTTGGATTCAGGGTGACGACCATAGAGAACAATAACTGCAGTTCGTTGTCGTCGCTGCTTCTTTCCTAGCAAAACGTTAAGGTCATCTGTAATAGACACCATAGCAAACATGTTGTATCCTTCTGGGAAATGACGGTCCAGTATCGTACATCTTCACCCACCCAGAAATAGTAAAATTTCTGTAAAGAAAGAAAAGAAGCCTCTTCGACGGGATAGGAATTTGGGACGGAATTGGATGTGGATTACAATGGAGCAGCCTCAATGTCATCGACGCGGTCTAGTTCACGGTTCACAGGAATTGGCAGAATGCAAACCTTCTCCACTGGACGCTTGAGTTGTCCGGTGGCGGTCTTCACAGTCACGACTCTGGTTACATTATCTTCTCCAGGGTGCAAAGCAATAATTCTTCCCATTTTCCAGCGAATCAGGGCGCATTATCATCCTTAATAACGACGAGTTTTCCTGGCTGCAGTGGAATAGCTGGCGTCCATCGTTTGGTGCGGGCTTGCAACTGAATCAAATATTCTCGCTTCCAAGGGTTCCAGAAATGTTGCAGTTTTTGTTGTATTGACTGGTACTGTTTCAAACGGTTCGACGGAATAGTTAGCAGATTTACTTCTGGAATTGATTGTAACGATGAGCCCACCAGGAAATGTGCTGGATTGAGGGGCTGTAAATCGTCGGGATCGTTGGACATTGGAACCAATGGACGGGAATTAAGACAGGCTTCGATCTGTGCTAGTAGTGTACAATAATCTTCCGAAGAGACAACGCTTTCTCCGATTACCTTTAGCAGAAGATGTTTGGCTGATCTGACTGCTGCCTCCCAGAGGCCTCCAAAATGTGGTGCACTCGGTGGGATGAAATGCCACTGTATTCCATTTTCGGCAAGCTCGGCGGTGACTCGGTCATGGTGTTGATTGTCCCTTAGCATACGCGAAAGTTCGGATAGCTGATTTCTGGCGCCGACAAAATTTGTGCCGTTATCGGAATAAATATCGGAAGGCCTTCCTCGACATGCAACAAATCTTCTCAGGGCTTGTAGAAAGCGTTCTGTAGATAGGTCGAAAATAAGCTCTAGATGTACAGCCTTGGTACAGAGGCAAATAAACACAGCAACGTAAGCCTTCACTGCAGTACGTCTTGGAGCTGATCGAATGTAGACGGGTCCGTAATAGTCTACACCGGTTTTAGTAAATGGACGAGAGACGGTAACGCGTGAGGCTGGCAACTCACCCATGAGCTGCTGGACAGTGATTGGTTTTGTACGATAGCATCGTAAACATCGATGTACTACCTGTCTCGCTACGTTTCTCCCTCCAAAAGGCCAGAATTGATGTCGGACTACTCCCAATAGTAATTGTGGGCCAGCATGCAGGAGCTTTTTATGGAAGTGCTCCATTATCATTCGGGTTAATCGATGCCGAGCTGGTATCACAACTGGGTGTTTGGTATCTTCCAATTCCTCGGAATGTTTCAACCTACCACCTACTCTAATCATTCCTTCTTTGCAGATGTAAGGGTGGAACCATCTCAATGGTGACTTTCTCGACACGGACTCTCCTCTCGCAAGCGCCTTCAATTCATTTGCAAAGACTTCACGCTGGACACTTCGAACTATAACCTGTTCAGCTGCCTTCATTTCTGCACATTTCAAAAAACCGTTTTCAGATCGCCGTTCTCTTGGTACTCGTAAAAGTCTGATCAAACGTAACCAATATGCTGTTCGGCGAATGAGGTCTGAGTACGAACCAAACTTGCTGAGGAACATAATGTTGAAATCCACCACGGGTGACACAGTATGCGCAACGACAGTACGTCGTCTTTCTTCTTCTCCTACTTCAGGATCTTCTGTGGTTCCACCAGGCCACATTTCTGAACCCTTCTGCATCCAATTCGGACCATTCCAACAAAGTTCGTTTTGGATAATGTCTTCAGGTGACAGGCCTCGAGATATGAGGTCGGCAGGATTGTTTACTCCGGATACGTGCCTCCAATTCCATCCATCTGTTATGGATTGGATCTTCGCTACAAGGTCGGCAACAAATGTGGTCCATGTTGTGGGTGGCGCAGCAATCCAACGTACAACACGTGTAATCTGTCCAAAAATATGTTGGAACGGACAGCCTTGTAGAGGTTTTAACCTTCTCGTACAATTGGGATAAAAGAAGCGCACCGCAAAGTTCGAGTCGTGGGATCGACTGACTTTTAAGTGGAGCCACCTTGGATCTAGATGATAAAAGTTGCACTATGATTTTTCTGTTCGCGTCTTGGCTTTTAATGAAGATACAGCCACCATACGCCTTCTCAGAGGAGTCTGAGAAACAGTGCAGTTCCACCGAAACTGCATTTGGGATAACAGCACAGCAATTGACACGTATTTTGTTTAGGAGTGGTAGTTTTTCCTAAAATTTCCGCCCGACCTCACCCACCATTGAAGGAACTGGTTCATCCCAGTCCAAGCGATTACCATTCATGCCTTGCAGTGTCCACAGTTTCTCCATAAGGATCTTGGCGAATACCGTCGTGGCTCCATAAGGCCGAGAGGGTCAAAGAGTGTGGCAATGACCGATAGGATACGACGTTTTGTAAGTGGGATATCCAAATCTTGCGGGGGAATCTGAAACTGGAACCGAAGTGTATCGGTACCAGGCATCCACGTTAAGCCCAATGTTTTCACGTACTGATCCGGATCTAAATTAATGCCAAAACTATCCTGGATAGCCAAATTGTCTGCGGGAATGCCTCTCAAAACTGCGAGTTTATTGTAGGACCACTTTCTAAGCTTGAAACCTCCGCTTTCCAAAATATCCGTCAGTTGAGTTCTGAGAGAAATAGCCGTGTTTACGTCGTCCGTACCGGTGATGAAGTCATCCATATAAACGTCTTCGAGTATTGCCCTTGCTGCTAGCGGATAACGGGATTCTTCATCAGTAGCCAACTGCTGAAGCGTGTGAGTTGCAAGGAAGGGGGCTGGTTTTGTTCCATAGGTTACGGTGTTCAGCTCATACACCGTAACTTCCTCCTCGGGTGTGAATCGGTAGAGTATCGACTGCAAAGGTCAATCCATTGGCGTAGTTAGGATTTATCGGAACATTTTCTCTACATCCGATACGAGAAGAATCTGTTTCGTCCGACTCCGTAGGATAATAGACCTCAAGTCTTCCTGCACAACTGGCCCCATCAGAAGTGCATCATTCAAAGAAATTCCGGTCGACGTCTTGCAAGAAGCATCGAAGACCACTCTGACCTTGGTGGTGGTACTGGCCTCCTTAAGTACCGGATGGTGGGGTAGATAACACCGTTTGACTTGCTGCTCAGTATTACCTTCGACTTTCCGCATGTGTCCTAGCTTCAAGTATTCTTCTATGAATGCAACGTATTGGCTACGCAAATTGGCATCCCTTGCCAGCCTGCGTTCCGTTCCAAGAAGACGTCGGAATGCGATTTCCCGCGACTCGCCCAGTTAAGAAAGAATGCCTTCGTTTTTGGGAAGAGAAACAGTATACCGGCCATCTGCGCTTCTTCAAACTCCTTTGGGAATTCCACCTCCTCGCATGACCAGACCCGCTCTATTAATTTTTCGAGCTTGGATGTGGCTGAGAAATGACAGCCGATTTGAAGTGATTTGGTGGAAGACGAGTCACCACAGACTACCCGTCCGAAAACCGATTCAGTGATGCTAGATGTGGGTAGATCTACAGTGATCTTGGGTAACACAAGGAACTCCATCTCTCGCGAAAAATCCGAGACTCGCGAGCGTACCTCCATTTGGATTATTTGCTTGGCCTTGGCTGTTCGTTGTCCTATTCCACGGATTGAAACGTCGACTCTTTTCCTGGAGACTTTCATCCTTTGGGATAATCTTTCCGACACAAAATTGCTCTCCGACCCTGAATCCAAGAGCGCCCGTGCGCTGAATTTTGCACCGATGTCATTCTCAACGACGATCACCGCTGTCGCAAGCAAAATTCTCGATGAGACCTTCTGGGTAGCGTTGTATGTCACAACGTCCGTGGCTGCCATGTTCGCCACATGGGTAGTGTTGGAATCCTGGGAATCCTTGGAGCTAGAAGGACGGCTGCTTCCAACAACCGCTACAACCATTGCAGGTTTATTCTTCTCCGATTTGAAATAGATTAGCGTGTGGTGCCGCTTCTTGCAGATCCGACAGGTAAACTTGGATTGGCAATCCTCTGCCCCATGTCCAGATCGGAAACAATTTCGGCAAAGTCCATTGGATTTCAGCAGTGCATCTCTGTCCGCCACGGAAAGTTGTTGGAATGCGGAACATTGGTATAGAAGGTGGTTGTCCTTACAAGCCACGCATCGGTGGATTGCACCGAATTGTAACTGGTCTTCACTGCTGTTACTCTGGATTTAGGTGGAAGTGGATGTTGGCTTAGAATCTTGTTTTCCGCCTTTCTTCGCGGGAGAGAATCTAGCACTTGGATTCGCTTGCGAAGAAACTCGGTGATGTCTTCTAACGCATCTTGTTCCTTGGAAGCTGCAAATTCCTCCCAAGCACGTCGAGTGTATGTGTCTAGCCGGATAACGAGGAGATTTACAAGTAGAAGGTTTTTGTAATCCGCTGGCTGTATGATTTGATCGAGGGTTCGGACGATTCGATCAAATCCTTCCACAAGAGTTCGCAATTCGGTCACCGATTCCCTGGACAGTGTCGGAAGCTTGAGCAAGGCTTGGACTTGCTTTTTCTTCAGCAACTTGTTATTGTTGTACCGCTTGCACAGAATGTCCCAAGCAATCTGGTAGTTTGCTCTGGTTATCTTCAGAGAGTCGACCAAACCCTTCGGCTCACCCTGAAGACACCCTTTCATATAATGAAACTTCTCTACCTCTGGCAAGTTAGTTCTCCAATGTATCAGTGAGGTAAACAAGTCCCGGAAACTCAACCACTCATCAATTTCTCCGTTGAACATTTGGAGATTTATCAGAGGCAAACGAATATGGTCGGGGGTGCCCTGTATCGATGAATCACGAACGGACTGCTCCAAGTTAACCGCTTCATGAAGTTCCTTCGCATTGACCTTAAGAAAAGACTTCGTAGTAACGCTCGCTTATATTCCTTCGCAACTTGTCGTAATATTTCTCCTCGTCCTCACAATCTTCGTGTGACCTTAGGTCAACTAAAGTCTCACTAAATTTCTCCCACAAATCATCGATTATTTCTAAGCGAAGTTCAACTTGTGAAGAAGTTGTCTGATCGCTGAACCCTTGGATGAATTTTCGAATGTCGTCAAAGGAGGCCGTTATTTCCTCCAGCTGTAATTTCTGCTGCTTCAGGGAGAAAGCTTTCCTGGTGATAGGTGGCATAATGAGACGTCGATCGGTTGGTAGAAGAGTAGGTTATGTAGTATACCGCGTGTAGCCTTGCTTCGGTGGACATATACTGCCCTATATTACTGACCTGACAGAACAGGTAACTGTTCTAATAATCCAAAAACAAATTCGTCAGGCCCAACGATTTGACAACGGCTTAAATTTCAATTTGGTCCGAATGAAGAGAAAAAGTGATGGTGTAATATCCAAATAATCCTTGGCTTCGGCCGAGCATATACTGTTGCAACCTACCTAGAGGAACAACAGCGGCACCAAACCCGCAATCCGGATTTTAAGACCAATGGCGACAAATTTCAGCGATTGTTACACGAACTTGGTTCCAAATATTGCGTTTGTGGCGGTATGAAGAGAAAATATTTGTATGTAATACCCGTAGAACTAGCTTTGGTAGAACATATACCGTAGAGAGGGCTAACAGCTCCGCAAACCATGTCCGAAAGTCGAGAATGCAATTTGGGATGATAATCGGTGGACTTGCTCTAATGAGCAGTTCAATTATCAAGGCTTGCGTGGCAGTAAATGAAGAGGATTCACAGAAATTTCAATTAAAATAGTGTATTATCCGTACGCCTAGCTTCGGCAGTACACATACTAATTGTTCACTCACCTATAAAGGCGTAGGATGGCGCTTCCTCTTCCACTACTGTCCACAGAGTCCGTCTAAGCTGAATTCGGCCTAGGAAATGAATGCGTTCCAGTTGGTCCACCAATTGTCCACACGAAACTTCCAAAAGGCTGGCTTGAATCACGGTTCAGTAGTCCTCACTGACGGTTGTCGCTCTCGTTCATCAATGCAATGAATCCAACGGCATACATCGAGAGGTTGGCATTAGTAACATGCAAGTAATGCTTCGGCTAGACATACACCGAACTAATGAGTATTTACCTGGAAAAACGGGTACTCCGGCCGGTTCGGTGGTCCAACACAAGCAGGAGGGTCCTACGAGAACGTCTAGCTAGCTCCAGTACAGTCAGTTTACCGGTCCAATTCTCCACCAGTATGCAAAACAATGACTGCAAATGGCTCTAGATCTACTACAGCAATGGTTCCCGATAGAATGGAGCTCTTTCAAGTGGTGTTTTTGGCGCACTAAAGTCACAATGATGTCCTTTATCCTCTTCAAATGGCGGATTTTCAATAGTCCTTGCTCCGATGGCGTGTAATTAATTGTGCTTCGGCTTGATGATGGCGATTTCTCACAGGCGAAATGGCGATATACCCGCCCTGCTTGTCCAAGCAACGGTGGCGGTATTCCTTCCAACAGGTCCCCGGGTTTGTTGTCCGGTTCGAAGGATCAAAATGTTGGATAGTCGGCTCTTACCTTCCATCTATCAGTGGAATATTCGGGTTCCAACTCCAACACTGATGGGACCGGTTGCTGTTGTTGCTTGCGGGGAAGGCGAAGTGGGGAAAACATCCAATTTGTGGTTTGTGCTTGCCAGCGACTGATGGAGTGGGTTTCCTTGTGGGACTTGTTTTCTCGGATCCTTGGAGTGTCCTTCTCTTCGCACAAATCAACACGCAGGGTTACATTACACAACACATTAACTACATTTATTTGCACACAAATTACTTCAAGGACTACATTTATTCTAATTACTTATATACAAATACACAATGGAATAGAGTTGGGGTCGGTGATGTACCGTCGGCGATTCGGTTGGGACTAAACTAACAGCTGTTCATCATCGAGTCATCGTTTGACCTGTGGTCAGCTGCGAATGTGTAGAGATTCTCATCGGTTCTCATAAGATGTAGTGATGCGGTGGTTTAGACCAGTTCTCTGCTCTCATTTATCACTCGCTCGATCCTCACGTAGCTGTAGCTCGGCTTATTGTGTTGGATTCAGGGTGACGACCATGGAGAACAATAACCGCAGTTCGTTGTCGTCGCTGCTTCCTTCCTAGCAGAACGTTAAGGTCATCTGTAGTAGACACCACAGCAAACATGTTGTATCCTTCTAGGAAATGGCGGTCCAGTATCGTACATATATCGTTATATACGCGCATTCATACACACGCAGAGTTATGTGCTCAGCTTGTCGAAATGCGTCGAAGGGTATATGACTCTTGGACTCAGATTAAAAGTCGAGTTTCCAAGCGATCTTTATACCCATCTTACGATGCAAGAAGGGTTACAAGGTTAGCTGTGTTAGCTTCCACGGTGTGAAAATAATCATAAGATGGTGGTCGCTGATTGCTAAGAATAGATAAATTCCTCCATAATCTTCTTCGCAACATCAATCACTCGCATCACACTTACTCACAATCACATCACTTCCTCAACATCATCAGAGATGGTCGATGCAAAAACGTTGATTATATTAAAAGAAACGCAGAATGTGATGCAAAAAATACCAATTGAACTGTCAAACGGGGTATCAAACGAACAAATCACTATTTTGGAAATTACGAAATGCAAGGTGTACAATTTCGAAAAAAAAAACTTATCCAGTTCAGGGTACCCATTTTGCCGTATCAAATTACATACACTGTTTATGTACTTATTCCTTGTATATATTCTATATACGATACATATTGCATGAACCTAATTATAATCCATTCATTTAAATCATTTCAATCCTGCGATGGGAGGGTGCATCAGGGCACCATTGAAGTTGCAATTGATCAATGGAGTGGACAGCTTAGCAAAGTCTAGAAGGGTATGTGTCTATCTTTTATGATCGGTAAATTCCACTCCAACAATTGAAATGAAATTGACGCGCCTTTCTCAAACGAACCATCTAGTGGAAAGCTTAACTGAATTGCATATTTTGTTATAAGTTTTATCGGATCATACTGCTGGAAGGAGATTCATTTATTCCCGCAAGTTTCGGGTAAGTGTCTCTGTTTACGGGCCTGCCCAACCCTTTTTGGCCCTTCCTACAGCAAGATGTTGAATTTAGAACGGTACGAAAGCATGATTTTTCTGTTAAGTGCAGGGCAAGGGCAAGGTTTCCTACATAGCCTAGTAGCACACTTGTTGCCATTTGGCAGAGAAAACATAAATAAGACTTGTTTTAGTTAAGACCAAGTTGCTGCAACCGACTATGGTCATAGTGTGCTGCTTGGGTACATTCATACACATAAGACTTTAAGACGTTCAATTTGCTGTTGATATTAACTACAGTAGTAAAATAGTTTTTAGAATGCATTTGTGCTAACTGAAAGTTAACGAAAAAAGAGCCTGCTTCGAGCTTCGACTAGGAACGGTTGTGTCGATGCTTTGTTGATCATAATGGGTTTCGGGTTTTGGTTACCTATTGTTCGATGGTGCGAGTGATCGCCTAAGCACAGAAAAATAATGATAATAAAACTGCTTCTAGATGAGATATGCCGGTATTAATTATTATCATCCTACTATAAGTTCACCACTATTACCGTGCCCCCATGGTGTCAATGCTTTATTGCGAACTGCTTCGTTATAGTTTTTCTATTG
This sequence comes from Aedes koreicus, assembly GCA_024533555.2. Taxonomy (NCBI): domain Eukaryota; kingdom Metazoa; phylum Arthropoda; class Insecta; order Diptera; family Culicidae; genus Aedes; species Aedes koreicus. Next base: position 285,406 of record JAHHFK020003149.1, on the reverse strand, counting down.
TGCAGGGGCGTGACTGATCGAGTGGGCACAGAAAAAAAAAAAACAATAAAGGTGTTTCCTGGTGAGATGTGGTGGTTCGCCGAATATGGTGGGCCGGTGGTGGGGATCATAATTAATTATGATCCATACGATTGGTTCGCCCTACTCACCATACCACCAAACCTTGGCACTAGTAAACCACTATCCCATTTTGTGAGTGGCTCCAACAGCATACTTATTTATACGGTTTAAATTGGCTCTCAAGTGTTTAAATAAATTACCTTGTTCTGAAATGAATGAAATGAAAAACCACCATACCACCACCACAAGTGGTACCGAAAGCATCCTTACTGTTAGTATAAATCGGCTCAAATCGGCTTTCTAGCATTTTTAAAAATCACCTAGGTTTAGCAATGAAAAACCACCATCACATTTTGTGAGTGGCCCTAATAGTATCCTTACTGTTGGTACAAATCGGTTCAAGCAGAAAGTCAGTCCTTATATTTCAATATTTTACTATTCTGTTATTCAACATACTAGTAATCTCTGGTGGAATTGCAGAGGTGTTCTCGGCTTCCAATAAAGCGAGTATCACGTCAACACATTCCTACCCTTTCGTTATTCGACCTTAAAATCTATAAAGCAACTTTCAAGGTATTGGAGCCACTTCAGCAGTTGGAAATTCATATTTAGAAAAATGAGACCCCCCCCCCCTTTTAAGTACACTAAGTTATTTTTTAATCTGGGGATTCGTTCCACGTTTACTATGAAACTGGGTGAAAAAATACTTAATAGAGTTGATCAATTCACATGCATAAACATTATAAATTACTTTGATTTTGTTTGCATGTGTTACCTTTTCGTGCAATGGTCAAAATACAGTTTTTTTAAATTTTTTAAGTATTTACACAAAAAATTGTGAATATTTTGAAAAACTGCTATATGATTACTTTTTGCCCAAAATGAATTAGGTCGATGAGTGGTTCCATTCTGGAGTTATCGCCGAAAACAAACCGTGTTCAAAAACCGTGTAAAAAGTACCTTAGTGTAAAATGGATGTGAACATTTATAGAACGCGTTAATTGTTTATAGCTATTGGAAATCAGTATCATGAATGATTTTATTGCTTCATATTGATTTGTCGAAAATAGGCGATGAAGAGGCGATGCGATGAAGAATGCAAACTGAAAAATTCACGAAAAAACCCACAGTTTGGCAAGAAGATTGACGATTGCTTACACATTTTGATGTTCGTATTTAAATGCATAATTCATGTGCACGATAATACAAAATACCGGCTGTGAAATATATTAAATATGAAAATATCAATTCTGATACATCAGATAAATAGGTTTAACTATGGGTCCTTCTTCGGCTCAGTTGGTAACTGTATGATTGTACTTGCTACACAATGATACTGATTTAAAAATTGTACCTGGCATTAAAAACTCTCAATTACTCGCTCTCTGAAAAGAGAAGATGTCTGGAAATATGTTTTTCCTCTGACGGTAGAGACATGGACAAAAATTATCGTCATATCCCTTAAAGCTTAACATAGTTTCGGAATTTTACCTGCATTACAATACATCATTGAGCGAATACAGCCTTCAACAACGCACAATCCTGACCAAAAAGAACAATCAAACTGTTTCGTAAGAAGCAACAAATAGAATTTGATCAAGAGGAAGACATAATGGAAAGAGCTCACCCGAATTTAAGATCACAGCCAAGGTAATGTAACGAAAGATGTAGTGAGTATCTTTTGTAGGATGTTGAAATTCGCCTTCCGACAAATATCTTTGGGTTCCAGATGGAACGCCACCAAGTTCGGTCTCCTCAGGTAGTACACCAGCATCGTAACTAATTTGGCTTCCAATGCGGTTCCGTACCAATAAAGCTTCTCGAACGGTAGCCTGGTGGCGTAGTGCCACTTAACCGAAACAAACATTAACACACGCCTCGAAACACCAGGAAAAATATGGAAATGCACCTAAGTTGCCATATTTATTATGACTTACTATTCTAGATATATGTAACTCACCAAGAGTTTACATGATGAATTATAAACAAGTGGTGCCAGATTGCTTGACTAGTATTTCTCACACCAGAATAATATTATGCGATTGAATCCTTCGATCTGAAGTGAAAAGATGCAGACAAAACTGGTACTTGGCATCTTGTACCACCTTTCTGTAATAATGAAAGCTCATATGAAATTCGAACCACATCTTTGATTTGTCCGTTTTGTCCATTATATTTTACCCGGTCTGCATCCTAATTTCAATAATTTTTCAATGGGAATAATTTTTCTCTTGGAAATAAATCAGAAAATAAATAATAAAGGTAATATGTTTTCCACAAAAAATATATGTTTGTCGCATAAAAAACATGTTGAGTATATATGAATAATAACAACGTATATAAACATCAAGTCCACCCCACCGATCAATGTCAACGAAATCACGGTATTAAACAAAAATTTCCAACTGTAATCTTCTTCTTTCGCATTTCAAGCTTATTGCTTTCACAATTTGCTTATCGCTTGCTCTCAACTTAGTGTTCTAAATGCACTTCAACAGATATTAATTAAGAGCTTTCGATGCCAAGTACCATTTTTGCATTAGTATTATTGTGTGGCCAGTACTATCATACGCTATGCCCAAGGAGTCGAGAAATTTTCCTTTAAGAAAAATTCCAAGACCAGACCGGGAATCGAACCCAGCCACCTCCAGCATGGTGTTGCTTTGTAGCTGCGCCTTTACCGACTGAGCTAAGGGAGGATCCAACTGTAATCAGATCAGGCTAATGATGCAGAAATATTTGTGCATTTACTTTTATATGTATACATAGCTAAATCCATTCGAAAGCAGTTTGTTATTGGCACTCCTTAATAGCATGCCATTTAGACCATTAGAAGGCGAGTCAGACTAACCGATTTCAACAGATTGTTTGTGTTGCATAGTGAATAAAATTAACTGTGGGAAATTCCACTTTTTTCTCTCATGCTGATTGTTTAATTCTGAGAACAAGGCAGGTAGACTTCTTCCTCATCTATAATAGTGGGTACACAACCGACTACTCCGCTGTGTTCTGACCGGACCGAGGTTTTTTATTCTGGGTCAGGTCATAGCGACATATGACCACAAATTTTCCCAAATGTCGAGTAGTTTGACTAAATGTAACTGGGATTGACAAATCGAAAAACCGAAAACGTCGACTTAAATCAGATGGATGTTTTTTATGTCGAGTTATTAATCCAGTAAGACACGGATCAAAATAGAATACAGCTTGTGGCCATGCACGTAACAGTCAGAGAGAATAAGGAGAGTGTGAGTGCCAAAAAACCTTATAAAAATGTCATATCGAGCAAAATGTTGAAAATAACTTATTTGGTAGACGGAAGAATAAGAATTTTTTTTTTATTATTCATTTATTTATACAGGCTCAATCGAATCAACTTTACAGAGCCAAGTTTTCATATTTTTATACATCATTTATCTTAAAACTAAAGTTAGGGGGATAAAACCGATTACTCGCGGCCGTCTCGAGGTTAATAGGAATTACAAATTACGGATGGGAAGATGGGTGGGAATTTAAAGTATGGTTTACATAACACATTAATTTTAAATTCTAAATTGTCTTAACACTTATAACTATACAATGTATTGATTTCTTTTAACTTGAACATATTTTGAAAAAGAAAAAAAACACACAAACATAGATAAAAAAAAAGAAAAAAAACTTAAAGTAAACATACAGGTTAAACTAACTACAATCTAATTCTAATGTTAGTCAAAAACACATAAATTAATTGCATATACTCCAAATCACGCAAAGCCAAAATATCTCGAATTGGCACATTGGGTTGTCTACCTCGAGCCCGAAGGGAATCATTAAGCTCCGATCTGACTCCACGATGCTCAACACAAGACCAAATAACGTGATCTGCGTCCTGATAGCCTTGTCCACACTCACAGAGATTGCTGTCGCTCAGCCCAACCCGGTATAAATGAGCGTTCAAAGAATAATGATTGGACATGAGGCGAGACATGACACGAATGAAGTCTCGTCCCACATACATCCCCCAAAACCAAGATTTCTTCGACACCTTTGGGATGATAGAATGTTGCCATCGCCCCAAATATCCTTTCCTCCATTTATACTGCCAGCTGACGAGTGACTGTTGACGAAAAATAGTAAAAAATTCATTGAAGGCGATTTGTCGATCATAAATATCGCCTTCTATGGCGCCCACCTTAGCAAGCAAGTCCGCTTTCTCATTGCCCAGAATTGAACAATGAGAAGGGACCCATACAAAGGTGATGATAAAATAACGCGAAGATAAAGCACTTAGAAGCTCCTGTATTTTCATGAGAAAATACGAGGAGTGCTTTACCGGCCTCAAAGAGCGAATAGCCTCTATAGAACTGAGACTATCCGTGAAAATGAAGAACTGATCCGGTGTTAGTGAGGCAACTATTTCTAGCGTAAAGTGTATTGCCGCTAATTCGGCGACATATACGGAACAAGGAGCTTGAAGTTTACGATTGGCGCTATAAATTTCATTAAATTTACCAAAGCCTGCTGACTCCTCTATCAATGATCCGTCAGTGAAGAACGATTTAGTGGAATTAACTTGGCCAAACTTTGCAGAAAATATACAATCATTACAACGTACAGTTGTCACTTAGACGACCGACAATGCCTTTGACATAAAAATTATACAAAAGGGGGCTTAAACATGTTCCCTGGGGGAGACCCATGTAGCTAAATCGAGAAGCTGTAGAGGTTCCATGAGAAAATCTCATATGTTTCTCTGACAGCAAATTGTACAAAAAGTTATTCATTAATGGTGTAAAGCCACAAGCGTGGAGTTTATCTGAAAGAACTTCAACAGATACTGAATCAAAAGCCCCCTTTATGTCCAAGAATACAGAAGCCATTTGCTCTTTTTTAGCAAAAGCTATCTGAATATCTGTAGAAAGCAACGCGAGACAGTCGTTCGTTTCCTTACCCCTACGGAAACCATATTGAGTATCTGAAAGCAGGTTGTTCGTCTCAACCCATTTGTCCAGACGGAAAAAGATCATTTTCGCCAACAACTTTCGAATGCAGGATAACATCGCGATGGGTCGATAGGAGTTGTGGACGGACGCGGGTTTGCCAGGTTTTTGAATGGCGATAACTCTCACCCGCCTCCAATCATCCGGTACAATGTTGAGCTCCAAAAACTGATTAAACAAGTTCAACATGCGCCTCTTTACGAGGTCTGGAAGGTTCTTAAGCAAGTTGAACTTGATTCTATCAGCTTCTGGAGCCGTATTGCCACACGAAAGGAGCGCGAGAGAGTTCTACCATTGAAAAAGGTTGGCTGTTCTCATCTATCGAATTCTCGGTTTCGCGAGGAATGATCCGTGCCGGCACAGAATCTGGACAAACTTTTCGCGCAAACTTGAGGATCCATTGGTCCGAGTACTCCTCGCTCTCGTTGTTCGAAGTTCGGTTACGCAATCTTCGCGCCGTGTTCCAAAGAGTACTCATCGACGTCTCGCGCGATAGCCCGTCCACGAATCTTCGCCAGTATCCGCGTTTCTTGGCCTTGATGAGGCTTTTAAGTTCGCGTTCGAGAGCCGTGTATACTTCGAAGTGCTCAGGTGTTCCACGTCTACGGAAAACTTTAAACGCGTCGGACTTTTTACGGTAAACCTCGGTGCATTGCTGATCCCACCATGGAGAAGGAGGTTTCCTGCGAAATGACGTTCTTGGAACTGGTCGAGTTTGAGCTTGAAGCGCGCTGTCAAAGATCAGGTTGGAGAGGAAGTTATATTCCTCCAGCGGTGGAAGCTCTTCTACCGTCGTTACGGCTTCATCTACTGCTGTCCTGAACTTTGTCCAATCGATGTAACGGGTAAGATCATACGCGACGTTGATGGATTCCGACGGATTGAACCCGATGGCAATCGAAATTTGTATGGGCAAGTGATCACTACCGTGGGGATTTTGAATCACATCCCATGTGCAATCCAACGATAATGAATTCGAACAAATTGTGAGGTCTGATCTACTGCCAAGTGAGGATGGACCAGCCAAACGTGTTACTTCTCCATTGTTAAGAACTGTCATATTGAAGTTGTCACAGAGGTCATATATCAACGAGGACCGGTTGTCATCGTACAGTTCTCCCCAGCCTGTACCGTGAGAGTTAAAATCTCCCATGATCAACCGTGGAGGAGGAAGAACCGAACAAATATCTGAAAGTTGTTTTCGGTTTATTGAGGCTCTAGGCGGAATATAAACGGAAGCAATGCAAAGGCTTTTATTTTTAATAACAGCCTGACATGCGACAACTTCAATACCTGGAATAGGAGGAAAATTCACTCTATAGAAGGAGAAATTCGAGGTCAGAAATTTCGAGGTACTTGAAGATACCTTCGACAATGTTATCAAATGAGAACAGCCCAGTCGAGGAAGGGGCTTCTGTTCTTAAAATCGGGGCATCAGGGGTTTTGGATGTCCCAGGAAGAGATGGAAAGTCCTGGGTGTAGTTAGTGATACGAAAACCAGGTGGAATTCAATTTTCCTTTTTCCAACTTTTCTTGAAATTGGCAAGCCGATTTTGGGCTCCTGTTCAGTAATTTTCCGTGGACGGACGCGTCTTTGCTTCCGTGGGGCACCTTCCGGAAAACTGACTGATGTTCCCTCTTCAGCCAAAACAAAGTCAGACTCGTCATCTGACAGAGGAGCAAAGGGATTTGTATTGGCATTGGGTGATGGGGAGGCTTTTTTCACCATTTCGGCGAAAGATTGCCTAGAACGCTGTTTTACCGAGCGTTCTAATTTGTCCCCGTGTTGTTTGTACGCCGGGCACGATAAGAGAGCATGAGGAGGAGTTCCCTTACAGAAAGCGCATTTTGGTGTGCTGTCTGCACAGGCGCCATCCTCATGTTTCTCCCCGCAGTTGGAGCAGCGTGCCTTATTGCCGCAATGGGAGGTCGTATGTCCCATCTGCTTGCATTTCTGGCAGATCATGACCCGAGGTACAAACAACCGCACAGGTAGTCGAAGTTCTCCTTACTCGACGTATTGAGGGAGGGCTGAGCCAGAGAAGGTCACACGAAACGAGTCTGACGGTGTAAACTTTTTTTCACCCTTATTGGTCGATACTGTGCCTAGTTTTCGCACATCCAGTATCTTCACTGGAGATAGCAGAGGGTTCTTGAATCGACTAACCCACTGCTTTAGCAGGATCTCAGGGGTCAGACTTGTTTCGGTGACCACACCTTCAATTTCAATACCCCGAGCTGGGATATACACTCTATATTCTAGTGTAAAGAGCTGGGAGACAGCTATCTCATTATCTTGCTTGAGGTTGGACACAACGACCCGAAGTTTATTTGGCCTGACTTTAATGATCTCGGTCACGGCCGAGAATTGTTTCGTCAGATCATTACTGATCTGTAAACGTTTAAAGGTTTCGTTTTTGGCTGGAAGTAAACAACCAATGGACCAGCTGAACAATCTGGATATGCACGTGATCTGGTAACTCTATGAGCTACCTCATCATTTCGCGCCATAGATGATTCATCATCCGACAAATCATCCATGGCTCGCTTGTGGGAGCTTTAACACTCAACCAATAACGCTATTATATACAATCAATCACAGATAAACAAACTAAAGCTAAGCACACTCTCACACACACTCTCACACACACTCTCACACACTCTCACTCATTCTCACACACTCACACAAAAAAAAAAACTTAACTTAACTTATCTTAAATGTATCACTGATCTGCTGCAGCTGGGCGACGAATGTGCTGCTGCTGTCGAGCGACGATGTGTGGCCGCGTGTACCGGCTAGACGTGGAGCTGAACGATGATGATAATGATGACGATAATGATGATGTTGCTGGTCGGTGGTAGTTGGTGGATGGCCGAATGCACGCCACACACGATGGACTGCTGGTGTGCGTGCCGTATAGATGCGGAGCAGTATGGCTTTTAGATCGTGGCAATTATTGACGTTGTTGCACTGCTTAACACACAACTTTTTCTTCTTCAAAACCAAGACTCGATTTCACTCGCGATCGCGAAAAATAACAATACTGAAGAATTGAAACAACTCGTGAAAAGCTTCCAAAGCAACAGAGAGCGGAGCGAACGAACTGCACCGTTCGCTTGTTCACTGACCAATCGGTATAAGAATTGCTGAGAACATATCTTAACAAGAAGAGATTAGTCGATTAGTCTTTTTAAAAGCTACTTTCAGAAACGGTTGCCATCATCTATGTGTTATAAACATAATATTATTGTAGTACATGTTTCCATTCATACTGTTTCCGCTCTTCGCATCTCTAACTATTTTCTTTGGTAACTGCGATGTTGGTCCGTTCGCCTTCGTTACTGCTCTTTGCTAATGGTCCTTGCCTTCCAAAGTCTACAGCATGCAGCTGATTCTTGCCCTCTAAATTCATCGCAAGAATAACGTTTACTAGCTAACAAAGACCGTTTTTATTAGACCTGTGCGCCGATACATTTTGAATCGGCGGCGACGTATATGGTATTTTCAAACGGCGGCGGCGGCGCCCTCCACATTTCCTTATGCTTATCCCTTTTAACTATTTGGCTTTCTCGTGCACTGTAGGATCAATCCAAGTCTTATATTTTGATAGAAGGCCCGGATATTCATAGTGTTATATGACTCAGGTCGATGAATTGACGTGTGTATGTGTGTATCTGTTTGTGTGTGTACAAAGATATGAGACCTAACATTAAAGAATTTGTTCATCACCAGTCGACGGGGAATTCGGCTAAACTTAACCAAAACTGTTTTTTCAGCGTTCAGAGTTCAATTGCCGAGGAACCCTCTGCACATTTCGTAATTGTCGTGTACGAAAATACGATTTCACGGGGAATCTATTTATACTAAATTAACGAATGATGATGTATTCAATTAATAATATCACATAACATAAGTAACAAATTACAACAGAAGAGTTGATTATAATGTTCTGATTAGACATTTTATTAATTTTGTACCCTGATTTTTTCCGTACCGTAGAATAGAACCAGTGGGTGGATAGTCATGAAGAAAACGAATTTTGTTTTGGCTCAGGAAGTACTAGCACACCGGTCCCAAGCTCGGTCCCAGACTTTATGATTCGCCCCTAAGACCGTAACTCACACCAATACACTCTCAAATATTCTGTCAAAATAACATAGCAAATCAAAACAAAAACAAAGATACTTGTACCAAAAGGTACTGAAAAGCGGAAGAGTGCATGACAAGGTGCAGACTGCAAGGTGTACTTCATAACAAGGGGTTCTACAACAGTGAACCAATTTCAAATCGCTAGTTGCACATTGATTGTTGATAGAACACTCTTGTAATATAAAAAGCGCAATGGATGGAGCTAACGAAACATCTTTCAATTGCAATTATTCAATTATTATAAATATCTAAGAATTGAATAATCAAAAAATCTAATATAAAAATACAAATAAAACTATATAAATATATATATATATATATATATATATATATATATATATATATATATATATATATATATATATATATATATATATATATATATATATATATATATATATATATATATATATATATATATATATATATATATATATATATATATATATATATATATATATATGGAAATATAAAAGAATAAAAATATAACTAAATAAAAATAAACAATATAAAAATGTAAAATACAAAAATAAAAAATATATATAGATATATAAAACTTACATACTATATACAAAAATAGAGATCTATAAAAATATTTTTTTTTTAATCTAAAAATCTAAAAATCTAAAAATCTAAAAATCTAAAAATCTAAAATATCTAAAAATCTTAATATCAAAAAATCTAAAAAATTAATAATCTGAAAATATAAAAAATTACTAAATCCTAAAATTCGAATATCAAAATATCTTCATATCTGGAAAAATGTAAAAGTTTAGAAACCTAAGAATACAAAATTCAGAGATTTTAAAAAACATTGAAACTCGATCACAATATTCTTCTATTTACACTCTGTGAATCTTCTGGCTAAATATGCGCGCAATCAGATTAAGAAAACTCCTCTGACGATAATAGAAGAAAACCCGCCAAAGCCGTCATTCCCTCTATCTTAAAATCAAAAAATAAAAACATATATCTAAAAATTTTGAGATTAAAAATTTCAGAATCTTTAAGTTTCAAAGTATCCAAATTGATTTAAAATTCATATACGAAGAAAAAAAAAAAAAAAAAATTAATAAAATATTTATATAATTAAAAAAAAAAAAAAAAACAAAAAATCCCAATATTTATACAATACAACAAAACACATACAAAAAAAACCCACGACCCATATTTACCAATTAATTCAGTGATCCACATTTTTTTATTTCATTTTTCCTTTCCCAAAAAAAAAAAATTTTTCCCCCCCACGGTTTTTTTCCGCCAAATTTTTTCCCACAAGCCTTTTTTTGTTTATTTTTGTCGATATATTTTAATTTTAATAATCATCTTTTATTTATACAGCCTTGACTATTCAATGCAAAAATTTGGTATGTCCAATCACTGTTAACACTAGTCGGCAGTGTTTCACTCCCTTCAAGTATATATGTTGAATTTTATAGATTTCGCCACGCTGAATTCAAATATGGGCTCAGAAATGCTGTAACACGTCCAGTTTTTGAGAAAAATGTGATTAAAATTCACAAAAACACGTATTTCCGTAGTAATATGATCTACCTCATCAACAACCAGAATATTGGCTCTGCCCTTTGCAAGTTGGACTTGGATTTTATGGAATGGACCTCCCTGAATCCATTCGTGAACACAGATTTTTCGTAACACGTAAGATTGATGAAATAAACCGGGATTTCATTCACAAAATTACGAATTTTCATAAAAATCAAGATTTTCTATTTTGAAAACATGAATTTCAGCTCCGCCCTTTGAATGCTGGGCTTGGATTTTATGAAATGGACCTCCCTGAATCCATTCGTGAACACAGATTTTTCGTAACACGTAAGATTGATGAAATAAACCGGGTTTTCATTCACAAAATTACGAATTTTCATGAAAATCAAGATTTCCTATTTTGAAAACATGAATTTTCGTTCCGCCCTTTGAATGTTGGGTTTGGATTTTATGAAATGAACCTCTCTGAATCCATTCGTGTTGAAAAAAATGAGTTTTTATTCACAAAATTGCGAATTTTCATGAAAATCAAAATTTCCTATCAGTCAGTCAGTCAGTCAGTCAGTCAGTCAGTCAGTCAGTCAGTCAGTCAGTCAGTCAGTCAGTCAGTCAGTCAGTCAGTCAGTCAGTCAGTCAGTCAGTCAGTCAGTCAGTCAGTCAGTCAGTCAGTCAGTCAGTCAGTCAGTCAGTCAGTCAGTCAGTCAGTCAGTCAGTCAGTCAGTCAGTCAGTCAGTCAGTCAGTCAGTCAGTCAGTCAGTCAGTCAGTCAGTCAGTCAGTCAGTCAGTCAGTCAGTCAGTCAGTCAGTCAGTCAGTCAGTCAGTCAGTCAGTCAGTCAGTCAGTCAGTCAGTCAGTCAGTCAGTCAGTCAGTCAGTCAGTCAGTCAGTCAGTCAGTCAGTCAGTCAGTCAGTCAGTCAGTCAGTCAGTCAGTCAGTCAGTCAGTCAGTCAGTCAGTCAGTCAGTCAGTCAGTCAGTCAGTCAGTCAGTCAGTCAGTCAGTCAGTCAGTCAGTCAGTCAGTCAGTCAGTCAGTCAGTCAGTCAGTCAGTCAGTCAGTCAGTCAGTCAGTCAGTCAGTCAGTCAGTCAGTCAGTCAGTCAGTCAGTCAGTCAGTCAGTCAGTCAGTCAGTCAGTCAGTCAGTCAGTCAGTCAGTCAGTCAGTCAGTCAGTCAGTCAGTCAGTCAGTCAGTCAGTCAGTCAGTCAGTCAGTCAGTCAGTCAGTCAGTCAGTCAGTCAGTCAGTCAGTCAGTCAGTCAGTCAGTCAGTCAGTCAGTCAGTCAGTCAGTCAGTCAGTCAGTCAGTCAGTCAGTCATTTACATAGTTGAAATTTTCTCTATATTTTTCAACTTAAATTCACTATGTTTTCTTTTTCTTTTTATAGTTCTCCAAAGGTGTTTGCCTCTGTAGCATCCAGCAGTAGTCCGCTAGCATCGCTGGGCTCCATTTGCCAGCAAAGTTCTTTTCAGTCTGTGCGATATCTTGATGAAATCGTTCTCCATGCTCATCTGAGACGGCTCCCATATTCTCTGGGAAGAAGTCCAGATGAGAATGCAAAAAGTGCAATTTAAGTGACATATTACATCCCAGTGCAGTATACGAATCAACCAGCTCTTGAACGATGTGTACATAATCCGGAGACTTTTCATTTACCAAGAAGTGACCACAAACCTTTTGGAACGCATTCCATACTCTGTCGCGTTAAGAGTTTGCTGAAAATTTTCGTCTTTAAGGAGTTTCCTAATTTGAGGGCCAACAAATACTCCTTCTTTCACCTTGGCTTCGCTCAATCTCGGAAACTTTTTCCTCAAAAAACAATATGGTTCTCCTTGAATATCCAGCTTTTTGACAAAATTTTTGATCAACCCAAGCTTAATATGTAGCGGAGGTAGTAAAATTTTGTCCCTGTCGACAAGAGGCAGATTTGACACATTTTTCTTCCCAGGTACCATGTCGGTGGCCATTCTTTTGGTAATTTTTCCCCCCCCCCACTGTCCCCTTCCCCGAGGAAACAACAATGCTTTGTGTAGCCTCCTTGAAGCCCAGTGAGCAATGCCACTACCTTAAGGTCTGCACAGAGATTCCAATGGTGTTCCGAATATTTGATCTTTTCCAAAAGTGTTTTTATGTTCTCATAAGTTTCCTTCATGTGAGCTGCAAATGCAACTGGCACTGAAGAATACTTATTTCCATTGTGCAGTAACATTGCCTTCAAGCTTTTGCTTGAAGCGTCGATGAAGAGCCTCCAGTCAGTTGCGTGATACTCTAACTGTAGCTCTTCCATTAAACCTTCAATGTTGTTGCAAAAGACAAGATCACCGTCCATCGAAAAATATTAAATGTTATCTGAATGTCTCTTCCTATAAGATGATACCTTTACATCTTTTTCCAGGACACTCCACTGCTTTAGCCTTGAAGCTAGCAGCTGCGCTTTGGTCTTGGGTAGCTCCAAATCTCGAATCAAATCGTTCAGCTCCTCTTGGGTTATAACATGCGGTTCCTCAGACTCCGAAGGTAAAAAATCTGGATCATCCTGAAAGCTTTTCTCAGATTCGCCTGGTTCCGAATTCAACTCATCAGCACGTCCAGCAGTATTTGGAGATATTGGAACTGGCATTGTTTCGGAGTGCAATTCGATTTTATGCTTCAAAGCTTTGGAAAATCCATGAATTTTTGTCAAACAAAAGTAACAATCGCCCATGTGATTGGTTGGATTAGTCCACACCATAGGTTTGGCAAAAGGTAAGCCTTTGTGCGTACCTTTCATCCAACCAAGCAATGTTTGGTAGCATGAGCAACAGGAGTATGTTGGAACCCATGGAAACTCACGATTTGGAAGCTCCTTGTCAAAATACAGCTGATATGCTGTCTCCAACAAAGGTGTAAACCCCTTTCTCTGTTCCTTCAATATCACGTCTCCACAAATGCAACAAAATTTTTGCGGATCGTTCAGACAAATTCGCGACATTTTAACAAAAATAAAAAAACGCGTCCGTAACACTCAAATAGCTAGCTTTGAATGAATAAAAAATGATTATGCAAGGCTGAAGAGAGTCAACATGAGCATTAATTGACGCCAAAGCAAGACAGCAATAATGACACAAATTTTGTGCCGCAAATACGCCAATAGACCTTTTCGACATTTAATCGTCTTTCTTTGTCTAACATGCGGGGATTAATGCAAGGTTTGGTTTCCCACAACTTTGTTGACTTCTCACTCGCACTGCTTCGATTCAAATCTTGCAGTAGTGTGCGCAAATTAAACGTCAAAAAGCTCTATAAAATGCCGCATTAAGCTACGTGCTTGAGGATTCTTGCTTTCTTTTTTAACATATCTTTTCCTTATTCTCTCGAGCAATAGTGACTAACACAGAGTCTTTTGTCTCTGTATATTCTTTTGTTTTTTGAGTGTTTGCGTGTTTTAATGCTGTCTTGCTCACTCCTATCCTAACTTAAAAATACGGCACTGCTGAATAGAGTATTTAATGAGGCGTTTCTGAAGGGCTCTAAGCAGCTGACTTTTGAATTAATGAATGAACTTTGAAGTTCTTCCCCCCCCCCACTACAAAAAAACACAACAACAATAAAATCAATAAAAACAAAGAGCCACAGCAAAAGGGATAATACACAAAATATTTTATTTTGTGGGGGGGGGGGGGGGGGCATAGGCGTAGCCAGGATTTCAAATAGGGGGGGGGGGGCGAGTTTTTTTTAGAGAGAGAGAGAGAGAGAGAGAGAGAGAGAGAGAGAGAGAGAGAGAGAGAGAGAGAGAATTACATCGTCTCCAACCAGTGGTTGCACATACTGAACAATTAACATTAACGGACACTTAACGGACAATACAACGCCCGGTGGACCAGTAGAGTAGGGTCATTTTCATGTTCCGACAGATGGAGCGGGAATGGAGCCCCATTTATGTGACATTACGCCTGAATGCGGGTGGATTATCTTCTCTACTCTCACCCAAAGTATTTGACAATACCCGTCCGTTTCTTGCAACAAGATTAAACAATTCTAGGCTTGTTCTGGAATAAAAAAAAACGATTTTAAAAACTTTCGATTTTTCCCATGTTTTTAAATCAAACCACATTGAATGCCAAACATTTAACGGGTCATGTTGGATTTTTGTATAGAATAACCACCGAATTTCTTTGCAGTTTGTACTGAAAATGTACTTTTCATCCACGACCCTCTCACCCAAAGCAACACAGAAGAAACATCGTTTTTTACTCACCATGCTCACACCGTTTGAATAGATTATATTTTTTTAATGGTTGTTCAAATAATAAGTGATTAGCTTTTAACAAACATACATTTTGAGTTTTGGTGGTTTATAGCTTATGGTTTGTGTCCCCTTTGCTCACCTTAAGTATAATTATTTTATCTGATATTTTCTATACAGGAACATCAAACATAACCTTTTAAAACGACGTAAGTAACAAATGTAAGCAAGCTGTGTTTTTTGTGCTGAATTGTTGCTACTTGCATTCTCAACACACGAGTAGTTAGTAACTAATTTAAGAAATTTTATTCATCAATGACGAAAAGAAATTCATATGCGTTCCAACAGCTATTCCTCAATATTTTAAAAATAATTTATATACACATCTGCATCTGCGTTTTGAAATTTGAACCGATTTATCTGATATGATCCAACTGAAACACGTTCTGTCGAAACACGGTATATGTAGCAATCATGTGTATCTGAGTAGTATGAAACCAAAACGGTGTATCATTGAATTACATTAAAATTGTTGTTCAAATTCGAGAAATACAACCATTTTGCATATTTTTCTATTCGTGGTTATTTCAGCTGCATGAAAAAACATTCGTTTTGTTTTGTTTGCTTGTTTTTTTTTAATTACATGCTGGAAAATATTATACTTACTTTTGAAAAACTTTCGAATGTCCATTTATGGTACTTCTGGATAAAATGAATCAAATAACTGCTTTAGACTGCTTATAATTAAAAAAAACCGTATGTATTTTACCCGATGATTCGTTTTGTTATGAAGGTTCTTCTGTTTATAAACACGCGCAGAACCATCGCTTATTCTTCCGGTCTTCCTCTAAACTCTCCACCGATTGCTTGTCGATCTGCCAAACTTGGAAGACATCTGCATGGAGTTATCTCAAATTATAATAATCCGTCCAATTTATCACAAAACGTTGCGATTGGTTGAGCGGACTGGAGATAATGAAATCCATTTGTTTAAGGCCAAGTCTCACCCGTTTGGTATTAAACCGATGAGCATGGATATCAATAGAAACATAAAGTTACCAGAAGGCACAAAATGCATCTACGGACTCTTATTTTTACGAAATCCCTCAATTTCAATTTTTAATGTATTAGCATAGATTGTTCATTAGACACTTCAACTTGATTGATACAGTTATTAGTTACAGCAGTGCAATAGATTGTAGAATACAGTAGTAAAAATTGTAAGTTACGAAAAAAGAGTTTGGTTCGAGCATCGGCTGTGAAAGGTTGTGTCGATGCTTTATTACGCACTATTTTCCTATCGAGCATGGCACGTTTCGTGTTGTTTCGGTTATCTATAATTCGGTGTAACGAGTGATCGAGTGAGCACAGTAAGAGAACAACAAAGCGTCTCTCAAGCGTTCATAAAATTATCCTTGTTTTCCTAACGGAAAACCACCATCACAATTTGTGAGTGGCTCCAATAGCATCCTTATTATTGGTTTAACTCAGATCAAATCGGATTTCCAACATTATAAAAAATCACCTTGTTTTTCCGATGAAAAAACACCATTACACTTTGTGTGTGGCCCAAATAGCATCCTTACTGTTGTAATCGGTTCGAATCAGAAATCGGTACTAGTATTTAAATATTTTACTAAACGAAGCGTGAATTCAGCTTATTGTTTACCTAAACGAACCCTGCTGCCACCCAATCTTGTCATCCAAAATCCCAGTGATTTCTCGTGGAAGTGCGGCGGTGGTCTCGGCTTTCAATAAAACGTCCAAATAAACGTTAACGCATTCCTACCCTTTCCTTATTTGACCTGCATTCGGGCGAGGCCAGCGCCGGTATTGCCTTAGTTTGGGATCACCAGTTTTACACATTGAGCATGTTTGCATCATCTGTTGATCATCTGAGTAATAACAGCTGAACTGGCAGTAACGGAATAACAACTTCGGGCGGTCAATCATGCTCATTATCGTGCTCATGCTCATAAAAACGGATAAATTATTTGAATAGGATAAGACAACTGCAACTTCTCGCCCTGATTAGCTTGCTGTTCTGCTTCTCACACGCTGAATCAAACTATAAGATATGATCAACATATATTCTCAATAATACGAAACTACAGTACCCTAAAACGGGGAAAGCGGGGTAACGGGGCGGTTTGATTCATGCCATGAATAGTTCAAATAAATATTTTTCGTTGATACTTTTTCTAACTATCAACTGTGTTTCTTAATCTAGTATTATTTGGCTTCTGAAAGCTATAGCATAGGTTTGAATATTCAGTTTTTTGATTAACCAAGAACTGAACATTTTATTGAGCATAGCTTCTTCAACTTTCAGCTAGCGGGGAAAAAAAATCAATCAATGCTTATCTAATAGCTAACATTACAGATTAAGAGATATTTCCCTAGTAGCACATTTGTTTCAACCCAGTAAAGGTGACTGCTCTGTGATTCAATTAAGCTGCTGAAACCAGTTTTGACTGTTGTGTGCTGCTTGGGGTTCTTAGATACTTTAGGCTACATAGGTTGGGTTCTAGGTTAAAGGAAAAATATTGTAATAAAATTGTTACTCGTTACTATTTAAAAACTATTATATAATTACAACTTTTTTCTCATGGATGTCAATTTTTTACGCTTTTTTGCTACAACTTGTTACAAAATCGAGGCAACTTCGCGTAATTTGGCTTTTTAATTTAGGCAAAGGAGCAATCTGACAAACATCCCAAACAACACAAAATCGTCATATTTGGTTACAGTGACTTGATTGTGACTTAATTGAGTAGTATTGGAGTAACATCAACTGTATTGCAACAAGTTACCTTGCAACCTTCTAGAGATAAAAAATAAATAATAATATATTGAAACAAATAATAAAATCAAAAATAAAATCAAAACTTACCCCCCCCCCCCCCCCCCCCCCCTGCCCCTCCTACATTCAAATAAATTCATTTTTCAAAATAAACAATCTTAAAAACAAAATTTTGTGAATGAAATCCCGGTTTATTTCATTAATCTTACGTGTTACGAAAAATCTGTGATAACGAATGGATTCAGGGGGTTATTTATAAACCAAACCCAACATTCAAAGGGCGGAGCGAAAATCAGTCAAAATTGGAAATCTGATTCATGAAAATTCGTAATTTTGTGAATGAAAACCCGATTATTTCATCAATCTTACGTGTTGCGAAAAATCTGTGTTCACGAATGGATTCAGGGAGGTCCATTCCATAAAATCCAAGTCCAACTTGCAAAGGGCAGAGCCAATATTCTGGTTGTTGCTTAGGTAGATCATATTACTACGGAAGTACGTGTTTTTGTGAGTTCAAATCACATTTTTCTCAAAAACTGGACGTGTTACAGCATTTCTGAGCCCATATTTGGATTCAGCGTAGCAAAATCTATAAAATCCAACCAGAAATGCCGACGGGAGCGAAAAAAGTTCCGATTTTGCCGACTAGTGTAATTTACACTGATCGTTATAGATGGTTTTTGAACTTTCTCACGCCTGACAGAATGCTATCAAGTTGTGGAAATAAATTCTATTTGTTTTAGATCCCGTTCAGACTACGAGCTATATCACTTGATATAGCGAATTTTGATATGAGACGTCAGATGCATTACATCAAGAGAAAACTAGATGTAACTAGAAACTAGAAGTTATATACCTCGTAATCTGGACGGCACATTACATTTCCTTTTATTTTTGACCAAATTATTAAATACCATTCAGTAAATATACCGATTCGTTACTCATGAAGAAAATATGAAAATTTGAAGGTAACCTTTGCCCTACCATATTTAATACATTATTTAAGCATAGATAGATAGATGTGTTTTATTTGCCAGTATTCACTACAATTTAAGTTTATTTCTCAATAAATGGTAGTCTCCTAGGATTTTTTTTGGTTCGATTACCATTATTTGTGGTATCAATATATACACTCGCGATGGAAATTTTCTCGACATTTAGAGACAAATAATTTTATTTATGTTCATTGCAGCATTTGGTGGGGCAATAAGAGCGCAAGTCAGTCCAAAGCCGATGGTGAAGGAGGGGTAATGGCGAACTAGTCTATTCAGACCACATGAACTCCATGCGAAAGAACAAGGATAGGTTAGGGTAGGTGGTTAAGGTAGGGCGTTTTGGACCGGTTAAAAATACTGCAAAAAGAAAATCATAAGTCGAGCACTCGACACTGAAGAAATCTGTAAGTCGCAGACGAAATAGGCCTATTTGTCAAAAGGTAAGCTTTCTCTAGTGGAATTTAAAGGAATTTGCTCGCGTTTACTTGTGATAATTTGAAAAAAGTGTTTCAATGTTTTTATTTTTTTTATTTTAAAAAGTGATCAAATGAAGTGTTAATTTGAAATTATCCTTGTTTCCCAATCACAATCGTTCTACTAATACGCTCAAAAAGTTTTTTTTTTAAATAATGTTTTTTAAATATAAGTGAATGTGATCATAAAATCGTTAATTTGCAATTGCGCATTACAATGATACACGGCAAATCCCGAAAATATAGAGAGAGCCATTCCCTGCAGTTCGTATCAATTTGAGATGCCACTGTAAATTTCATGTTATTTTTACGCTGCAAGTTGCTATATCAAAGTAACATCTCTCTATAATTTGCTAAATTTGTCGGCTGTCGTATACCGCACATATTTTAATTATAATAACAATTGCAATTTATTTATGTTTGGTGTTTAGTTAATGAAAATTGATGAATAAACAACAATGAAAGAATTGCCACGCCAATGAAAACTGCAACTTCTGTCGTTTCCCTTAACTACTTGATGTCAGGCGTCTACAAACTGTTTCTAGCCTCGTCTAAAAGAAAATTGCGTCAAAGCCCGCCGGTAGCACACCCCTTTCATTTTGAACAAACTCACCTATGACAAATCCCAGTGATACGATTCTCTGAGTTTCTAAACGGGCCCTCCGCATCCCACAAAACCCCAATACGTATGGCTACGGTCTAGAAGTCCACAGCATAGGAAATTCTATGACACAGTTCAAACTTCCACCTCAAATTGAATATAAAATGTTTTCAAAATTGAATAAATCTATCTATAATTAATTTTTTTGTGATGGGCCTCAACCCGCCGATATCACACTCAACTTTAGTGCCTGTATACATGCGTGCTACGACGCGGCTATTAAATAGAAAGAGGAGCGAGTGTGATATTATCACTACCTAGTGTGGATGGACCTTTGGCTCTCCCATGAATGGTTTATTAGAGCAGAAGATCATACAATGACAGGACCTAGCGACATCTATCATAAATCAGCTATCTCCAATGCATCATTAACATGAGATTAGGCCCTCCCACCAGCGTCCAGGTACAAAATCCAGCCATGGAGAGGGTAGTTTTAGGGTGGACATTTTATTACATTTAAATTCAAACTCACTCGTGAAATTGCTGAATGTCGAAACACGAAAATCAACACTGCAGTTGCTACAACGAAACGACAAAGATGATCACTGTCTCACACGCATACCTCTGGATGGCACATCGCATCGAGACGTTTCATTTGTAATTAAAGCAGATTTCTAAAGGGCTAATGAACATAACTGAGTGGATGCATACACGGTGCAAAATTTCATCGGCGCGCCTCAAATTGCCTGGCGGCGTGGGCAAAAAAATGGTGGCGGCGGCGGCGCGGCGCGGTGGCGCACAGATCTAGTTCTCATACCCCCTGATTGATGCTTGCTATGTTCACAACGAGTGTGTTTTTATTCATTCCACTTCACGGTAAATTTATTCTTGTTAGATTTGGTGTGACTATGCACAGAAATCTTGACTTGAAAAAACATTTTTAACATCATCATTATCCATATTCACTTTATCCACTATACACCACATTCGCGTTTTCAAAGGCATATCTAAATTAAATATGGGTCATCCCAAAGAGTAACCTAAGTCTGGTGCATTAAATTTGAACTACTTACAATTACAAGAATAGTACTTAATGATATTATTTCCTTTAAATGAATTTTGAAGCTCAAATGATAATAGTGTTGCTGTACTGAACGTATCAAAATAGCACTGAAAATGTAATTAATGATGCTAAAGATGTAATAAGTATATTTTTAATACTTATTTCCCACAAACATAATTCCAAGAAATTAGAAACAAGCGATAATTCCAAGTAAATAAAAACTAGTGTGCTTACGGGTATCCATTGTGTGTCTCTTTGCCAATTCTTCTGCTATATTCATTCAGCAACATAGCTAAACCACAGACAAACAGACATAATCTTAGAATAAATGTTCTATATTGCATCGGCACTGATTCACGCTGTGCTGTGTGCTGCTTCTGTTTATTATTGATTTCACCTTTTTATGCTTATCTCTACTCCGTACGATTATCACAGAGATCTCTGTGCTATTATTGCCTTTTTGAACTTGTTTCTTTTTATAATATTTTGGTTGATGTTGTGTTCATTTTTTATTTCTTTATAGATAACATACATTAATGGTGTTGTATGTGAAATAATCTTTTTAAGTCTCGAATTCTTGCTCTTCGAATTTCGAAGTATGTGGAGTCCTGATCATTTGGAACTTCTATCGAATCTGCTCCAACTCTACGTATTGAAAGCAGAATCGACGTTCTCGTTTCTCTTGTTGGCTTATAATACTTCTTTACAGGCTCTACTGATTCACTTTTCCCTCAAGTGCCATAATAGGACCAAGTCCATGTCAAGATATGGCACCCCACACCATTACTGAGCCACCGCCATGCTTGACGGTAGGAAGAAGACACTCTTTAACATAAGCCTCTTCCGGTGAACGGCAAACGTATACTCGTCCAGTTGTTGGAAAAAGTGTGAACGATGATTCATCAGACCACACGACCTGCTGCCATTGATGCGCTGTCCAGTCTTTGTGGGCTTTGCACCATCGCTTTCTTGCGATCGCATTCTTCGGCATTATCAGCGGTTTGGCAATAGCAGCGCGGCCATGCAGGTTCATTTTATGCAGTTCTCTTCGTTCGGTCCAAGTAGAAACTGAATCTTCCATAGAGTCATTCAAAGCAGCAGTTGCTTTTACAGCAGAAATCCGACGGTCTGATTTGACGATCCGCCGCAATGACCGTTGTTGTCGGTCATCCAGCTTCCGTTTTCGTCCTACGCTTTTTCCTGGTGATGTTTTTCCCTCCTTGTATTGGGCCATGATTCTGCAAACTGTTGCGGGAGATACTCCCACCAATTCGCTGGTTTCCGTAATCGATGCACCTGCTTCACGTGCACCGATTATGCGGCCACGCTGGAGCTCGGATAACACGGACGACATTACGTACCGAACAACAAGAAGACGACTTTTTATACAACAACAAAGCTTCTGCACACCATCCCATGAGAACAAAAGAAGCAGACAAAACAATCCATATTTCTGACCGTGACCACTGAATAGAAAGCGCACTCACACTCATGCGAATTCTATAACGAAAAACATAAGGCAAAATTAAGCAACAAAAATACAAAAATGAAATTTCATCAATGTATTGTTTTTTAAGATGATTACTGATTACATACACACCTAGATAAAATTCATAAGGTTATTTATGAGCTAATTAAAGGTCGTCCATCAATGACGTAGCATTTTAGGGGAGAGGGGGGTGGGGGGTCTAGTGGATTTGTGACAATATGCTACGAGGCGGAGGGGACACTAATGAAAATTGAACATGGCACCATTGATGATAGCCATTTATAAGTATCACCTTGAAAAATCTTGAAGTTTGATACCCATATTGATATGGTTCCGGACATTTTCCAAATTGGCCACTTCCCCCGGGCACCCGGAACCTACTGCCATGCTCATGACAGCTGCTGGTTCTAAAATACATTTAGAAGTATCACCTCGAAAAATCTTGAAGTTTGATACCCTTGTTGATATGGTTCCGGACATTTTCCAAATTGGCCACTTCCCCCGGGGCACCTGGAACCTACTACAGAGTGGTCATGGCAGTTGCTGGTTCTAAAATGCATTTAGAAGTATCACCTCGAAAAATCTTGTAGTTTGATACCCATATTGATATGGTTCCGGACATTTTCCAAATTGGCCACTTCCCCCGGGGCATCTGGAACCTACTACAGAGTGTTCAGGGCAACTGATCGTCCTGAGTATGCTCCCTGAAGCACCTTCATGAAAAATCTTGATGTTTTGGTGATATATACATGATTGGAAGGATATACATGATTGACCATAGTATCCGGAACCAGTTTTACGGAAATGACCATATTTCGGAAGTTTTTCAACGGATCTTAGTGCAACCGCCGGCATTCAATTTTCAATGACTTCTAGTTTCTAGAAAAATAGGGGTCATCGATGTAACTTCACACCACAAAAAAATACGAGCAGCAGAAAAAATGTCTTTTTGCCCCAAAACCCCACCCCCCCCTTTCGTTTTCCCCCCATCTTCCTTTAATTACAATTAATTTTCCCTCACATTCTTTTTCTTTTCCCCCAATACAACAATTTTAAAAAAAAAAAAAAAAAAAAGAAATGGAAAAAATTTTTTCTTTTATCAATTATTTTCCCCCCCCTCTGTATATCGCACGGACTCAAGTGAAAGGCTCACGCTGTCAGCTTGTCTGCCCGAATAAAAAAGTATTATAGATTTACAATAAAATGTACTGTAACCATACAATAGAATCAATAGTATGTAAAATTGATCGTATTGTTCGCGACGATAAGATAACATTAGGACTTTACATACATTAATTGTTATGTTTGTGTTCTCCGTGCGTGGAGTAACGATTATGATGTAGAAGGAGATGTCTCGCTCATCGCCATGAGGCACCAAGAGTGGACAGCAATGTTTTTTGCTAGAATGAAAGATATGAAGAGAAAGTTGAAAGTTCCGTCAGTGTACGGTAGGCTAGAAATAGAACAGAGGTATTGAAAATTGAGTGAAAGGGCATGGTAAAGTAGTATTCGAACCACAGGCGCTTCATTTGCCTAACATCCCACTATGGGGTAGCTCGAGGAGCAGATCACCCTGCCACCTGGCCAAAGAAACGCGGCCAACCCCCACATTTTTGCACCCCCTTTTTTTTTAACGGGGAGAGGCCCCTTTCGTTTGTTTTTTTTTACAAACCCCCGCTAAACACCCACTTTTTTTTTTCTCCTCCTCCCCCCCTAAAACCCCCCGCGAAAAAAAACGGAAAAGAGTGGGTATACTGGTCCCCACCAGTATGAATTAATGGATACCACCATTTATGGGTTTTACATACATTAATTAGGACTTACTATTTCTACACTGTAACCTGCCAGTATATCACCCATTTTGAACTTAAGTAGTTTAACTCCTTCAATGGATAAAACGATTTTACCCATTAATGGGAAGAGAGCCTGTACGTCAGGCTATCGGGTATTTTTCAAAATGTTTGTTATTTGGGAAATGAGTATGAAATACCCATTTTTCAAAATGTTTGTTATTTACGAAATGGGTATTAAATACCCATTTTTCGTGATTTGTTATTAATTACGATATTGAATAATGAGCATTAGAATAAACATAATAGATAGCAATAACTTTATTTGTATGTTTTTGTGTATTTATTCATAACGACAACCCTTTAGCCACAGGCCTTTTACTTCTCAGGTATGTCAAGTTTCGTTCGGGGGTTTTCACATCGGCAAATATTCCGACCACGTTCAAGTGGTATTTTGAAGAGGTCGAATCATCCAAAGAGATTCCTACATCGCCCAAACGATTCCTGAAGGCTTCCGTGAATAAGATTATAATTTTTGTTCTATTGATTTTGAAACATTTTAAATTATTATAATAACTCATTTATGTACCTCTAGGTTTTTGTTAGCTTTCACTATCCCAATTAAACCTTCAGTTATTTTTCGAACAACGCACTTTTTACTATACAATGTGAGTCAGGAAAATACTAAAATATTTTTTCCCATTAATGGGTATAAAAATACACATCTTTAGGTCTCTCACTAAAAATAAAAAATGGGTCTTTAGTATGCATTATTTTGATTTTAAAAATATCCATTTTTTGGCAGCTTCATATACTATAAAAAATGGGTACATTTTTGCCCAATAATGGGTACTGGCCGGTTACTGTGTACAATAGAATATATTGTAAATTGAGATATCAACAATAGAATACGGGGGTTGTTATGTATCTTTACAATAAAAAATATCACTTTTTTCTGAACAAATTTGAGTAAGTAACTAAAAAATTGTATTGTTTCACAATTGTTGAAAATTCTAGCATATGGGATGTGTAGTAGATCTATTGTAATTACAATGTCCATTTTTTATTTGTATGATAAATTAACAGTAAAATTAATGGTCGGCAATAAATTTGGTTATTATTGTATATTATTCAGGGACCTGGCAACCCTACACTATTTACTAGCGTTTGACAGTATGCAACATATCACGGGCCTTATTTGAATAAGGCCCGTCAGACGTTCGATACTAGGGGTAGGAATGCCAGCATTGTTTATAAACAATGCGTCTTTTGACGTTTGGTTGTTAGATATGTTGGCTACAAGAAAATCGCTGTCCGCCAGGTCCCTGATATTATTACATTGTAATTGTATTGTTATTTTTATCCGGGTGTGTATAGGTTATGAAAAAGGATAGAAAATCGTCATAGAAGCAGAAGGACAAGAACAGATGTTTGCAAAAAACATGGCTGCCCGTCAGTTGATTTGAGACTACTAATCTTCTATCTAAGGGCGTACTGGAGTTGTGATGATAATATTGTGTCACTACTTTCTGTTGGAGTAGTATGGCATGAGGCAGATGGTGAGATATTTAAACTGTTGACATCTGGGTCTGGTTTCTGCTACGCCATCAGGGTTGCGTCAAAACAACTCTAGACAAAATCGTCAAACGGTCGAAAGTAACAATTGTAAACAATGACTTAAAACGTAAATTTCCTGGAAATGCCAGGTTGCAAACATCTATATCCACTACCGACGGGAAGGTAATAACTTCCTGTATTTGTTTCTGGTGCTATTTTGTTTGTGAGAGCAAGCAGATCTCAGAAAAATACGCTAGAAGTCATTGTTTACAAATGTTACTTTCGACCTTTTGACTATTTTGTCTAGAACTGATGTCTACCTTACAACTCCGCCACTAGTGGTGAGTCTATGTGGAATCGACGTAAGAATTTAATCTTAATAAATTATTAAGAACAAAGAATCTTGTACCATTTTGCATTATTATGACTATATAGCAATTTTCATTATGACAAATTTCTTGACAAAATCGGGAATTAAATCAGGTAACCTTCAGCATGATGTTGGCTTGTAGATGCACGATTACCGATTGAGCTAAAGAAGGACCCTGCATCACGATTGAGCATAATCAAAGAAGTCAAACATTTATTATTATTTTATTTATTGGGTATAAATACCTACTATTCACTGGGAACAAAGCTTTGAAACATCGCTTGGCATCATTCTTTCTCATATACACGTAGTCAAAAACCAGGAAACGAGCCTTAATATTAAACAAAACCAAACTTTCTCTGAAAATTGGCAATATTTTGAGCCCCCATTTAGAAAATATCATTTGTATTCGTGTACTTTTAATATTTTTATCTTATCTTTTGTTTTCATATTAAAGGCAAACATGGGAGAAAGTCAATATCGTCGAAAATCCCAACGGTACCATCAGTTACAACCAGAAGAGGGTATATATCTTCAATGAGGATCAATCTGAAGGTTCCGAAGATGATGTAGTTATAGTGCCAAATATTCCAATGCTCAGTGCTACATCTCAAAGTAAGCATGCAGCCAGGTAAACACACTTATGATGAAATAAATAAATATTACGATTTACGGTAAACCTTATTTCTTGTGTAGATTTTTAAGGCTTGCAATGGCAAGTATCATGGATATTTTAAAAATAAAACCATTCGTTGAGGTTTCTGTTGGACAATTGTTGTGGGGCTACGAAGATCCTCTCTTAAAACTTGCTAAAGATGTTGTACCGAAGGAACAAAAACTACCGTACGAAGAATTTGGTCTTATGTATGGTAAAAATAGTACATCAAAGGTAAGACAATTTATACTTTTTTTACTGCCCAGCCACAGGTATCCATATTATTGATATGCTGTCAAGATATGTGTTATACCTTGTACAAAGCCAGCCTTGTAACATGATATAAATTAGTAGCCTGAACATAGCATTTATCATTGTAAAATCAGTAAGTTGCACAACTCGGCAAAAAAGCTTAATCTAATGGAGTGTGTTACTTTGAAACTGATTAATTTTTTTTTTTAACTTTTTAGGATAGGGTAACTATTTGGTCAGGCGTTAACGATATTACTCAGTACGGTATAATCGACAAGTACAACGGCAGGTCTCATCAGACCCACTGGTCAACTGAAGAGTGCAATCGTCTTAATGGGACTGATGGATCTATCTTCCCACCACACATATCGAAAAATGCAACATTACACGTCTACGAAAAGGATCTTTGTCGCCTTCTTCCACTATCCTTTGAAAAAGAAGTAACCGTTCGAAACGGTGTACAAGGATTCCGGTTCAGTCCAGCGGTCGATGTATTCGCCTCAGTTGATATCAACAAAGACAACATGTGTTATTGTCCTGCAGGACCACCATGTGCACCAAATGGCATGTTCAACGTTTCACTTTGCCAATACGGTAAATTTCCTCGAACCATATTCATCTTTAAAATAAACATGTAATCTTCTTCTCCTACTTCGTCCTGTAGATTCACCGATTTTGCTCAGTTTTCCCCATTTCTATCTGGCCGACCAGTCGCTGCGATTGGCAGTTGACGGGATTTCACCACCTGAAAAAGAGAAACATCAACTTTTCATCGATATACAGCCGGTAAGATATCTTGACTTTGTTTTGCAACACACCAAAACAGTAACTGGCAAAATCAACAATATCTGCCAACATTTGAAAAGGTTGAATCTGCTTTTACCAAAAACTTTTTACCAATGATTTTAAAATTTGCTCGAACAAGAGGTCACACAAGCAAATTGAAGACATTTTCATGAAGTGGAATGTGTAATCTTGGATTCTTCAATTTATAGGAGATCTTGTGAACTTTCGAGAAATTAAATAAGTCATCTTTTACAAAAGCATTTACACGCTAAATAATTGTTGGCGCTGATTTGGCTTTGACAATACTTCTTTCCTTTCTATTGGTATTAGCTTACTCGTCACATGTAGCTTATCCTCGGCACTAAGCTTAGTTTTCTAAATGCTCTTCCATAAGTAGTTCTTAGCTGAATTATTTTGATTTGAAACTTGCGTTGATTTGAAACTGCGTTCAACAAAATGACCTGAAAATATGAGAAATTTTAATCGACTTTTTTATTATAATGAAATTTTGCAGACGAATTTGGCTAAGAAGGATAAGTATTTTTCCACTATTGGAATAATTTTCTGACACAAGACTAATTTTTGAAAAGGGTAGATACATTTTGATCAAGTTGTCGGACTTCCTGATCATTTGATTAGATCTCCTCATTTTTCGTTCCGATCTATAAAGAAGATCAGACGATTTAATATCTTTGATGACAGTTTGGCGATTAAATATCTTTGGTGACAGTGATGACTGTTTCATTTCAGTGTTGCAAAACAATAAGCTTTCTATTATGCTGGTTCTTCTTTGATCTTGTATAACGTTTCATGAATAGTAATGGCTGGCCCACAATTGATACGTTGCGGATGCGTTTGCGTGGATTTGACAGTTTTCCCATAGGTTTTCTGTCAAATTTACGTCAACGCATCCGCAACGTATCAATTGTGGGCCAGCCATAATTGTTTCATACGTGAGTTAAACTACACACTATGAAAATTTCAAGTACATTTCGGTTCCCTGAAACCGACACATGCAGGCGTCCTGTTGCGACGCCGCATGAACAGCTCTAACGTATTTGAACAGAGCTTAGGTGCATCATAGGTGCTTGCGTGTGTGTTAGTATTGGTGGAGTAGAGAAAGCAGCTGTTGGACTGGTAGGAAGGAAAATAATCAACAAAAGCTGTTAAAAGGTAAATAAAGTTAGGTTCGCCATCGTAAATGTATACACAATTCTTGTTGTTGGCTTAAGTGCAATTAAATGGAATATTTTTTTTTCAATTTGTGAAATAAAAGCAGACAGGATAATTCATCGATCCGTCGTTTGTAAAATCTAGTGAGTAGAACCTTTAAAGGAAAAAGAGGAAGTGTATTAATGAAGCTGAATATTATTATTTACCTTAAATACTTGCCCGACTAGATTCGGTAAATATTGGACAGTGCCGTAAAGAAAATCCCTGTGGAAAACCGCCGTAAAATTGCTGTTCTGGTAGAGAAGATCGTGAGTAAACCTTGATATGAAACAAAATGTAGCAAGTGAAATAATAGCATAAAATGTGTACAGCACCGGTCCGTCTAAATCCGCGGATAGGCAGTAGGTTTGTTGCACCACAGATCGACACTTGAAAAGAGTAGGACAATCGGAAAGGGTCTAGTGGGTGGAATGAAACCACTTTATGTGAGTAATAGGATTAGTCTAGATAAGAACCTGTTGTTGAAATTTGTAAATAAATTCTGTTTTGAGCCTCGCTACAAAAAAGTTAAGCTGCTTCATTAAATTTGGTTTCCCTAATCGGGAACATTCTCAAAAATAAAGTGACGAAAAGTGTCGGTTGTGAGAAGTTCGTCCATTAAATGACTTCTGCTAGAATCTCACGGGAACTCCGTGTGAGATTTGTGGTCCATCGACATGTGACGAAAAGATGGTTGGGTGTGGTGGGTGTTGCGGATGGTTCCACACCCGTTGTGTGGAACTAACAGAGGGAAAGTTGCGCAAGAAATAGTACTGCATAAACGAAGCCTGTATGGAGAAGGCTCAGGAGTACCAGAGGCAGAAGGACTACAAGAAGTCGACTCGTTCCAAGAAACAAGTGGACGAGTCCGATAAATCCAGTACAATTCAGTCCGATAAGTCCCGCATTGGGACGTCTAGCGTAAAAACGAAAGTGCGAGCGCTGGAACAACGCCAAAAGCGGCAAAAGGACGAGCTGGAGGCGGAGATGGAGCTGTGAAAGAAGGCAAAGGAGTTGCAGTGCGCATTGAAAAGGAAGAAGATGGAAATCGAGGAAAAGATGCGCGCTGAAGAAGAAGAAGAGCAGATGGCCTGACAAGCTGAAACGCTACGTAAGAAGAAGGAGCAGATCGAGCGAATGGAAATGAGGAAGAAGTCGTTCGCGATGGAGATGGCGGCAATGGATAAAAAGTTAGCGAAGCTTTCGGGTAGTCCGGCGTCAAAGATGTTGGAGCCGAAGTTCGTAGCAAGCGGTTCACGGGTGGGTCTTTCCGGCAAAACTGACCGGAAAGTGTTGGAGCTCACGAAGGAAAACGTCAAACGGCTAGCGGACTACGACGACGATACTGAAGAGGAAGATGAAGATACCGATGAGGATGATATCAGCGAAGAAGAAGCAGACAGCGAGTCCGGTGAAGTGGATCGGCCAAACCAGCGCGTTACCGCCCCAGTCAAGCAAAGGGTTAAAACGGGCGCCTTGCAGACGAGCAGGAAGATGATCGAAAATGTGAGCCTAGACAGGCTGAGGCACCAGCAGGTCGGACCGACAAAGGCCCAGTTGGCTGCGAGAAACGGGTTGACCTTAAAACTTCCCAAGCTCTCTGGCAAGCCAGCGCAATGACCTTTGTTCTACGTGGCCTACACAGCCTCAAATGATGCCTGCGGTTACATGAACCATGAGAACCTTATGAGGTTGCAAGAAGCGCTCGAAGGCGATGCTCTTGAGCTAGTGTTGGGCCAATTACTTCTTCCAACATCGATCCCGAGGGTCATCAAGAAGCTCCAACAATATTACGGCAGCCCGGAGCAGCTGCTCGAGCAGCACAAAACCGTCTAAACAAGTTACAGCAACTTAATTATGACTAGAATGAGCGACTCACATATAAGTAATCTCAACTCAATTGCAACAAATGTGCTACTAGGGTGCTAGAAAGTCTGCTGGACAAGGTTGGAGCCCCCGAAACTGGACAACTTCCGGAGTTTTGTACCATTCGAAAACACGGTGGAACAACTTTGCGGACACATGGAGGCTGCTGATCTACGACAACACCTCCTCAAGCCGATTGCTGTCGGCACCAACCTCCGCTGGACGGCTTATGGGCCAAGACAGGCCACCTCGGTTGCGGCAGTTTACTATCTCGGCAACCATCAACAGATCACCAATGATGACCTACACGAGCTTCTCAAAAGCCACTATGCTCTAGTCGGTGGTGATGGTACCACAATAAACGGCAGAGGAAAAACGCGCCCGGGAAATACTGTTAGCGTAACTTTCATCCATTCTTTCTTCAACTCCAACCCGTTCTTAAACACCATGGCCCAAAATCTTTCTACCGGACGAATCTCTGGTGAATTTGGGGGTTTTTGGTACAGTTTTGTGGCAGTTTTTGGTACAAAAATAACGTTATTATCTCTGTACCAATTCAAAGTCCATCGCGCGTAATGGCATGATGCCAGGTCCGGGTAAAATAATATTTCGCCTCCGTGAGATCACGGCCTTCAGAGCCGCGTCGTGAATCGAAAGGTTCGGATTACACTTGAAATAATCCAACAACTTCCGGGCCTTCACAGGGTCAGCTGTCTTCGTTTTTCTTCCATTTCCAGCCCGCCGCTCGGTCGTCTGGGACTCCTCAAACGATTTTACCACCCGAAACACAGTTGGGTGATTCCCAGTTGTCTTCCGATCCATCTCATGGTCGCAGTTGGATTTTCCATGACCGCGCGCAAAATTCTCCGGCGATTTTCTTCTTGTTTCGATGACATCTAAATAACCACTGAACCGATTGTTATGAAATTTTGCACATGTAAACAATTCACTCCAATTCAACTATTTTTACCCAGATTTTTATAAATTTTTTCCCACGGACAAAAAAGTTACACACGGATAAAAATGATGCATTTTTTTCGAGTACAGGCCTTAGCAGCCCGGATGAGCCAAACAGTTCTGGGCACCCACTCCTATAACATCAACCGTACTGTCTTCTGGACCGATTCCCGCACCGTATTTAGCTGGCTCAGTTTCGACCAACACCGCTACAAGCAATTCGTTGCTTTTCGAGTCGGAGAAATACAAGAGCTGACGAAGGTGGCAGATTGGCGATGGATTCCAACCCAACTCAACTTC
This sequence comes from Aedes koreicus, assembly GCA_024533555.2. Lineage (NCBI taxonomy): Eukaryota > Metazoa > Arthropoda > Insecta > Diptera > Culicidae > Aedes > Aedes koreicus. The sequence goes on along the minus strand of JAHHFK020003149.1, from coordinate 253,324 downwards.
GCCGACGTGCTGACTAAGTGAATGATTCAACGGACCATCTTTCCTATATCGATCGCAAGAAGAATGGCCAATGCAAGAATCGCATATCAAAGAGACGGAGTTAGAAGCGAGAGGGGTCGTACTGTTCCACGGAGTGATTGTCGTCGAACCGATCTCCCACTAGACAAAACTGTTGAGGGTGACAGCCAGCGTAGTACGTTTTATCGTCAATTGCCGAAGTAAGTGGAGAGGAGAACCGATAGTGACTTCACGGGCTTCGGCGAAGCAGCGGCGGCTGACTGAAGCGTCTGCGGTGAACTACTCTTCGGAAAAGGCTCCACTCGGGCAACAAGAGCTCCAGCAAGCAGGAACGATTCTCTGACGGCAGGCACAAAGGGACAGTTTTCGGGTCGAAATGAGTGCGCTCACCAACAATCTGAAGCGCCAGCCGGGAGAACAGATGTAAAAACTGAAAAAAAGGTAGCGAATTGCGGATGGATGGCCGGCTTGCGAACTCAGAAGAAAGTTTTTTCGATAAAAAGCATCCAATCATCCTCTCACGGTTCCACGACGTTACGCAGAAATTGATTAAGCACTACCACGAAAAGTTTGGACACGTGAATTCGGAGACCGGTTGCAACGAGATGAGACAGTGGTTCCAGATTCCGAAATTACGTCCAACAATACAGCAGGTAGTGAATGAATGCGTCTGGTGCAAAGTCAACAAGTGTCACCCGCGATCATCGAGGCTGGCTCCACTTCCGGTCGAACGAGTCACTCTTCATCTTCGGCCCTTCAGCTCCGTCGGCATGGACTATCTGGGTCCGGTGGAAGTTACAGTTGGGCGGCGTAAGGAAAAGCGTTGGGTGTCAGTTTTCACCTGCTTGGCTGTGCGTGCGGTGCACCTGGAAGTTTGGCAGGCCACGCCAAATATTCTCCAACAATGCAACTTGCTTTCATGGGGTGAACAACGAGATGGTCAAGATGGACTGCGCAGAGATTGTGAGCAGTTCTACAGTTCTACCCTGGCACTTTATTCCACCTGGAACTCCACATATGAGAGGGGTCTAGGAACGGATGGTGCAGTCGGTGAAAAAGGCGATGCGGGCACTCGAGAGAGAGAAACACCACACACCGAAAACCCCCCCCCCCCCCCCCCCCCCCCCCCCACCCCCCCACACCCCCCCAACCACCCACCCCCCCCCCCCCCGCCGGGAACACCACGCACAAGCCCCCCGACCCCCCGCCGAAACACCCCCCCCCCCCCCCCCCCCCCACACGGAGGGGGCCCCCCCCCCCCCCCCCCCCACCCCACACCACCGAGACCCCCCCACACGAAGTATCCGCGACCCGGAACCAAAACCCCCCGGCGGGACCAACAGCGCCAAGCGCCCCCCCGCCCAACCACAAACACACAGGAACGGGGGGAACAGCAGCCACCGGTGGAACCCCCGCCCTGGAAAAATCCAGAATGGATGTTATTGGTTGGGGGTTGCCGCGCCGCCCACCAACCCAAACATTTTTAAAAAAAGAAAACATTAAACACAGCCCCAAACCGACAATTTAAGTGTGTGTTTGTAATTGTAGAAAAAGGAAAAAAAGCGGTTGAAGGGGTGGGAGGAAAAAAAAAAAACAAAAACAGCTAAAAGGTAAATAAAGTTAGTTTCGCCATCGTAAGTTTATACACAATTCCTTTTGTTGGATTAAGTGCAATTGAGTGGAATAAGTTTATTGAATAGGGTATGTGTCCCTTAACTCAGCCTAATAAGCAACGATCGATTACATTTTTTATTACAACTCATAAACTATTTTAGCTTGAAGCGCTATTTAGCTAGTTATACACTTGCTTAGATACGTTTAATAAGACTTTTGGTAGTATATATCATAAAAAGCTATACAACTCATTTTATAAAGCCAGAAACTTTCGAGGGATATGGATGTAATGTCGGTCTATAAGCAAAAAATAGGGTCTATCCATGGATGCAACTTCGTCGCATTCGATCGTTTTTTATTAAATGCTGTCTTTGTATAATTTTTTTCCTGATTTTATAATTTAAGACATTGCCAGCTGTATTCGCTTTACCCAACATAAAATTTCACAAAACAAACTGAATTAAAACTGCTTTGAAACCCTTCAGAGATTTTCACATATGATTTATTGGCCACCCGATAGTGAAAACATAAAGATTCACTCTACAAAGGTTTTGTTCCTTCTGTTTGTGTTTAGATGAGCCATTTGTAAAATATACAACCGAAACTCATACATTTCCATTTAAAATTTAACCAATAACAACATTTTACTAGGCTTTTCAGGCAACAGGCCATATTTGGGAACAAACAAATAAATATGTCCCTAACATTGGGCCCATGGTTTTCTTGATAAATCATTGTAATTTTATCTGTGTGAACTGTTAATTTATAACGTGTGACTACTTTCTGTACATCTAGGCTGCATTATTTGGTTTATCGGTTCAATTAGCCAAATTTAGATCATTCGAAGATCATGGAGATAACCTGTTCTGCTTAACCAGTAAAATCATGATGTCTAAAAATTAAGAAAGTCGTAAATTAAACGGAAGTGAACAAAAGTAAATTGATTAATTAAGTCTGAATCCCTTCGAATTGAATTGGTTATCTTGATAGCGACATAATTTTGTTGATAATCGTTGAATTAATGACTTATTTGGTATATAGGCCGAATGAAGGAGCTAGGCTAACATTACATCCCCTTACCCTATCAAAAACTTTTTTTTTTTTTTTTCAAAAACCATTTTACCCAACTCAAACACTCCTTAAACCCTAAACATTCTATTCTTTAAAATGTATCAACGGAAAATGTATATTTGAACTATTCATGATATGGGCCAAACCGATCAATGTTACCCCGCTGATCAATAATATCCCGCTTTACGGTACTGTAGTTTCGTATTATTGAGAATATATGTTAATCACATCTTACAGTTTGATTCAGTATTTTGAAATATTGTTTCTGTATCCAAGAGATATTAATGGAGCACATGCTACGATATAATTCAGGTGAAACGAGACGAATCGTATCCGATTTTCAGACCAGTAATTTGATAAGCGTGTGAGAAAGCAAGACAGCATGCTAATCAGTGCGAGAAGTTGCAGTGGTCTTATCCTATTCAAAGATGTTATCCCTTTCTATGAGCATGAGCAAGATAATGAGCATGATTGACCGCCCAAGGTTGCTACTCCGTTGCTGCCAGATCAGCTGTTATAACACAGAGAACCAACAGATGATGGTTGAGACTAGCATACATCCTCAATGTGTAAAAACTGGTCATCCCAAACTAAGCCAATCCTGGCGCCTGCTTCACCCGAATGCATGTCAAATAAGAAAAGGGTAGGAATGTGTCGACGTGATACTCGTTTTATTGGAAGCCGAGACCACCTCTGCACTTTCACTGGGATGTTGGATAACAGGATTGGGTGGCAGCAGGATTCTTTTTGGTAAACGATAAGCTGAATTTACGCGGCGTTTAGTGAAATATTTAAATGTGAGTACCGATTTCTGATTTGAACCTATTTAAATCAACAGTGAGGATGCTATTGGGGCCACTCACAAAGTGTGATGGTGGTTTTTCATTGGAAAAACAAAAAGATTCTCTATAATGCTGGAAATCCGATTTGAACCGATTTAAACCAACAGTAAGGATGGTATTGGAGCCACTCACAAAAAGGTATACTGGCTTACTTTCTCCAAGTGACACGGCGAGTATGGCAAACCAGTATTATGGATGAAAATTAATTGTGATCCTCACCACCGGTCCACCAGCCCGGCGAACCACCACATCTCACCATGCAGCATTTTTGTAGTTTTTTTTTTCTATGCTCACTCGATCACTCGCATCGCTGAATTATAGAAAACCGAAACAATACGAAACGCGCCATGCCCGATAACAAAATATTGCGTAATTAAGCATCGACACAATCTATCTCAGCCGATGCTCGAAGCATACTCTTTTTTCAATATCATTCAATAACAAGTCTTCCCAAAAATACAGGTTCGAACCTCATTTCAGAAATAATAAAAAACAATTCTAAACAACTCCTCGTGGTTTGCGCTTTTTTTTCAATTACATACTGAGTCGATATAGAAGTTCTGTCAGTCAATCATGTGACCATGCATTCTTATTGATAACAAAATATTCGTAGCATTTTGTATTGTTTTCATACAATGAACGAGTGTTCTCTCTGTATCAACTAACGCTTCGTGCTTTTAATAGTTATGTAACAGCATTGTGATATTGAATACGAAGGTAGTTTCTTGAAAAGTACAAATCAGTGTAGAAAACAACGAATAGATTTGTAAGTTCTACATTCGATTTCGTGATAAAAACGAAATTTAATTTTCAGTGTAGGCGAGCGGGTTTTCAGTAAAAGCTGTTAACAAACTCCGTGGTTGTCGTATACAAAAATCCAACATGACTGTAAAATGAATATTTTGACACATTACAGTACCCGTTAGATTTCAGCATGGTTTCTATTGAATGGGATTCGATTTTGAAACTTGGGGAAAATCGAGATTATTTAAAATCTTTTTATTTCATTCCATATATCGGACGGGTATTGTAAAACACTTTGGGTGAGAGCAGAAAAGTTAATCCACCCGTCGTTCAGGTGGATTGTCACAAAGTGAGGTCTCGATTCCCGCTCCAGCCGACGGAACTCGATAATGTCCCCACTGTATGGGTCCACCGGGCGTTGTGTTGTCCGTTGTATCATGTAAAGTGTTCAGTCTGTGCAGCAACTGGTTGAAGACGGTGTAATTCTCTCTCTCTTTTTCTCTCTTTCTCTCTTTCTCTCTCTCTCTCTCTCTCTCTCTCTCTCTCTCTCTCTCTCTCTCTCTCTCTCTCTCTCTCTCTCTCTCTCTCTCTCTCTCTCTCTCTCTCTCTCTCTCTCTCTCTCTCTCTCTCTCTCTCTAACTCTCTCTCTCTCTGTCTCTAAAAAAAAACTAAGCTTGCCCCCCCCCCTATTCGAAATCCTGGCTACGCCTATGGTTCTGGTAGAGAAGATCGTGAGTAAACCCTGATATGAAACAAAATGTAGCAAGTGAAATAATGGCATAAAATTTCTACAGTCTTAATCCGCGGATAGGAAGTAGAGTTGTCCCCCACACCGCCCCCCAAAAAAAGAGGAAAAAACAAAAAAAACAAAGGGGGGGGAAGAAAACAACTTATTTGAATAAAAAGAATAATTAAAAAAAAAAATTTTTTTTGAAAATTGTAAATAAATTTCTGTTTTGAGCATCGCTACAAAAAAGGTAAGCTGCTTCATTAAATTTGGTTTCCCTAATCGGGAACACGTCCCTTAGCATATAAGAATGAGTTGAAAGGGATGATAAAATAAATTCAATCAAACCTACTTATTATTGACTTTCGTATGCATCACTTTCAGGAGACATAATATTACACGAAATCTCTGTTTACGTACCCTGAATTTTTACAATGATAAATTACGTCTCGTTTAAAATTAATAAATTCTAAGGGTGCATAGCATGATGTTAAGCTGAGTATTAAACATATTGTTCTTAAAAACATTTGGTTACACAGGAGAAAATGTTTCTGTTGATTTATCACGATTGCCCGATCTCTGGTCCGATCATGTCCAATCTTTGGAAAGATTTGGAAATCTTTCAAAGATTTTAAATTGACCAGATTGACCGGGTCGGTTGCTTTTTGTGAAAATTTCAGTTACATAATTATAGTTCGGAAACCTTTTGTTCTATGAAAAAACTCTCTAGAATCAAGTTTTAGCCCTACCTAAACTTGTAAAAATATGTACATGGAAAAAAAATCTTTTCGTAGAAAAAAAATCACAAATTTGTGATTTACTCAAAAAAATTTTATGATTTTTTCAATTATTAAAATTAAAGTCAAGGCATAAATTGTGGTGGAAATCACCAAAATGAAGATATCTCTGAAAAAAATTGATTGTAAACTTTAGGAATACTTCAAATGCCGAGTGTTTCTTCAAATTTCAGATGTTAGCAAGAACAGCAAGTTTCAATTATGTAGTATGATTTCAATTGTCATTTCAAATTACATTATAAATCCCTTTGGTAATAAGCTTCCTTAAGAAATACGTTTGCGAGATTTTTTTTTCATAAAGTACAGAATACTTGAAAAGTTTACGGAAATAATTTCTTTTCATGCGTGGTTTGCGGATGTCCAATAATAAAAAAAGGCTTTTTCAAGCTTTTTATCAATTTATCATACTTAATTTTTGATAGCAAAACGATTGAACTAGCTGTTTCCAAGATCTAGCGCTAAATGATTCTAATAACATATATTATTTCATTTTCTTTACATTTTATACATGGTAACGGGAAGTTATGTTTCGCTAGCTCCTTCATTTGGCCTATGTACCAAATATGTCATTATTCCTCGATATTTAACAAACTCATATTGCTATCAGGATGAACAATTAATTTCTAAGCAGTTGAGACATAATTAATCAATTTATAGTTGTTCATTTTCGTGATATTCGATTTTCTCAACTTTTTAGACACCATGACTACACTGGTTAAGCTGAACATATTACACTGATAGGCAAAATAAAGTGCCCACCTCATCGTTTTTTCAATTTCTTTCATTTACTTGGTTCAAATTAAAGTTAACATACTGTATTTTTTTTATTATCTTATTTTTTATATTCTTTTTAAGTTTCACTTATGGAATACTGAAAAAAAAGGAGTTTTACTTAAAGAAAAAAATTCAATTTGTGTTGAAAAAAAAAACAGTGACAAAATAAAGTGCCCACTTCCCAGGCGCGTTCCAGGGCTTCAAAATAGTTATTTTTATTGGTAACACCAGTTTTGTCAACCCTGGCATCGAGAATCGCCCACAAATTCTCGATGGGATTGAGTTCCGGGCTTTGTGGAGGCCATTCCAGCGGTTTGATCCGACAAGACCGGAAGAAAGACTTGGTCTTCTTGGCAGTATGCTTCGGGTCGTTGTCCTGCTGGAACACGAACTTCTCTTCAAGGCCCGTCTGGATCAGCGAAACCTCCAGATTGTCTCGCAGGATGTTGATGTAAGAATCTGCCGTCATTATACCGTCGATTTTCACAATGCTTCCCACTCCACCCCACGAAAAACACCCCCAGACAATCACATTTCCTCCTCCATGCTTCATCGTGCCTTGGATGTGGCGCTCATGAAGCTCCTCTCCCGATCTGCACCAAACACGAACCCGCCGCTTTCGGTTAAACAGCTCGAATTTTGATTCGTCCGTCTAGAGATCCGTTTTCCAGAACTCTAGGGGCTTATCAGCATGCTCCTTATCAAACTTAAGCCGTTTGGCTTTGTTTGCCTTACTGATAAATGGGCGCTTCCGGGCAAGTTTGCTATTCAACCCCTGTGCTACGAGACGGCGACGAACAGTTCGACCGGAAACTGATAACTGAAGGGTTTCCTGGATCTCGCAGTTACAGTTACCTTCGGGTTCTTCTTGACTTCGCGCATGATCTTGATGTCCGTTCTCGCATCCGTTTTCCGCTTCCTGCCTCTGCCAGGGCGATCCACCACTGATCCAAACGTTTTAAGCTTCAGAAGAATTTTGCCAACCGCTGCCTTACTGATACTGTACTTCTTAGCGACAGCCCGGTGCGATTCACCGTTTTGCACATCACGAACGACCAATTTTCGGATATACAAGGGAATTGCTTTCGAAAGCACTGCGTTCTTCATTTTTTTCAATTGAATCAAATGCGATCACGTATACAAATGCACCAGGTTGAGCCGTTTGCTTCAAAACATGTCAAAATATCAAAACATAATCAATCGAGGGGTCTTCCAATGGAAACTTATCCAAAACATATCGATTTTTGCCCTTTTTTTTTTTTTTTTTTACCAAATTTTTTTTTTTTTTGGAAAAACCCCTTTTTTCAGTACACTGTTTTTTTTTTACGTGGTTTTTTTTACGCGGTCCGCGTAAAAAAAAACCGCGTTATTTCAAAAAACGACGTAAAAAAAGTCAAGGAAATAAAAATTATATTTCATATTCATATTGAAAGTATATGGTCATAAAAATGTATTGGTGGTGGAAAAACATGGTTCCAGTTACATTGGCCACCGGGAATCTGCTACAAATGGATAGAGGTTGTTAATTCAATGTGTGAGCAAAACAGTCCAGAGTAGTTATAGAGAGTTTTCGTCTTGGGCAAAATTTCTCAGAGTGTCATTCGTCGTCTTTTGACATTATCATATTAGTTCCACATCATGCCGCAGAGATGTCGCTGCAGTCTATCTTTTCTAAATTAAGCGCTAGAGATTTGCCGTCTTGGGCAAAGTTTCTCAGTACGTCATTCGTCGTCTTTTGACATTATCATATTAGTTCCACATCATGCCGCAGAGATGTCGCTGCAGTCTATATTTTCTAAATTAAGCGCTAGAGATTTGCCGTCTTGGGCAAAGTTTCTCAGTACGTCATTCGTCGTCTTTTGACATTATCATATTAGTTCCACATCATGCCGCATAGATGGCACAGCAGTCTATGTTTTCTAAATTAAACGCTAGAGAGTTGCTGTCTTCGGCAACGTTTCTCAGTATGTTATTTGTAGTATTTTAACATTATCATATTAGTTCTAAATTACGCTGCATAAAACACACACAAATCTGCTGTAGAAACTACCATTTCGAGGGTTAAATTGAGTTCCAGCACAAACAATTTTCAGCAGACTATAAATGCGTTTAATTTTACCATGACTGCGATGAAGTCATTCATGGTGGGGTTGATATCAACATGAGGTAAGTCAAATGTACCACAAATGTTGAAGGCTTTACCATAAACGTAGTAAAACCACTTAAAAACCATGTTAAAAAAAGAAGTATAGTTTGATATGTTTCCGGTGGAAAAAAAACCGCGTCAAAAAAAATCAGTGTATTTAGGTCACTCCGAGGCCTACTTGTCTGATGAACTCAGGATTACAAGGAACAAACGCTTGAGAAAATTTCAAGCAGTTCGATACACATATTGTTATGGTTCCATTGAAAAATGCCTATGACCAGCCACGGACCCTTGGGGAACCTACTCCGGACTGGCCACTTTCATACATCCGATGGACCCAAAACAAGAAAAGTCAATCTGCTGAAGAAATTTTAAGAAGTTTGATACCCATATTGCTGGATTTCTACCAAAATCCACGATCAGTATCATTACATCAGGACATGCCCGTGAAAATCCGGATTTTCTAGAATTCAGAGTGTTTGAAATGGTCCATCGTGATAATAACTTGATAGAAAAGGAAATTCTCAATCCAAGGAGTCCAAATCTGTTGAAATCGGTTGAAAATTGCCGGAGATGTAGGCATTTTAGTTTTGTAGGTACCCGGGTACCCTGTCGACCTTTTAAGGGGTAAAGAAAGTTGGAACCCCTCCCCCCTTCCTTCTTGCCCGAAAATTCTGTTTACCCCTGCAATCAATTTTGACCGTCATTCTCTTGGATCTGGCAGAGTTTCAACTTCCTACGATTAAAAATCATTGAAATATCGCGAATTGAAATCCAAAAAGGTACCCGGGTACCCTGTCGGACACACAACGGTTAAACAAAATTTCAACCTCATGTGCATGAAATTAACCTGATAAGAAAAAAAATAGGCAATACAAGGAAATTAATGTGAAAACAATGATCCTTTGATAAAGAAAATGACTAACGTGAACACTGTTACTAATACAAACTACTTGGGAAAGTCTATTCTATTTCTCAAAATGGTGTTTCCTAAGCGGGCCCTCCGCGTAAAAAAATTTCTTTTCCAAATGATGCTTTAGAGAGTTGCCGTTCTCAGTAAAGTTGGTTGAGAATGTAAAATATAGTCACTTGACATTATCAGATTAGCTCCAAATTACGCCGCAAATATGGCGCCGCAATCTAAATTGCCAAATCGTGCTATAGGAAGGTGCTGTCTTTAGAAAAGATGTTAATTGTATATAATAAAGGCATTCAAAATAATCACGTTAGATCCAGATCGTACTTCAGACATGGCGCTGCCATATTTACGGCATAATTTAGAACTAATATGACAATGTCAAAAGACGACGAATGACATACTGAGAAATTTTGCCACGGACGGTAACTCTCTAGCAATGCATTTGGAAAAGATAATCTGCATCGCCATCTCTACAGTATACATAATGTGGAACTAATATAACAATGTCAAACGACGACAAACAACATACTGAGAAACTTTGCCCAAGACGGCAAATCTCTAGCGCTAAATTTAGAAAATATAGACTACAGCGCCATCTCTGCGGCATCATGTGGAACTAATATGACAATGTCAAACGACGACAAACAACATACTGAGAAACTTTGCCGAAGACGGCATTTCTCTAGCGCCTCATTTAGAAAAGATAGACTGCAGAGCCATCTCTGCGGCATGATGTGGAACTAATATGACAATGTCAAACGACGACAAACAAAATACTGAGAAACTTTGCCCAAGACGGCATTTCTCTCGCGCCTCATTTAGAAAATATAGACAGCAGCGACATCTCTGCGGCATGATGTGGAACTAATATGATAATGTCAAAAGACGACGAATGACGTACTGAGAAACTTTGCCCAAGACGGCAAATCTCTAGCGCTTAATTTAGAAAAGAAGACTGCAGCGACATCTCTGCGGCATGATGTGGAACTAATATGCTAATGTCAAAAGACGACGAATGACACTCTGAGAAATTTTGCCCAAGACGAAAACTCTCTATAACTACTCTGGACTGTTTTGCTCACACATTGAATTAACAACCTCTATCCATTTGTAGCAGATTCCCGGTGGCCAATGTAACTGGAACCATGTTTTTCCACCACCAATACATTTTTATGACCATATACTTTCAATATGAATATGATATATAATTTTCATTTCCTTGACTTTTTTTACGTCGTTTTTTGAAATAACGCGGTTTTTTTTACGTCGTTTTTTGAAATAACGCGGTTTTTTTTACGTCGTTTTTTGAAATAACGCGGTTTTTTTTTACGTGGTTTTTTTTACGCGGTACCATTACCGTCGTAAAAAAAAACTTCAGTGTCAAAAAAAAAAAAAAAAAAAAAAAAAATAATAAAAAAAAAAAGTTTTTTTTATTTTAAAACCAACAAAAAAAAAAAAAAAAAAAAAAAAAAAAAAAAGGGAGCTTTTTTTTTCTTCCCCCAGTTTTCACCACCTCAACATAATTTATTTTGCCAAAATAAAAAAAAAAAAAAATTGTGCCCCCCAAACCCCAAAAAAAAAACCCAAAATAAAAAAAAATACTGTTCACATATTGCACATCAATGATTAAACAAAACCAAAACCAATGACAACAATGATTTAACAAAAACAAAACCCAATGTTGGGGCATTTTTTTATGTTTCCAACTATGGCCTGTTGTATTTACAACGTAGTTAAATTGATGTGATTGGTAAAATTTTGAATGGAAATGTATGGGTTTGTGGTTGTATATTTTTCAAATTGCTTAGCTAAACACAAACCAAAGGGACAACATCAGTGAAGAGTGAATTATAATGTTTTCCTCAACGAACGGTAGATAATTCATATGTGAAATTTTAGCTTGTTTTGTGACATGTTGTGTTGAGTAGAGTGTATATAGCTGGCAAAGTCTTAAATCAGACTTAAAATCAGACAAAAAAAACGTACGGCGCTCCTATCGAATCCCGTTTTCCTTTTTTTTTGTATGCCAATTTGGCTCCCCAAGGCATTTAAAAAAAGATTTAGCCAAACTAAATCAGTGGGCTAACTCGGCAAATTAAAAGGAGTGTTGAAGTATCAACCAAATTTCTAAAAAAATTGTTGCACCTCAATAAGGCATTCCACGAGACGGCTACGATCAGCTTATTGTTTACCTCAATTTTTCGACAGTTCTCAGTAGATCTGATACTGTTGTTGCCAGATTCAAGTTCCTAGTTTTTACGGTAGATGTTTTTTTACCTGAATGTGTTTGCTGTATGTTACATCAGACTGGTATAAAATAACAAACACTAAAGAAACACATTCATGTTAAAAGACATCTACTGTTTATACTTGACTCTCCTTTATTTCCAGGCTATGCTACACAACACTACTTTATAAATCAGGAGGCGAAGCGAAATGATCATAACATATAATTTCAACTGTAACAATTTAAATTATATATCATCTATCACCATAACATCCAAAGACAGAATTATTATTGATTATTTTAATTAACTTCAATAGAAGAATGAACAATCCCATTACGATCTCTCTGGAAGAAATTCTGATTATTATAACAACTGATAAAAATAATAAGAAATAGCTTTTGTTCATTTTTTTTCTTTTTTTTTACAAAGGGTTAACTGACGGGACTCTGAATAGTATAGAAACCTCTATGCCAGGCCTTTGATGATATCGTTGCGTAAATTCTTTCGAATCATTTTGCCAGCCTTACACGGAACATATCGTCCAAGAAGACGCTGTCGCAAAGAACTCGGAAGAAGCCACGTTTGAGAATTTTGCGTCCTTTCGTCGGTTTTTTCAATTTTCATTTTGTTATTTTGTTAGTCAATGTTACGTTTGCAAGTTTAATAAGGCTTTTCGTAATTTTTTCAGTCTTTTGTAGTTCAGTCCGTGAAATGTGTCATGTCCGGAGCACTTAGCGATTTGGGCGTAATTGCATTTGTAAACAAACACTTCAATCGCTGGTTCCTCGCGAATTTAAGCTCAATCTAGAAAACTAGCATTACAATCAAGTAGATAACATACACCTCTATGATTTGGTAGATTTTGTTTGCACGATTCAGCTTATACTCGCGTGGAATCGGTGGATGAAGTGTTTGTTTACAAATGCAATTACGCCTAAATCGCAAAGTGCTCCGGATGTATGTGCTATGAGCAGCGTTGCCAGGTATACCGATTTATCGGTATTTATACCGATTTTTATTCTCAATACCGATATACCGACAAGGGCTCTGAAAATACCTATTTCCAACTTTTTATACCGATAAATACCGATTTTCAATGAAAGTTATTTCAACATTATATTTGGTTTATGATTTATCAGCGTGTTTTTTAGATTTCGTACCCCTCGCCCTCGCCATTCTTCAAATGGAAAACTGTGCGTACAGTGACCATTCGCTTATTGCAATTTCGTTAATTGAAACGTCTTTTCATTGCAAGTCCACTAATTGCAACGTTTTGCAATTAAAAAGCAATTAACTGTCATTTACGATCTATTATTCACGAGTTTTTGACAGTCGATTTGACGTTGTCAGATGTTGCAATGAACGAATGATCACTGTATTTTGTTTTTAGCTTTAGCTTTAGCTTCTGTTTTTGTTTCCTCCGTTGCTCACGTGCTATGCGAGGCGAGCGAGAAACGGAAAAAGTTTCAAGTTAGAGTAAATGGATGCCTGCCATTTTAAGAATTTAATTTGAAAGTAGATGTGTTATGGTTGTATGTCTGTGATAAAATTATCGAGTTTAGTTATGATATTAAATGCGTTAACAAATGAAGACAGGTTGTAATTTTAAGCATAATACCCAACAAACAATCATTATGGCGATTTAATTCAGCAGCGTGTTGAATAATCTCTGAACTATTTTGCATCACAGCTTTTGTTCAGGCATTATTCACACAAATTTGGAGAAGTTATTAAGCTGTCGCCAAATGCTTTTGAACACTGCCAATTGCATATGCTTAAGAAGCAAGTTTGCAGCAATGGAATTCAGCTGATAATTGAATAACTGCTGTTTTAATGCTTTACAGAACTTGAGGGTAATTCCGAGTGTCGAAGAGACCTTTGTTGAGCTAAGCGAGTGTTTGTTAAGAATAATATCTGTATTCCTATAGTGGAATTTAAAGGAATTTGCTCGCGTTTACTAGTGATAATTTTGAAAAAGTGCTTCAATATTTTATTTTTATTTTTGTTAAAGTGATCATATGAAGTGTTAATTTTAAATTCTCCTAGTTTCCCAAAGAATAATATATTTTTCTTCAACATCATTGAGCATATTAAAAAAGCTGCGGTGCCTTTTAACTTTTTTAAATTTTCATAAAACTTTGTTGGGGTTTTTGTATGATTTCCCATATGATAAAAACATTTTTATTTGGATTTCATATTGTGCATATTTAATTTGATATTATTATGCATAGACATCAACAGAAACATTTTGTAACATTTATTTATTACCATTAAATAGCGAGATTCGAACTACCAACTTTCGTTTCCTCAACTACGTGACTTACCAACTGCGCTATTCTAGAATTGAATGAAGTACAAACGAATCGGCTATATAAGCTCAATGTTATATATTGAATAGTAGCAGAAGTGATGCTCTTATTGAGCTACATTGATATCCTATTTATAGCGTTGTCTGTATATAAGCAATATCAGTGCTCAAATAAACCTTCTAAATGCTGTTATTAAACATCTGAATTACCAAGCTTTGATGGTTGATGTTCGGTTTTACTACGTGCATTACTGGCAAGGGCATATTGAACAAGAGACGATTTATAGATATGACAATGTTTTCTGATGTTATTTGTAAATACTGCGCTGTTTTCTATTCTGATGGGCAATGTAAAGGGTAGCCTTTGAGCTATTTGCTTCAAGCAATTGACTATAATTTCAACTCTTGAAAACAGGTCAATACTTTTTCACCAGTACCAAAAATTAAACTCATAAACAAAAACACAGGAATTAACTGAACTCAATGAATATAGCATCATTTATACAGCATAACTATAAATAGGCTATATAAACGATGTTTCAACGGATTTATAAACTGTTATTCGACTCTTTGTTGAACTGTGTAAATTTAGTCACATATAAATACTAAAATAGCTTTTAATAAGCATGTTATTCAAACAAAATGAAACACTTGAAATAATTTTTATTTTTATTATAGAAAAAATTTTTATTCATTTTATATTTCCCCCCCCCAAAAAACCCCAAAAAACCCACTTTTAAAATTTTTTCCCCCTTTCCGCGGTTTTTTAATTTTTTTTTTTGTTATTTTGTTAGTCAATGTTACGTTTGCAAGTTTAATAAGGCTTTTCGTAATTTCTTCAGTCTTTTGTAGTTCAGTCCGTGAAATGTGTCATGTCCGGAGCACTTAGCGATTTGGGCGTAATTGCATTTGTAAACAAACACTTCAATCGCTGGTTCCTCGCGAATTTAAGCTCAATCTAGAAAACTAGCATTACAATCAAGTAGATAACATACACCTCTATGATTTGGTAGATTTTGTTTGCACGATTCAGCTTATACTCGCGTGGAATCGGTGGATGAAGTGTTTGTTTACAAATGCAATTACGCCTAAATCGCAAAGTGCTCCGGATGTATGTGCTATGAGCAGCGTTGCCAGGTATACCGATTTATCGGTATTTATACCGATTTTTATTCTCAATACCGATATACCGACAAGGGCTCTGAAAATACCTATTTCCAACTTTTTATACCGATAAATACCGATTTTCAATGAAAGTTATTTCAACATTATATTTGGTTTATGATTTATCAGCGTGTTTTTTAGATTTCGTACCCCTCGCCCTCGCCATTCTTCAAATGGAAAACTGTGCGTACAGTGACCATTCGCTTATTGCAATTTCGTTAATTGAAACGTCTTTTCATTGCAAGTCCACTAATTGCAACGTTTTGCAATTAAAAAGCAATTAACTGTCATTTACGATCTATTATTCACGAGTTTTTGACAGTCGATTTGACGTTGTCAGATGTTGCAATGAACGAATGATCACTGTATTTTGTTTTTAGCTTTAGCTTTAGCTTCTGTTTTTGTTTCCTCCGTTGCTCACGTGCTATGCGAGGCGAGCGAGAAACGGAAAAAGTTTCAAGTTAGAGTAAATGGATGCCTGCCATTTTAAGAATTTAATTTGAAAGTAGATGTGTTATGGTTGTATGTCTGTGATAAAATTATCGAGTTTAGTTATGATATTAAATGCGTTAACAAATGAAGACAGGTTGTAATTTTAAGCATAATACCCAACAAACAATCATTATGGCGATTTAATTCAGCAGCGTGTTGAATAATCTCTGAACTATTTTGCATCACAGCTTTTGTTCAGGCATTATTCACACAAATTTGGAGAAGTTATTAAGCTGTCGCCAAATGCTTTTGAACACTGCCAATTGCATATGCTTAAGAAGCAAGTTTGCAGCAATGGAATTCAGCTGATAATTGAATAACTGCTGTTTTAATGCTTTACAGAACTTGAGGGTAATTCCGAGTGTCGAAGAGACCTTTGTTGAGCTAAGCGAGTGTTTGTTAAGAATAATATCTGTATTCCTATAGTGGAATTTAAAGGAATTTGCTCGCGTTTACTAGTGATAATTTTGAAAAAGTGCTTCAATATTTTATTTTTATTTTTGTTAAAGTGATCATATGAAGTGTTAATTTTAAATTCTCCTAGTTTCCCAAAGAATAATATATTTTTCTTCAACATCATTGAGCATATTAAAAAAGCTGCGGTGCCTTTTAACTTTTTTAAATTTTCATAAAACTTTGTTGGGGTTTTTGTATGATTTCCCATATGATAAAAACATTTTTATTTGGATTTCATATTGTGCATATTTAATTTGATATTATTATGCATAGACATCAACAGAAACATTTTGTAACATTTATTTATTACCATTAAATAGCGAGATTCGAACTACCAACTTTCGTTTCCTCAACTACGTGACTTACCAACTGCGCTATTCTAGAATTGAATGAAGTACAAACGAATCGGCTATATAAGCTCAATGTTATATATTGAATAGTAGCAGAAGTGATGCTCTTATTGAGCTACATTGATATCCTATTTATAGCGTTGTCTGTATATAAGCAATATCAGTGCTCAAATAAACCTTCTAAATGCTGTTATTAAACATCTGAATTACCAAGCTTTGATGGTTGATGTTCGGTTTTACTACGTGCATTACTGGCAAGGGCATATTGAACAAGAGACGATTTATAGATATGACAATGTTTTCTGATGTTATTTGTAAATACTGCGCTGTTTTCTATTCTGATGGGCAATGTAAAGGGTAGCCTTTGAGCTATTTGCTTCAAGCAATTGACTATAATTTCAACTCTTGAAAACAGGTCAATACTTTTTCACCAGTACCAAAAATTAAACTCATAAACAAAAACACAGGAATTAACTGAACTCAATGAATATAGCATCATTTATACAGCATAACTATAAATAGGCTATATAAACGATGTTTCAACGGATTTATAAACTGTTATTCGACTCTTTGTTGAACTGTGTAAATTTAGTCACATATAAATACTAAAATAGCTTTTAATAAGCATGTTATTCAAACAAAATGAAACACTTGAAATAATGTTATTGTTTCAATTGAAGACATGGTTATTCAGCTTATATTTCAGCCAGATTTTTTATTCAGCCACAAAAGTCTTAATTCAGTTGTAATAATGCACATATGCTTATATACTGCTTTCGTTTGTTTGTTGGGTAAACTCATCAGTCCTATAGTAACAAGCAACAATACTTTATACATTTATGCTTTTTAATATGGGATTTTCAAAAGAAATTATCTGTTTATTGAAAGGGTAGAGCGCTACTTCGTCGTAGTCGCCTATTTTCGTTCTATCAAGCAAAAAAAAATCAAAAATATCAAATTCACTATGCGCTCAAGAAGCAGTGTTGAATAATCGATCATATCTTAGCTTTTCGTGTCTAACAAATCCAGTGGTATGTATGGAAAAGTGTATAAAATTGGAAGCGGTATACACTAGAATTAATCCGTTTTTGTGTTAAAATCTATTTAAAAAAAAATAAGGGATGTGCTTAGCACAACGGGAGTTGGCTCAAAAACCTTATCGCTATACATGATTTTTGTTATCTTAATAACATCTTAAGAAGTGTGTATTCTAAAAAATATATATTGAAATGTATATTTATTCAAAGTATACATATTCAACCTCGAGATGGTAAATATAAAAAAATGGCTAATGTATTTTTTATTTTATTTTTATGTTTACGTCAAACTTTGTCCATATAACATTTGAAAATAGAAGAAAAATGATCGCCAAAATATATTGTAATCTTATATCAAAATTAAACTATAGTTCACTTGAAAAAAATCTGAATTTTACTTTATACCGATAAATACCGATATTTTTTAATAAGCAATACCGATATTGTATAAATCCACCTGGCAACGCTGGCTATGGTCCTCCGCAAGAGTTTTCCCCCACCAAAAAAAAAAAATATATTATTTTTTTTTTGGTGTTTAAAAACGGGGGGGGGCGCCCTATCCCAGAAGCAGGAAATTTTTTTTTTGCTACTGTGCGGTGCGCCCCCCCTTAAAAGAAAAAAAAAAAATTTTAGAGATTTTGATGAAGATTTAAAAGATTTACTGCAAAAAGATGCAGCACGATGCAAGTAGATGGATTAATATTCACAAGCTGAAACAAGATTTTTCAAAGATTGATTCGCTAGCGTGAGATTTTTCGATCATCTTGAATCTGGATTTAGATGTGTCGCACCCCCAGTTAGAATGATATAACTCAACTCATATAGCTCATCTCATTTTGAAGCATTTCACCAGCCGTGCAAGGATCATGCCGTCCATAGAGACACTGTTGACACTGCCTCAAAAGGTAGAACATTTTCAAGTTTGCTTTCTCTTTCTCTCAGTCATGTTCATGTCCACTGTTTTGTATGGTGTCGTTTTGTCTTTTTGTTATTTAGTTGATCAGTGTGTTTTTTTTTAGTCTCTTATAGTTTAGTTCGTCATTTATGTGCTGCGAAAGTCTTTCTGAGCAGTTTTCTCGAATCAAAAATAAGTTGTCATGATGTCGTCCAGATATTTGAATTCGACCAGTTTTAGTAATGTCAAGTCTCAGTAGTCCCAACAGTATAATTTTATGGTTTATTGATGAGACTCAGGAGAGAGAAGTTTCCTTTGAAAGAGTTTGGGAGTTCGGTGCAGCTCTTTATGTTATTTAATTAGTAAGTCAGTGTTAAGGTCAAGAGGGCGTTTTATTATTTCTACAGTCGTTTGTAATTTAGTTATTTGATGTCTACCCAAGTAACACCACATATTCATGTTAATAATACACGTTTTAGACCAAGCTCATGTTTTTTTTTTCTAACGTCAATAACTTAATTTCATACCCGCATATAACCGAAAAAGCGCAATATATGTGGCATTTTTGAACGTCTTTTAGGTCATACCAGATGTTTTGTAGAACATCCATAAGACAAATATTATGTTCTATGGATGCTTCCAACAGCATGCTTATAACATAATGATATGTTTTGTCAAAGCAAGCACGGTATGAACAAAGCAAAAAATATATAAACAATATTTTTTAATGGCGAAACGATATCGTAGCTAATGGTATTTTACGCGTTAAAGATGATTGTTTATAACTTTTTCAAATAGGAAATTAAAAGTGCTTTACGCATGGAAGATGTATCAAAATTGTATATGCGGCTCAAGGTTAGCAGTGCAACTTTCCGTTTTACCTTTCTTAATTTCATACGCCATCGATTGGATTAAAAAACGTAGAAGGTACAGCGAATACATTATTGAATTTTAATGAGATTTCTTTATGGAATTCACAAAAACCAACATGGCGATTTTCCATGTCTACAGTCCTACAGTAAAAGTCTACAGTACGGGTAAAAACATTAGTAACACATTTGATTTTCAAATGTTCGGTTTTTCTTTTCTGCGTTTTTTGTTGTGAAAGTGAACCGAGTAATGTCAGTATGAATGAAAATACAAATACAATTTTTCTGTTATGTTGTGCGTAGCTACATCGCAAAAGACTCCCCTACAAATTAAGCGCAACAATTTATAAAAAAAATACTAAACAATCTCCCAAACTGTTACTTTATGTAACATTTGAATAAACCCCCTTGTGATCAAAAAGTTCCGGTAATTTGAAAAAAAAACGCATTTATTTCAATTTTTAATTGATATCTTTATTATCGCCTTCAAAGTACTCGCCATTAGAGGCAACACACATATGCCAGCGCTTTATCCAATCATCCATACATTTTTTATAGGCCGATGAATGTATGGCTTTCAGTTCTTCCAGCGAATTCTTTTTATCGCATCAATCGATTCAAAACGCCTACCTCTGAGCGGAATTTTCAGTTTTGGGAAGAGAAAGAAGTCGCACGGGGCAAGGTCTGGTGAATATGGTGCTTGTTTGATGGTATTGGTGGAGTTCTTGGCCAAAAATTCACAAATAGTGAGCGCGGTGTGTGATGGAGCGTTATCGTGGTGTAAAATCCACGAATTATTGCGCCACAATTCTGGCCTCTTCTTTCGAATTGCCTCACGCAAACGTCTCATAACTTGTAAATAATACTCTTTGTTAACCGTTCGACCTTCTGGAAGGAATTCAGAATGGACGACACCGCGAAAATCAAAGAAAACGGTCAGTAAAACTTTAATTTTGGAGCGACTTTGTCGTGATTTTTTTGGTTTCGGCTCATCTTCGGCGCGCCATTCGGACGATTGTTGACTTGTGAGCATATCAAATTCATATACCCACGTTTCATCACCAGTTATGATGCGTTCCATGAATGTGGGATCGCTATCTGCGTTCGCAATCATCTGTTTAGCGACCTCAACTCGATGCTGTTTTTGCAAAAAATTCAGCTCTTTTGGAACAAGTCGTGCTTCAATGCGTTTCATGCCCAGAATTTCCGTCAAAATGTGTTCGGTCGATCCAAATGAGATATCAAGGAGTGCAGCTATCTCCCGAATGCTAATTGAGCGGTTTTCCATAACTAAATTCTTCACGGAAGCGATGTTTTCATCGGTAGTTGAGGTCGATGGTCGTCCAGAACGCGGCATGTCACTCACGCTTTCACGGCCTTCTTTAAAGTCTTTGTGCCAAACAAATGTACGATTTTGTGACATAGAGTCCTCACCAAAGGCTTTTTGCAACATTCTGAGCGTTTCCGCTGCAGAAAATCCGTTTGCAACACAAAATTTCACACAAACGCGTTGTTCCAATTTTTTATCCATGGTAAAAATCGCCGAGCGTCTATTTTTCGACTAACAAAAGCAGTTGTCAAAACAAAACTAATGGATAATTTGCTCTCACACTTTGACAGAATATCAGAACTAGTGTTGCCATCTTACACTAAAAAGATTTTACCGAAAAAATAAAGGCGGCCTTTTAAATTGAAAATTACCGGAACTTTTTGATCACAAGGTATATTTTTTTATTTTACACTTATTTTTAACATTTTGTTTTTTTTTCTTTGCAGGAAATGGGAACAGCACTTCGGGCAAGAGCGCGAATCCAGATTAATCTTGCTGTTAGTCAGGTAGTAGATATCAAGCAGGTTGCGAATTTCCCAGACATTGTCTTCCCAATATTATGGTTCGAAGAGGGTATCGATTCTCTTCCTGATCAAATACTCGAGCTGATGAAAGTGGCAACAACCATCCCAGCGAAAGCTAAATTTGTCCTTACAATTGCACTGTTTGCCTTTGGAGGTTTTCTATTGGTGATCGCTGTATTTTGTCTCGTACGCAAATCTCACCGACAAAGCACGCTTCACCTAGAAGGATCGAATTATTTAGCGACAGCGGTTATAGATCAAGCCAAAAAGAAAGCGAAACTGGAAAATGGAAGCCACACAAACTAAAGTGCGTTCGCGTTATTTGTGATCTGCGTATGATTTTAGGTGTCCGTCTAGGAAGTACGTAGATATATTTATTTTTAAAACACAAGGCATGGTTTTCGGGAACGCATTGCTTTATAAGATTGCTCAATTTAGACAACTTAAAACACACTTTCATGAATGTATTGAGACTCCTTTTGTTGCTTCCAATGTATGTATGTACAAAATAACTGCAGAATACTGATTAAACATAACTGAATGGTGATGCCATATCTTAATGGCGAGAGCTTGATGTGATTACTGAAACAATTAGAGCCTAAACAGTGAA
Organism: Aedes koreicus; assembly: GCA_024533555.2. Classification (NCBI taxonomy): domain Eukaryota; kingdom Metazoa; phylum Arthropoda; class Insecta; order Diptera; family Culicidae; genus Aedes; species Aedes koreicus. The sequence continues at coordinate 231,409 of JAHHFK020003149.1, read as the reverse complement.
TAGATCAATGAATATGACGTCGAGATTCTGCCAATCTGTTGAACCAACGAATTTAGTTTCATTGCTTAGTATTGTCTTAATACACTTAAGATTTAAAAAAAAACTCACTTTGGGTTACAACCCCGGAATCGTAGCTTGATGACTTCAACTCTACTGTTGTGTGAATAAAACATTGCTTCCAGGTTAACATGTCTATTTTCTGTAGTTGGATTAGGAAAAAAAAATTCCTCTCGTTAAAGTGAATGTTACCTGGAAAATTGTTGAATAACTGACTCTGCCCACCAACAATCTGAGCAAAATCAAATGATCAAAATAGAAAAATCGATTAATCTAATGGTTCGTTAGACGACATCACGGGCGGTCAAATATAGTACCAACTATATCAAATTCATGGGGGCATTTGGGCAAACATGTTTGAATGTGTGCATAGACCAGCCTATGTAAATGTTGACCTCATCAGATAGCAGCAAAGTACACCCTTATTTTAAATTACTGGATGAATTAACGACATCAACAGTTGAGCTGCCTCTATGTTTTCGATAATTGGTTCAATGCCATGTAAATAATTTGTAGAAGTTCAGAAAATTAGTTTACTGAGTGTACCGACTTGAATCTGCTGTTGAGAGTTCAGCAAAAAAATATTGCGTAATCAATCTAAACTAAGCGTTTATCTTCACTCTAAAATCAACGCTGTTTTTTATTAACATGTACATTAAAAAATACTCTCTTTCACATTGTCACTTGAATCCGCAAAAAAAAAATCAACAGTGACGACTAAATTCAGTGAGTGTATACAGGTGAGAAAATGACGGCATATTGGTATTGATGTAATCTTAATATTAAACTAGTGTTTGTGAAAAGGCAAAAATCCACCAATCACGATTTGGCTGATGTAGAACTCAGTGTTTTGATGAATGGGTCTGTTTCCGCAGTTCTACTTCATCGATGAATGTTTCCTTATTTGTTGCTACTCTTGCCATCAAATGCCTTCTTCTGTCTCAACGATATACACTCAATGGTCAAAACTTATAGACGAGTGCACGGGAGAATTTTAAATCAAGCACTGACGAAAAATCTACAGGAAAGCGGGACAGAGACTAGAAATGATCACCAGATGTTCACGAGTAATGATTTATGCCTCAGGTCAAATTTTCGAGAATGCCTGAACTCAAATTCCCCCATGCACTGCACTCAGCCAAATAATCTTAAGAATTTCATAAGATTCAACTTATGAACGATGCTTTAAATTCCATAAGGTTGACTTATGAATGGATTTTGTTTTACACGACGTTCTTCTTGTTCGCCTTTAAGCTTTCCTATTTACAAGTGTTGATATATACTAGTGGTCAAGTCTCTGGATCCATAACCTCAACGTTCAAGGTTCGAATACAGGTTGCTCCATATTTTATTTTTTCAACATCCTTATATTTCATAAGGAAAAATGATGAAATTCATAACGATTTCTTGTAGTAAATCATCATATTGCAATCTTATGAATATCGAAAGTTTATTTCGCTGAGTGTGGATAAAGTTCATTATTTAACAGAAATTGTTGATTAGTAAGGTTGACATGAGCAATGTATGGACCACTGATACCTGTTTAACGAAATTCATCCAGTTAAATTTGTGAGGTCAGGTTATGTCATGGTGTAAGATCTTATGTGGTAGTAGTTCCAGGGTCAAAACCAACAGATGTCGCTTTGACAGTGATGAATAAATTCGACAATGGTGAATAAATCTATTCGCGTTGGACATAAAAATTTAAAAAAAATTACCGAAAATTGGTTTATCTCGTGATCAATTTACTAACAAGGAGGCTTCCTCCGACGTACGGCAGATCGTACAGATCAAGACATAAATTTATTTTCTTGTACTAATTTTCCAGCGTTTAACATGCGGCAAAGTATTGTCGCAGAGGCTAAACGTCAAAATTTGAACAATTTTTTGTCAGTGATTCCAATAGTTCCGATCAAGCAAATGATCCGTCATAAAGATGACGTTTCGCAGGTTCTTTAGATGAATACATTTTTTGAGTATGGATAACCGAAATTGGATTTGTCTTCAAATAAATCTTCTTCCAACAAACAAATTTCTCCAATTCATTATTTTTTATCTATTTGATCTATAACGTTCATTATCGTAGGATCCTACCTGTTTACAGTTTTTTTGCGCAGTGACATTTTTGTGGATTATGTTTTTCAAAGTAAAATGTCAGCTTTAAAGCAGTGGATTGATAAAATCGGAATGTATCTATACATAAGCTTGGATAGCAAAGTTTTCTGTTAATTGTCTTGACCGGAGAGCTATAACAGGATTTTAACTTTCTCTTCTAAATTCCCATAGGAACTTCAAAGACATCACCGACCAGTATAGGTTCGCAGCCAAATAAACTCATATTTTGAAGAAGTTTGAGTCAAACTATTGATTGTGACTTATATACTGGATAGATAAACAAATTACACCTTTGTATCAGGTACTTAAGATACATTTGTAGAACATCGGTCCCAACTAATTCAACGAAAGATTCTAATACCTCAATCTCTAATTTCAAATATTGCTCTTTGCGCCGAAAATTTTACTGTTATTCTAGCGCCATCCTTTGCACCACTTCGGTGATATGTTTAACCTGGTTCGAGTTTTCGACGTACTATTCATTAGATCATAAAGAAGTGTACGCCGTAGACAGTAACTAGATTTAACAAACAACCGAAGTGGCGCGAAGGATGGCGCTGAAATTACAGTGAAATTTTCGGCGCAAAGGGCAATACATTGTTGGTTGTACCAACGTTGTACTCTTTTACCAGTATATCTCAATTATGAGCACACGACACAAGGCTCTTCCAATGCCAATTTCTTGAAAATGGTTAATCAATCACGGAAAACAATAATGCCATCGGACATAAGAAACCAACATCCTGATCTTAATGATATGTATTTAGGGAATCGATTTATCATTTCCGAGATATGTGTATTGGAAGAGCCAAGTTTCGCGTACATATTATCCAGATATACTCGTATAGGTTGTTAACATTACTGTTGGTCTAGATATTTCAAACTACTAGTGCGGATTTCGGTTGCTCCTGAAATCGATATCCTGGCAGAAAGTGATGCCTGTTTGCTTCATATATATATATATATATATATATATATATATATATATATATATATATATATATATATATATATATATATATATATATATATATATATATATATATATATATATATATATATATATATATATATATATATATATATATATATATATATATATATATATATATATATATATATATATATATATATATATATATATATATATATATATATATATATATATATATATATATATATATATATATATATATATATATATATATATATATATATATATATATATATATATATATATATATATATATATATATATATATATATATATATATATATATATATATATATATATATATATATATATATACGCAAGTTATTGCGAACTGCATGAACCAGATTATACAAGATTACATCACGGATGATCTTCTTTGGTCACTATGATGAATGATGTTTATATTTGACAGTAAATCACTTGTTTCATATATGTGGTTAATATCAGCAGGCCTTTCTTTTGAAAATGAACCACTAATACTTTTCAAACGAAATTGATCTGGTTCATTTTGTGTTTAAGTTGGAGTAAAATTTAATCATCATTAGTCAACATTAGAGTTATTCAGGTAAACCTTTGAGAAATCTACTAATTACAGACATACAATAAATTGTTCTGGAAATATTATATACTTTTTGAAGCAAATCCACATTTTAAATACAACAATACAATATTTTACCATCAAACAAGGTATAAAGATGAATTAGTGGTTCTCACAAACGGTGGCAATGGTAAGGGAAAATATGTATGACTGACTTAAGCGTCATTTATGGTATAAAAAGGTTTAATTGAAACGGTCATATGGTCTGTGTACTCATATATTTTTCAACAACATGATCTAGTTTTATTCAAACACTGACAAAATTATAAAAATAGTAGAGAGAAAATAAAATCTTATTGAAAAAGGGCTTTCTCAGATGTATTTTTCTGTTTTATCTATGATGACATCCTGTGAGACGCTTTACTTATCAGAAAGGAGTAATTTCGAAAAAAATTCGTAAATGGTTCCATAATGAAGCACACCGGACTTAGATGTTGTTACTGTTTCATTGTTCTATTTTAATCTAATCTAATACAAAAGCAGCCAGTACGAGAATGGATTCTGGAAATAATTGGAATAGATGTCGCCCAATTATTTTTTTATCAATATTGATGCTTGCAGCATACCAAAGACATGATACAAGCGTCAAAGCGGCCGGTTCGAAGGACCAACATGTTACTCCTAGTACTCTCAGCATATGATATTTGGTTGAGCGAACAGCTGCCTCCCACAAGCCTCCAAAATGAGGGGCACTAGGTGGATTAAAGTGCCACTGAATACCATCCTTGGAACACTCCTTGAATATAATGTCGTGATGGTCGTAGCTCTTCAGCAACTTCAGGAGATCTTGAAGTTTGTTGCGTGCGCTGATGAAATTAGTGCCATTGTCGGAATATATGTGGGTGCATCTTCTTCTCCGTGACACGAACCGTCGAAGTGCTTGCAGGAATCGCTCAGTCGATATGACTGACACGAGTTCTAAATGAACTGCCTTCGTACACATGCAGATGAAGATTGCGACATATGCCTTAACTGCAGCGCGTCGAGGTACCGGTCGGAGATAAACTGGGCCAAAGTAATCAACCAATGGGCGGACACGATGACTCGTGTTGAAGGCAAGTCGCCCATAAACTGTTGAACTGTTGAGGGCCTTGAACGAAAGCATTTCAGGCACTTGTGAACAATGTTCCTGATAACACTTCTTCCTCCCAGCGGCCAAAATCGAAGTCGGAGTACGCTTATCAGCAGTTGAGGTTCACCATGGAGTAGGCGCTCGTGGTAGTGCTGTAGAAGAAGTCGGGTAAACAGATGCCGTGCTGGAAGAACCATAGGGTGCTTAGTCTCTTCCGACTCCATGGAGTGCCTTAGTCGTCCGCCTAACTTAAGCAGTTGATCCTTAGAAAGAAACGGGTTAAACCAACGTAATGGCGACCCCCTTGGAACCGGCTCTCCCTTGGTGAGCACCCTCAACTCTTTGCTGAAAGTTTCCTTCTGAACCAGACGAACCAATGTGTGTTCCGCTTCTCTTAGTTCGGCTGTGGACAGGAATTCCGCGTTGTTCCGATTCGACGATGGGAGTTTTAGCAGCTTCATCACCCGCAACCAGTATGCTGTACGACGAACATGGTCAGTGTACGACGTAAATTTGCTGAAATACTCATGGTTGAAATCGGCAATCGTGGAGGACGTTCCTGCAAGTACTGTCCTTCGTTTTTCTTCTACAAATTCGTCGGTTGACGAGATCTCCGGTGATTTAGGCCATTTAGCTGAGGTCTGCTCCAGCCAACTCGATCCTTTCCACCAAAAGTGGTTTTCTAGGATGTCTTGGGGAGAAATGTCTCGGGAAATCAAGTCTGCAGGGTTTTGCACTCCAGGAACATGATTCCAGTGGAAGCCTTCGGTGATCGTTTGGATTTTTGCCGTACGGTTGGCGATACAAGTTGTCCGGGTCATTGGTGGAGCCGCAAGCCAACGTAAGACGCATGTGGAGTCCGTCTAAAAGTAGCAGTCTGCGTCAATCCTAATCGAATCTCGAACCTTTTCAAAAAGCTGCGCTCCCAAAAGCGCTCCGCAGAGCTTGGAATAGTCGGACACTTTAATGGAGCTACCTTTGACCTTGACGAAAGAAGACGAACCTTCACGTTTCCTCCTGCATCCGGTTGGCGTCGGCTAAGCAATGGAGTTCGATCGAAACTGCTTCCGGGATTATTACGCACCCTCGATACGGGGTAGGTTAAGAAGTGGTAGCTGTAGATAAAATTTCCTCCACGTCTCACCCACTGTCGGCGGTAGGGGCTGGTCCCAGCTGAGAGGTTGATCATGTTCGTCGCGTATGCTCCACAACAGCTGCATGAATACCTTGGCCGTAGTGATAACGGCTCCTAGGAGTCCTAACGGATCGAATAGAAATGCAATCACAGAGAGAGTGATGCGTTTTGTGAATGATGCCCCAGATTCCAGGCTGGGAATGGAAAATTGGAACTTCAAAACATCGGAGACTGGCATCCAAGTTAGTCCCAGTGTTTTTATTGAAGGGTCCGGGTCTAAATTAATCTCTTCCGATGATTGAATTGGGGAAGGTCCATTAATTACGTCACGCAAGTAGGGGGGAGGGGGGTTTGGGAAAACGTGACGATCCATACAAAAAAAATTGAAGGTCCATACAAAAAACGTGACAAGGGGGGGGGGGTATAAAAAGTCACTTTTTACGTGACGTAATTAATGGGCGTTCCCTTGCCAGATCTTCCTCACGTACACACTAAGAATTATATGCCGAGTCTCGGCTTTCTGAAACCGAGATCTGCACAGCCGACCTCTCGGTTTCGATCTCGGCTTTTTTATGTGAACCGATAACAAAGAAGAATGCTAAGATGGAACAGTTGGTAGAAATATTTTTTCATTTCAGTGTCCTCTTCAAAAATTAAAATTGTTCCTTTTCGAATGAGCAATCCCCAGTAAACGGGTTAACAGATCTTGTCATGCTCATGCCGTTCCCTCGTTCTCAAAAAAAAACCAAAAAACCCCGAGAACAAGGAAAAAAATATTGCCAGCTGTCATATTATTCTCACATACACGCTCATTCAAGCTTACTCAATGTTGAGTAACTTTTACTCAATTTTATAAATATATCTAAAACGTCAGACGCTGAGAAGTCGTTTTTTATTAATTAGATTTTTTTTTTATTTAGTTCGTTTATTTGTTAGGCTCAGGCGTGTGTAACACTTTACGGAGCCGATATTCAATATTGTTATTTACAATGAATAATTTTTCAATTTTAGTAAAAAGGGGTGCCAATTACTCGTGGCTAGCTCGAGGTTAATGGGTCACAATATCGTTTGGAAGGGGCTAGACAGGTAACTTATTGAAGGAATTGTTTGCTGCTCATGGTTGCGACATCTAGTACAAGTAGCACGGTAACAAAAGGATAATATAACTGGGACACAATGGCAGGAAATTTACTAGACTGGAGGGGAAGGGGTAATGACATTACACTCTAAGATCAGAAAAACAAAGAAACTCGTAAATCGCTTGCATGTAGGGGAGATCACGCATTCCCAAAACATCTCTTACTTCGCGGAAGGGTTGTCTACCTCGGGCCACAAGGGTATCCAATAGTCGTGCTCTGGAGGCATCATTACCCGGGCAATGCCAAACTGCGTGAGCGATGTCATCATAACCGGTTCCGCACCTACATAAATTGCTATCGACGAGGTTAATTCTGTAGAGATGTGCGTCTAGCGAGTAGTGGTTGGACATAAGTCTTGACATCACACGAATGAAACCGCGACTTACATCCAGACCTTTGAACCACGATCTCGACGAAACATTTGGAATAATGGAATGTAACCACCGCCCAAGAGAATTACTTGTCCAGTCGTTTTGCCAACTTTGAAGAGAACTCTGACGTACTAATGGGAAAAATTCATCATGTGAAATTCTTCTTTCAAAAATCTCGCCTTCTTTTGCGTACACCTTTGCTAGAGAGTCCGCCTTCTCATTGCCTGGAATTGAGCAATGTGAGGGGACCCATACAAAGGTAATTCTAAATGATCTTTCGACCAACGCACACATCTGCTCCCTTATTTTTGAAAGAAAGTAAGATGAGTGCTTCACTGCTTTCATCGACCGGAGGGCCTCAATAGAACTGAGACTATCCGAGAAGATGAAATAATGGTCTATGGGCATGTCGGAAATTATCCCCAATGCGAAATTGATTGCTGCCAGCTCAGCAACATATACGGAACAAGGTTCCTGAAGTTTCCGGAAGGCAGATGAGTATTCATTGTAAACACCGAAACCAGTGGATCCATCAATGCGCGACCCATCAGTGAAAATTCTTCTATTGCAATTGACATGTTGGTACTTTTTAATAAAATTATGGGGAATTAAAATAAGTCGAAGTTGATCTGGAACTCCTTGAATAACCTGTTTCATGGAGAGATCATAGTCAATGGAGGAGCTGTGATAAGGGAAGCGTACACTAGGAGAATTATAGCATGGAAGACTAGTATCGGATGACATATAGTCAATATAGATTCGTAAGAATCTAGACTGGGTGCTCAATTCGAGCATTTCTTCGAAGTTTTCAATCACAAGGTTGTTACTGATTCCACACTTGATCAGTATTCTAGAGGAGAACTCCCAGAAGCGGTTCTGTAAGGGTTTTACTCCTGCCAGAACCTCCAGGCTCATATTGTGCGTTGAATGCATACAGCCAAGAGCAATACGTAAACAACGATATTGAATGCGTTCCAATTTGATGACGTGGCTGTTTCTTGCCGAGAGGAAGCAAAAAGAGCCATATTCGAGAACTGAAAGAATAGTTGTTTTATAGAGTTTAATGAGGTCTTCCGGGTGAACACCCCACCATGTCCCGGAAATTGATCTTAGAAAATTGATCCTTTGTTGACATTTCTGTTTCAAGTACGCAATGTGAGTGCATTTCGAATCAAACATGACTCCAAGGTATTTGAAGGTCAAAGATTGGGTAATGTCTCTTCCCAAAAGCTTGAGACGCAGTTGGGCAGGGAACACTACCAATTTGGTTTTATGCGGTGAAAACTCGATCCCCAAATTACTAGCCCAGATGGACAGATTATCTAGGGAATTTTGCAATGGTCTTTGCAAGATTTCCGCACGTGGACCTCTAAAGGAGATCACAGCATCGTCTGCAAGTTGTCTTAGCGTGCATCTATTTTCCAAGCAGTTATCAATATCTTTAACATAAAAATTATAAAGCAAGGGACTTAAACATGAGCCTTGGGGTAAGCCCATGTAGCTAATTCTGGAAGTTGTCAGTTGACCTAGATTAAAGGTCATTTGTTTTTCTGACAGTAAATTATAAAAAAAAGTTATTTAAAATTCCTGGTAAACCACTACTGTGCAGACTATCTGCCAGTATATCTATGGAAACTGAATCAAATGCGCCCTTAATATCCAGAAATACTGAAGCCAGTTGCTCCTTGTGTGCAAAGTCCAGTTGTATATCAGATGAAAGCAACGCTAAACAATCGTTTGTTCCTTTGCTCTTTCGGAAACCAAATTGCGTATTTGATAGTAGGTTGTTTGATTCAACCCAACGGTCAAGTCTTGATAGGATCATTTTTTCTAACAATTTCCTTAAACATGATAGCATAGAGATCGGACGGTAAGAATTGTAATCAGACGCTGGTTTCCCAGGCTTTTGAATAGCTATTACTTTAACCTGTCGCCATGCGGGTGGAACTATATTTAATTCCATGAGAGTGTTATACAGGTTAAGTAATCGTCTTTTAGCGATATCGGGGAGATTTTTTAGAAGGTTGAATTTAATCATATCGCTTCCCGGAGCAGAGTTATTCGATGAAAGAAGTGCCATTGAAAATTCCAACATTGTGAATGGTTCGTCCAGAGAACCGTTACTTCGGGTGGTATCCCGTAAATTCGGTTGTGTTGGGACAGAGTCTGGACAAACCTTTTTAGCGAAGTCGAATATCCACTGCATGGAGTATTCTTCACTCTCATTGGAGGATGAGCGGTTTCGCATATAACGAGCCTTTCTCCAAAGCGTTGTCATCGAGGTTTCTCTAGATAGTCCCTGTACAAACGAACGCCAGTAATTGCGTTTCTTTGCTATGAGTAAGTTTTTAAGCTTTTTTTCAAGCTTGAGGTACTTATCAAAAAGCTCACATGTTTCATGTCTACGATAATCTTTAAACGCATCGGATTTCTCAAGATACAACTTAGTGCATTCATCATCCCATCCAGGGGTGGCGGGTCTTCTTTTGAGGGATGCACTTGGAACACGTCGTTTCTGAGCTTCTAATGCACTTTTGTACATCAGGTCGGAAAGGAAACGATACTCTTCTAATGGTGGAAGAGGATCGGTAGAATCAATACCAAGGGTTACCGCCGATGCAAAATGTTGCCAATCAATATGCCTCGTGAGGTCATAAGGAACATGGATTGACTGGTCTGTTTTTTGAAAACTATTTGTGATTGAGATAATTATTGGTAAGTGATCACTACCATGGGGATCATTGATTACCTTCCACAGACAATCTAATGATAGTGAATTAGAACACAAAGATATGTCAAGTCGACTCTCCCTGGCAGGAGGTTTTGCTATTCGTGTCGCTTCCCCAGTGTTCAAGATGGTCAAGTTGAAATCGTCGCATAAGTCATAGAAAATACCCGCTCTGTTGTCATCGTATTGTTCGCCCCAAGCAGTACCGTGGGAGTTCAGATCGCCCAGAATAAGAACTGGAGATGGAAGTAATGTAATTGAACTCCAAAGTTGACGGCGGTTTATTGATGCCCTCGGAGGGACATAGACGGAAGCCATGCAAAGATCTTTATTCTTTACATTTATTTGGCAAGCGACGATTTCAATGCCTGAGAATATTGGAAGTGAGATTTTATAGAAGGGGTAGCACTTTTTGATCCCCAAAAGTACGCCACCATATGAATCATCTCGATCCAGGCGAATAATGTTAAAATCGTGGAAGTTTAATTCATCTTCAGAAGAAAGCCATGTTTTACAGAGAGCAAATATATCACAATCAGAATTGTGAATCAAATACTTGAACGAGTCTAATTTAGGTATTAGACTACGACAGTTCCATTGTAATACGGTGACCATATCTTGATCCTCACTCGACGAATTATTCATCGAAAGATATGAATTCACCAATGAGGGGCCATGATACAGTCAATTGCTTGAAGTAGTTTCCAACTATAGGAATAAGCAGGTCAATAATTCCTCGGAGCGGTGAAGCATCCGAAAGGCCAAGAGCATTTAAAATGTTATCCACAATGTCCCTAAAATTAATCTTACCTCGCTTGGACGGGATATTCTTAGAATTGCGAGAAGACGTAGTTTTTGGTTTTGGCAACCTCTTACGGTTACTGTTATTAGGTAGCGGCGGGTTGGTATAGCTACAGCTAGGAACGGATGCATCAGCTATTACCGGTTTATTCGGTTTTTACCCTTCTTACACCAAAAGAAGGGTATTAAGATCGCTTGAAAATTCGACTTTTTATCCGAAGCCCAGAGAGCCGAGTGTCATATACCATTCGACTCAGCTCGACGAACTGAGCACATGTCTGTGTGTATGTAAATTACAATCACATTCGGCTGTGATAACTTTTTAAAAAAAAACTAGACTACTACTCGCGACGACTGTTTAACTCGAACTGACTTTATTCATTATATCAAAGGCCTAACTGCCCTGCCTTCTTCCCTAAAACTGCTAGTCTTGCACCTAGCAACGATGTCACTCCGGTCACGTTGTCCAGCGTGGTGATATTTGATGTCTCCGCATTCCCGACGGTGTCCAGCTTGGGTGTTGCTGACACTGCTGTCTGGGTGCTGATGGTCGGTCTCGGTGAAGCAGGCGACTCTACATCCGTTGACGCTGGAGGCAAGCTATGCTTAACTAGCCCTTCCTCAAGTATTGTTCGTCCCGAACAATCCACTATACTTCTGGTACGCCAATATTTGATGAATCCAAAGACTACTAATGCGATTGTAAGGATGATAATTGTGCTGATCGATGCGAGTCCAATTTTGTGGTTGAAGTTGACTGTTTCCAATTGACGTCTGTTTTCCAAATGAAGTTCGTACAGTGCTGAAAGGTTAACGTGCTTTTCTATGTGCAACGTCTTTATTCTTGTGAGTTGTAATGGCAGAATTGATGCCTGTTTGAACCGAAATTCGTAATTTTCAAATAGCTCGTTTTTTATGTAAAGTGAACAATTTTGGAATGTTACCAGATGAATTCCGGTTAGTTTTGTTGTTTTGATGCCGCAGGTGCTATTGATGGGTACGTCTTGTTGAACGGCTATCACCAATAGTGTTCCTGGTGCAATCATTCTGATTTCCAATGTTGGCGGTTTTTCCAAAAACGAACATTGTCCTTTTTGTCCTCGTAGAATTGAGGTCTCGCATGGATTCTCGTTGATTACCATTAGTTGTCTTCTTTAGCAGATTGTAGTTTGGTCATCCCCCTGGCATTTTGATGTGATGGCTAGGACTTGCTCTGAATTGAACAAAACTTCTTTGTGTGTTAGTTTCACCGTTTGGTTGGACAGCGGCAAAGGCTCGATGATTACTTTTTTGTAGACTGTTGGGGTGAGCCTTGGGATGTTCACACAGATGATGGTTGATGTCCCTCGGTGGAGTACGGTTGTTGACATGTAACTGCTGGCATCGTCTAGGCCGTTGATATCTAATCCCTGACTTTTTAGCTCCTGAACTATAGTTTCTATTTCTTTGGGTGTCATTACAAATTTATTGATGATATTTACTTTAGCTAACAATATTGCGTATTCTATGTTCTTAAAGTTCTCCAGGAATGTATCTAGTTGAAATATAATGGATATCTTGTGATTTTCCGTTAGGATATAATTATCGTTTTTCAGAATGCTATTGAGAATGTTTTCCTGCTTTCTAATGTTTTCATTGATCAAGTTAAGCCTATTTTCAAATTTTGAATTTACTTTGATTTGTTTGTTATTTTCGTCAATAAGTACGTTTCCTGATTTTCTAATTTTGTCTAGATTGTAGTTAATTGTTTGCAAATCATCGGCATCTAAATTGCCTGTAACGTATTTAATTGCTGTACCTAAAATATTTATGGATCTTTTGCTTCTATTTGGTTTTGCGTTAAGTGTGTTGAATATAAATTTAATTTCATTAAGTTTAAATTTTATAATGTTGGAAGAATCACTTGATGATTTTTTTAATTTGTTTACAGCATTTTCGATTATCAAGATTGATATCTCGAATTGTGAAAAGTCTATGACATGCAGTAGCCTATCATATCCGGCAATTACTCTTCCCTCCCCCCTTTGAAGAATCAACGCTCCTGCGTTGTTGGTGATATCGTGGATTTGGATTGAGGATAATGTAGGTGAGGGTATAATTAGTGCGGTGAGGATGAATGGGATCCAGTTATTTGGGGTCATCGTGTTTTGGTTCCTTGCAATTCGGTCTGTTGTTTTTTTTTTCTGAAATGACATTTTTTTTTTTTTGTATTATTATTCTGGTTTTGTTAGTTAGTATAAGTGGGATGTTATGGGGTGTGGGATGTATAAAAAATAATTATTGGTGGTGTTTCGTGTTCATTTGTTTAAATGATCACGAACTTCATTCATAAGTTCCACTAAAGCATCCGTTGAATCCTTTCTTATGTGGCTTCGGACTGCGGCTGCTGCAGCGAGCTCGAAAAGATTCTCACTTAAGATGAATCTTGCTGCGGCTGCTTCTCTTGATTGTACATTCTCCATCGAGACTACTTTGATCCTATGAAGTTGCATGCAGCACAAACTAAATAAGATTTCATCTCTAAGTTTATTGTTCATTCTGAAAGTAGAAAAATATTAGATCCGTTTTAAATTGTCTTTATGTATCTCCCTCCCGTTGTCATCAATTAGAATTCTGCCTTTATTTTCTGCAACGGTGATTGGTGAATATTTTGGTTTCGTTTTCCTTTTAATGCCTTGAACTCTGTTGAAAGCAACCTGGTCTGGGGTAAAAACTGGTGCAGGTTCTTTGTTTTTATTATGATACTCTAGGTTCCGTGTCTTCGACTTGTCGTGTGCTAATATGATTTCGTCATAAACTTTATCCCTAGTTTCTATAATTTGTTCCATATTTAGAGGTCTTTCTTGGTTGTCTTTCAAACCATAAAAAGCTTCTCTAGGCTTCAACTTAATTGCTGAATGTATCGAGTTGTTGTACTGTGTACAAGCAACGTTGAAAATTTCTTTGATGCTCAAATTCTGGTAAGTTGGTTTGATGCATCTGAATATTTCTCCAATAGTGGAGTGAAACCTTTCCACTAACCCATTGCTTTCGCTATGGTTTGGTGGTATGAAGAATATTTGTATATTAAGATCATGGAGGAGTCCACGTACCTCAATTGATCTTAATGCCGGTTCATTGTCACAAACTATAAGACGAGGAGTTCCAAAGATTTTAAAATACTTTGTCAGTCCTTTTCTTAAATCAAGAATGTTTCTAGTTTTAATATGAATTAATGTACTGTATCGCGAAAATTTATCAATAAAAGAAAGAAAGTATGTTTTTTCTGCTATAAATATGTCAACGTGCACTATGTCGAGAGGTCTTTCCAGGTTTGGAGTAGAACCTAATGTGACTTTGTACGGGTGTCGATCGTATTTGTTTTTGTGACATGTTTCACAGAGCTTAATGAAGTCTCGGATTTTCATTTTCAACTTTGGAAAATAGAATCTACTTGAGATTTGTTGATGATTTTCCCAGATGCCTCTATGGGAACGATCATGCGTTTGTTCTATTATGAGGTTTTGTTCCTCTGGGGTTCTGAGATCTATAAGGAGTTTCTGTGAGAGGAATATTTTAAATGAATTACCTCTGCTGAAATGGTTCTTATAGGTTGTTTGAATCAAATTCATCAAACTTTCAGAACAATAAATACAATTAGTCCTTTTAGGATCCATGTAATCTTTAAAAATGTTAAAGATGATAGGTACACCGAAAACGAGTCGAGTTATCGTTCTTCGGTACACTCTAGGGAAAATTTCTTCGTAATTGTCTTGAGAGTCTGGGCCAACTTTCAGGACAATTTGATTACAAAATGCATTGACTGGCAGTTCTGTACATTTTATAAATTCAGAATCGTCTGTATCTGCAGAATGAACGGTTTGCTCGTCAGACGATGTAACCTCATCATCTGAGTCAGCATCTTGAGCAGATGTGCTGTCATTAGATGATGTGGTTTCATTAACATTGAGTTCGTTACGTATTCTAGATAGGCTATCTGCCACTACGTTCTGTTTACCAGGACGATAGCGGATCTCATAATCGAACTCTCCCAGTGAAAGACGCCAGTGAACCAATCTGTTATTCGAGTCTTTCAAATTAAGTCCATATGTGAGGGGTTTATGGTCCGTGTATAGGACAAATTTTCTTCCATAAAGATAGGGGCGGAAGTATTTACATGCCCATACAACAGCTAATAGCTCTTTCTCTATAGCTGAGTATTTTTCCTCAGATTTATTTAGGGTTCTGGAAGCGAAAGCTATCGGCTTATCGTTTCCGATGATTCCTTGGGACAATACGGCGCCAACTGCGAAATTAGAGGCGTCTGTAGTTAATATGAATTGCTTCGAAAAGTCAGGGTATTGCAGTATATTGCTTCCTGATAGAATGCTTTTACACTTTTCGAAGGCATCGATGAAGGCCTTAGAATGAGAAATTCCTTCGCCTTTTCTTAATGCGTTGGTTAGAGGCTTTGCAATTTTTGCAAAATCTCTTATAAACTTGCGATAGTATCCCAGAATTCCTAGGAAGCCACGCAGTTCCTTTTCATTAGATGGCAACGGCCATTCTCTGATAATTTGAATTTTATCCGGGTTTGGTTTAACACCATCCGGCGTAACGATATGGCCTAAGAAGGTAACTTCCTTTTGTAGGAACTCACTCTTATCCAACTGCACTTTTAGATTGTGTTTTTCCAAGGTGGAAAATATTTTTGCCAAATTATCAATATGTTCTGTTAGACTGGTGGAGAACACGATTATATCGTCCATGTACACAAGACAAATGGTACCGATGTGTTCTCGCAGCACATTATCCATAACGCGCTGGAACGTGGACGGCGCGTTTTTGAGCCCGAATGGCATTCTTAAAAATTCGTAGTGTCCATTCTCGACACTGAAAGCTGTCTTTGCAATATCTTTCTCATCAACTTCGACTTGATGAAATCCTGATGCAAGATCTAGGGTTGTAAAATACATACAACGTCCTAGCTTGTCGAGGATATCTGTGATATTCGGAATGGGATAACGATCGTCTATCGTTTTCTCATTCAATTTTCGGTAGTCAATGACCAACCGCCACTTTCTCTTGCCAGTTGCGTCCAATTTTTTTGGGACGATCCATACAGGAGAAGTCCAAGGGCTGTCTGACTGCCTGATTATACCTTGCTCTAAGAGATCAGAAATCTGTCGCTTAACCTCTTCTCTGTGACAGAAAGGGTAGCGGTAAGATTTCGTGTGAATGGGATTATCATCTTTCGTTTTTATAGTGTGTTTAACAGCACTTGTAAATGAAAGCTGTTGTCCCTTAAGGAAAAATGTGTCACTGTACCGAGAAATTACTTTCAAGAGTTTTTCTCTCTCATCAGCGTTAAGGTGGTCAATCCTAAGCTGTTCGTAAAGTGATCTGTTCAGGTTTGGCTCGTTAGCGAGACAATTATCTGGTGTACCAGTTTCAAAATTATTGATCTCTGGTTCTAAGATATTGGGAGTTAAATCCACTTTACATGGTTCTGAAGAATAATTCGAGATAAATACTTGGACGTATCCGCTTTTTGCCGTGTACAGTCCAGAATGTATAAACACGTTTGATGAAATTGTGAGATCATTTTCCAGGAAAAAGTCTCCATTTAATTCGGTAGTCAAGCTCACTGGCTTGGTTTCATGTGCATTTAAATATAGTGACTTTACGTCGGGGTATTTACGCTTCATCATGACTTTGCCTGTGGGAAATTTTAGCTCGTTGCTAGAAGTAATGATATCTATGTTCATATTTTTCAATGTTTCATAGCCTATGAGGCCATCAAAAAAGGGGTGGAAATCAAAAATTAAAAAGGTTTGTTTTACTGTATTTGGTATTTGCGGAAAAGAGTTAAATTCCACAAACCTGTCCACTATATGCGAGCCACTAACATTTCTCACTGTTGTGGGATTAGTGTATCTGCAATTTTCAAAATTCACGTGTTTCTTTGACAAATAATTTCGATTGCTACCAGAATCGATTAAAAATTTCAATTCGCCTTTAGTTGAAAGAAACGTAATGTACGGTATAAAATTATTTACGTTAGTTGCCGTGATTCTCCGGCCGCTTGAAAATTTAGATCGTCAACAGTTAGTTGTTCGATCTGTTTTGAAAGTGTGTCACCGGTTAATGTTAAGCTTGCATTTTCTGCTGCTGGCTGTTCCAGCTCTTCTATAGCGACATACGATTGTGCATCGTGCACTGTTGGTTGCTGTTGATAATCTGAATGAGGATGCTGTTCGTAATGTGAATAAGGGGTAGCATAGTCATAATAATAATTATCATCGTATTCTGGATAGTAGTGATAATTGTAACCATAGGCTTCTTCCTCGACGTGGAAGTTGGGCCTGTTCATATAGTTAACCCTCTGGGTTCTGAAAGAATGAGGTGGACGTACGGGGTTAGGAAAAATGTTTGCTTTGGGTGCGGATGCACTCTGAGTTGTTGGAAAAGGTTGTGATCTGAAAGGATTGGGAGATGGATTTGGTCTTTGATTTGGGAAGAATGGTGGTCTATTTGGTTGTGGATGATTGGGATGATGGGATGTATTTTGTTGTGTCATGAAGGGGTTTCTTTGCGGAAAAGGTGAAGGGTTTGAATAATTTCTGAATGGTTGTTGTGGGGGTGGTGCTCTGTATGGTTGCCTGGGTTGGTGGTGCCATATTTGTTTCGGTACGGCACCTAAATGCGGTGTTGGTGTTTTGATAGGGTTTTTTACATAGTTATAATTATTTTCTTCCATGCAAAGCCTAAGAGCTTCTTTCATGGTTTTTGGAGCTTGGGCTCTTATGATGGGTCCGATGGGCTCTTTTAAACCAGCCACGAAAACCTTCAACCCTATTTCTTGATAATATTTTTGTTTTGATGCCCTTACATGCGTATTGGTCTCGTTTAAGTTAAGCTGATTAACTAAAAGCGATACAATGTGAGAAATTTTGCTGTAAAATTCCTCGATAGAGCCTATTTGAGCTAGCTTGAATAAATCTCTTGTTAGTGAAATTTTATCACGCTTGTCATTATAATGTGTAATTAAACTCATTTTTATTTCGTCCCAGGTGAGGTCGGTACCGTAAAGTTCTAGTACGGTATCCGCTTCGCCTACAATTTTAGAGCGGATGGATTGTATCCATACGTCATATATTGGAGAAGGTCTTGCCGTTTCAAATACTGGCAAAATACTATCCACACTTTTTAAAAATTGATGTAATTTGATGGGGTTCCCATCGAAGCATTGTAAATCTCTCAGCACCGACGGTGTCTGGAGTGTTTTCAGTACACTTTCTACAGGTGTAACTTGATTTTGGGGCGTGCCCCTATTGGTGGATCTTCGCATTTGATCTGCGATATCCTGAACTTGCAGAGCATTTATCTGCGTCTGCTGGGTCGATATGTTATTCCCTTGCCCGTTACTGTCTTCGAGATCTTCTAAAAAATTTAATCTATCTTCTGCCAGATCGTCTTGTTCCTCTTGAAGAGCGGAGAGACGTTGGCTACGGGTTTCGGGTCTCATTTTCACTTTTTATTCTTAAATTCTTCTTTGATTATCACTAATTAATTTAACGCTTAATTGATTAACACTTGATTGATTAACGTTTAATTTGCAATTCGTTTTTATCACTTTTTATCAACACTTGTCACTTTTTAGTTTTGTCATCAAATAATATTGGTTAGTAAGAGAAAGACTAAGATAGTTATGATTAAAATTACTCACCTACTAATTTCCGATATTCGCTCGGGTCTAATCTAGAGCTTCCAATTATGTTCACCACTAATCACTACGATTTACACTCGCGGATGCTCGATCGCGGATGAACAAAGATGGAATGGTTCTTCGCGGAAACGTTATTCGGTTGGAACACTAATCTCACGATATTCGTTCGTGGATGCACGATTGCGGTTCTAACACTTTAACAAAATCCGCGCCGACTGCGCCAATTACAATCACATTCGGCTGTGATAACTTTTTTAAAAAAAAACTAGACTACTACTCGCGACGACTGTTTAACTCGAACTGACTTTATTCATTATATCAAAGGCCTAACTGCCCTGCCTTCTTCCCTAAAACTGCTAGTCTTGCACTAGCAACGATGTCACTCCGGTCACGTTGTCCAGCGTGGTGATATTTGATGTCTCCGCATTCCCGACGGTGTCCAGCTTGGGTGTTGCTGACTCTGCTGTCTGGGTGCTGATGGTCGGTCTCGGTGAAGCAGGCGACTCTACATCCGTTGACGCTGGAGGCAAGCTATGCTTAACTTGTATGTGTGTATGTGTGTATGTGTGTGTGTGTATGTGTGTGTGTGCGTTACAAATAATGTCACATCGGTTTCTCAGCCATTTGTGAACCGATTTCAGTTCTGTTGACGGCAAATGAAAGCTACAACATTCCCATAGAACGCTATTGATTTTTTTTTATTCGGACATTTCGTTACGAAGATATCAACGAAACAGTACATGACGGCCTATTATAATAGTAATCCAACAGTTTAGTCTCCTATTACATACTGTGCTATTTGTGTACCGATTTTAGTTTTGTTAGCGCCAAATTAAACTTATAAAATTTTTAAATAACTGATCAAAATTTCATTAGGATTGGATAATCCTTCATGGAGATATGACCAAAACAATACCCGAGAGCACATAAATATGAGATGAAAATATACTCGTTGCTGTTCAAAACTGAACAAGACCACTCACCCCAATCGATGCCGCTTGTATTCTATTGTTCTGCATCTGGTGCGTTGTATAGCACATTCAGCGGACTAGCCACACTATGCGACTCTATAGAATTAGAGTAGGATCGGTTGGCTCGAGTGGTCCGGTTTTGAACTGCAACGAGTATATTCGAAAATTACACAGAGTCTCCATTCACTATAACTACACAATTTTCAACGAACATGTACTTGTTAAGCATCTTGAATCCATATCTATAATCAAAATGGACGCTTAGGATTGTGTACTAATTCATTCTATGGACTGATTATATGGAATTTCTAATATTTATGTATTTTTTCCTTTTATATACCTAATATAAACAGGTCGTTAAAGACTATTAATGGCAATATTTTAATCACATCGATGAACAATACGTTCAGGATTGACAAATAATTCATTTTAAAAACTAAATGTATGACATATCGAATACTCCTGGTTTTTCCTGGAATTTCTGATGAAAATATGTATAAAGTACCATATTGGCCACATTTGAGTTCGTAATTCTGGTGAAGTGTAAGAAGGGTTCAGTCTCACCATCGGTGGATTAATTCAGGTTTTTACCCCCCCCCCCCCCCTTTTTTCTCTTCTTTTTAGTTTTTAATTTCCCCCCCCCCCCCCCCCCTTTTTTTCCCGGCCCCCCCCCCCCCCCCCCTCCCCCCCCCCCCCCCCCCCCCCCCCCCCACAACAAAAAAAAAAAAAATTTTTTTTTTTCGCCCCCGAAAACCACCCAGACGCCCCCCCTTTTCCCCCCCAACTTTTCCCCACCCCCCCTTTTGGGTTTTTTTTTAAACCCCCCCTTCCCCCGCCCCTTTTTTCCCCCGGGCGTCCCCACCCTGGGGGGGTTTTTTCCCCCCACCCCCCTTTTTTTTTCCCTTTCCCCACCCCCCCCCAATCCTTTGCCCCATTTGCCACAACGGGGCCTGTTGTCGCAAAAAGTAGCCGTATGACCCAACTGTTTGCACTTGGTACAATTAAATACCCTTGGTACAAAAAGGCGCACTGGGAAAAAAACTTTATCAATTTCAACAAATTTTGGGAGAACTGATCCGGCGAAGGTCACTTGTAGCGAGTCCGACGGTGAATACGTCTTTTTACCCTTCTTACACCAAAAGAAGGGTATCAAGATCGCTTGAAAATTCGACTTTTTATCCGAGGCCCAGAGGGCCGAGTGTCATATACCATTCGACTCAGCTCGACGAACTGAGCACATGTCTGTGTGTATGTATGTATGTGTGTGTGTGTGTGTGTGTGTGTGTGTGTGTGTGTGTGTGTGTGTGTGTGTGTGTGTGTGTGTGTGTGTGTGTGTGTGTGTGTGTGTGTGTGTGTGTGTGTGTGTGTGTGTGTGTGTGTGTGCGTTACAAATAATGTCACATCGGTTTCTCAGCCATTTGTGAACCGATTTCAGTTCTGTTGACGGCAAATGAAAGCTACAACATTCCCATAGAACGCTATTGATTTTTTTTTTTTCTTTTTTTTTTTTGGACTTTCGTTACGAAGATATCAACGAAACAGTATTTAACGGCCTATTATAATAGTAATCAAACAGTTTAGTCTCCGATTACATACTGAGCTATTTGTGTACCGATTTTAGTTTTGTTAGCGCCAAATTAAACTTATAAAATTTTTCAATAATTGATCAAAATTTCATTAGATGACGCGGCTGGGTAGCTCAGTGGTTACCCGTTCTGCTTACTGAGCAGATTGTCGGGAGTTCAATCCCAGGCCCGTCCCCTTCCTTGCCATTTTTCACTTGCCTCTTTCTATCACCAATAGATTTAAAATAAAAAGCAGTCTACTGCGCTTTCTTTCATTGATCGCATCACTTACCACAGTGCATCCATGATCTAAAAATAACCTACCTCACTAACACAACTATCCTTCCCTTGGCAATTGTAGAGATGCAGTGGTGTTCACGGTCTCTAATAACAACGATTGTCAAACTAATCATCCTTCCCCCCTCCCCAAAAGACCGTGAGGACGTGGCCGGCGCCGGTACTGATCTATAAATAGAATTAGTGAACTTGTACATTGAAGATGTAAAAAGCTAATCCCAAGCTCCATCTATGTGGTTCTCTGTGCAATTACACTAGTTCTGTCAGTAAGGGAGTAGCAACTACGAAATTGCACGGTCTTTTTTAAAAAAAAAAAAAAAAAAAAAAAAAAAAAAAAAAAAAAAAAATATTATAAGATTAGGAAAAATCTTAAGAAAAAAAAAACAAAAAAAAACCACAGACAAAAAAATAAAAAAAAATTTGTTGCAGTTCAAAAACCGAAAAAAAAAAACCCCCCAAAATACCCTTTTTTTTTTTTTTTTTTTCCCCTCTTTTCTTTTTTTAAACAAAAAGAAAGAAAAAAAAAACGGTGAAAAAAAAATTAAAAACCCCTTTTTTTAATATAAAAAATAAAAAAAAAATATTTTTTTTCAACTTCTTTTTTTCCCTTCTTACACCCAAAAAAGGGTATTAAGATCGCTTGAAAATTCGGCTTTTTATCCGAGGCCCAGAGGGCCGAGTGTCATATACCATTCGACTCAGCTCGACGAACTGAGCACATGTCTGTGTGTATGTATGTGTGTGTGTGAGTGTGTATGTGTGTGTATGTGTGTGTGTGTGTGTATGTGTATGTGTGCGTTACAAATAATGTCACATCGGTTTCTCAGCCATTTGTGAACCGATTTCAGTTCTGTTGACGGCAAATGAAAGCTACAACATTCCCATAGAACGCTATTGATTTTTTTTTATTCGGACATTTCGTTACGAAGATATCAACGAAACAGTACATGACGGCCTATTATAATAGTAATCCAAGAGTTTAGTCTCCTATTACATACTGTGCTATTTGTATACCGATTTTAGTTTTGTTAGCGCCAAATTAAACTTATAAAATTTTTAAATAACTGATCAAAATTTCATTAGGATTGGATAATCCTTCATGGAGATATGACCAAAACAATACCCGAGAGCACATAAATATGAGATGAAAATATACTCGTTGCTGTTCAAAACTGAACAAGACCACTCACCCCAATCGATGCCGCTTGTATTCTATTGTTCTGCATCTGGTGCGTTGTATAGCACATTCAGCGGACTAGCCACACTATGCGACTCTATAGAATTAGAGTAGGATCGGTTGGCTCGAGTGGTCCGGTTTTGAACTGCAACGAGTATATTCGAAAATTACACAGAGTCTCCATTCACTATAACTACACAATTTTCAACGAACATGTACTTGCTAAGCATCTTGAATCCATATCGATAATCAAAATGGACGCTTAGGATTGTGTAATAATTCATTCTATGGACTGATGATATGGAATTTCTAATATTTATGTATTTTTTCCTTTTATATACCTAATATAAACAGGTCGTTAAAGACTATTAATGGCAATATTTTAATCACATCGATGAACAATACGTTCAGGATTGACAAATAATTCATTTTAAAAACTAAATGTATGACATATCGAATATTCCTGGTTTTTCCTGGAATTTCTGATGAAAATATGTATAAAGTACCATATTGGCCACATTTGAGTTCGTAATTCTGGTGATGTGTAAGAAGGGTTCAGTCTCACCATCGGTGGATTAATTCAGGTTTTTCCCCCATCATCCTCATGTATTTGTTTCCATTCCATAATTTCAATGACACAAAAAAAAATAGGGACCCCCCCCCCCCCCCCCCCACCCCCCCCCCCCCCCCCCCCCCCCCCCCCCCCCCCCCCCCCCCCCCCCCCCCCCCACCCCCCAATATACCCCCCCCCCCCCCCCTTTTTTTTTTTTTTTTATACAGCACCACCCCCACTTTTTTTTTTGCTCCCCCACAAAATTCCCCCCCCCCCCCACCCCCCCCCCAATTTTTTTTTACCCCCCAAAAATCTAGTCCTTCCACTTTCCCCCGAAAGAAAACACCCCACGAAGAGCCAAAGAACGCCGATAACAACCCCCCCCCAAAACACCTTTTGGGAGCCAAGCCCCCCCCGTAGAATCATCCATGCAAGAACAAATTCAGCGAACAGAAAAAAAAAATTAATAAATTAATAAAAATCAGATGATTTTTTTTGGACCACCCTATGCAGAACGATTTACTATATGGGAGAGAGATACACAAAATACTAGCAGATGGGGGAACAAAAACGAAAATGTGCTACTTGCCCTTTGCTCGCTGCTGTTGTGTAGGCTATTGTCTTTGCCTATGTGCCTCTGTGCTATAGACAGAGCACCGGTTGCTGATCGGCTATGGATGGGGCGATGACCGTCACTGCTGCGATAATGCTGCTGGTGTTACCCTTTTTCCTCCGGGTGTGAAATGAGTGCACCGGCTGGTACCTGGACAGATGTCGGGCTCGGCCTGGGATGTCTGCTTCCCTTAAGGAACGCTCGGCTGGGTTTCGGCGGTTGAAAACAATCCACTATATTTGCACTAAACGCAATTACCGCGTGGTTTATTACGGGTTTGAAAATAAACGTATGCGGAGTGCGAAAATCAAACTCGACCGAAGCACTTCAGCGTTCGATGCGGAATGATTAATTAGATTCAAAACGCAAGAAAACTGCGCCAAACTCAATTTTGAGATAGCTGCATATTATTTTTTTCAATAAAATAGAATGGGTCAGATAACGCCTTAGTCAATTTGCGCTTCGGAATTAATTTAAAATCTAATTCGTATTCGAAAATTAATAAACAGTCGCGACATGGAGCAGATAGCAGCCACTGTAGATGCGAAAACGTATCTTAAAGAAGCTAAGCTGTTTAATCTTGACCGGGATTCGCTGATTTTTATTAGTATATTACATTACAGATAAACCAAACATTTTCGAGACTCTTTCTGGCGCATGAATCGAAACCAGACTTATTGGCAACCTGGCTTTTATACAATGTGGTTAAATTTCTTGGTGTTAAAAATTGTAAGCAAGCATTTCATCACTCTTGCCTTGTCGATTGATTTTATTAATGTAAAAATCGATCCACCAACTCTTTACTATTAAAACCTAATATACATATTATTCTTACATATTACAGAGCATACTCGGGCATTACTGAGGATCGACGGCGAAATAAAAAAGACGAAATAAAAAAAAAACTCATTTTCATAAATTATTGTTTAAATGTTTAAGAGTTAGTTCAACTCGAAACTAAATAAATTTCAGGATTAGGAGATTTTTTGGTCCGAAAAACGCAAATTGCAGTTTTCCGATTTCCAAATATGTATAGCTCAAGAACGCTTCATCGTAGATTTTTTTCCAAACTTCAATGAAGTTTGCTCAATAATTCGGAAAATATAATCATAAAAAAAAATCCTGCAAAATTTTCCACAGAGGAGAAAAATTTTCTAGGATAAGGCCAGTATTCAGCTCAAAAGTAATGTTCACTAGCATAGGACAAGTAATGGTCAAGAAATCTAGGGTTTTTTTTTTTTCATTAGGGCGAATCTACAATTGAGAGATTCTCTCCGGGCTCGCTCTCTTTCATTCATTGCAGCGCCATTATAAAACTTTCGAGGGATTCTTTAGTACAGATCGAATCACAACAGTGCTGGCTAGCATACTCTACAAATAGTAGAATGAAAAACGTTAAGTTGATAGGAATATGAATGAAAGAGAGCGAGCCCGGAGAGAATCTCGCAATTGTAAAGGGCGATACGGTCAAAATTTGGTCAATATCAACTTGACGTATTTCTTTCAATTTTGCATTTAAAAAACCTGAACACCCCTAATTTTGAAGGTGTGTGTGTGTAGAATGTTGCTCCTATTTTGATTTTGGAATTCACTCTTCAGTTGTCAAAATGCCGTCCAAGCAAGAAGAGCAGCGTATCAAAATTTTGCTCGCGCATCGCGAAAATCCGAGCTACTCGCACGCAAAGTTGGCAAAATCGCTAAAAGTTGCCAAATCAACCGTTACAAATGTAATTAAAGTGTTTGGGGAACGTTTGTCGACAGCCAGGAAGTCTGGATCGGGGGGAAATCGAAAACCGGAGGCCGCTGAGACGACAAAGAGAGTTGCCGGTAGTTTCAAGCGAAACCCCAACCTATCTCTCCGAGATGCCGCAAATAAGCTGGGTGTATCGTCTACAACCGTGCATCGAGCCAAAAAACGAGCCGGACTATCGACTTACAAGAAGGTAGTGACTCCAAATCGCGATGATAAACAAAATACGACGGCCAAAGCGCGATCCCGGAGGCTGAACACGACGATGCTGACGAAGTTTGACTGCGTGGTAATGGACGACGAAACCTACGTCAAAGCCGACTACAAGCAGCTTCCGGGACAGGAGTTTTATACGGCAAAAGGAAGGGGAAAGGTAGCAGATATTTTCAAGCACATGAAACTGTCAAAGTTCGCAAAGAAATATCTGGTTTGGCAAGCCATCTGTACCTGTGGCTTGAAAAGCAGCATTTTCATAGCTTCCGGGACTGTCAACCAAGAAATTTACGTGAAAGAGTGTTTGAATAAACGTCTGCTGCCTTTCCTGAAGAAACACGGTTGTTCCGTACTGTTTTGGCCGGATTTGGCATCTTGCCATTACGGTAAAAAGGCCATGGAGTGGTACGCCGCCAACAACGTGCAGGTGGTTCCCAAGGACAAGAACCCTCCCAACACGCCAGAGCTCCGCCCAATTGAGAAATACTGGGCTATTGTCAAGCGGAACCTAAAGAAGACCAAAAAAACTGCTAAGGACGAGCAGCAGTTCAAGGCAAACTGGCTTTCTGCGGCGAAGAAGGTGGACAAGGTGGCTGTACAAAATCTGATGGCAGGGGTCAAGCGTAAGGCCCGGCAATTCGGATTTGGAAAAGCGGAAGCCTAACTGAATATTTTTCCTGAATTTTATACTAATTGAACTTGAAAAAGAAATTTAATTTGATTTTTTAAATAAACGATTTCACCGATTTACACGCGTTTTCCCTTGACCAAATTTTGACCGTATCACCCTTTAGATTCGCCCTAATGAAAAAAAAACCCTAGAAATGCTTATACTGTCGAGATTTCTTTTTTTTTGTTGGGGTGAAGAACCCCCCCTCCCCCCAATTAAAATTTTTTTATAAATTTTTTCCCCTGTACGCAGTTGAACAGGAGGGAAAACCCCCCCAAGGGGGGTTTAAAACCCCCCAAAACCCCCCCCCATGTAAACTAAATGGAGTTGCATAAATTTAATCTAATTTTTGAGTTTAAATCTTCCTGAAACAGTGATTTTATTTTTTTATTTATTTTGTCAATATCTTCAGCTAAGCTGTACAGACTGATAAAATACCCTACCCTATCTAACGAGAGTCTTAAACTTATTTCTCGTCATATTATAATCAAAATGATGGCTTACTTCATTACTTCTTCGGAGGCATCTTTGCAGTGGATGATTTTCACCGAAGACTGTTCGGTGCCTCGCAATCCACAGAAGCTGTCGTTGTCGGGAACTGCGAGCAGGAACATAAAAGTTTATTTGTTGCAGAAGATGTGTGCAGTCCAAGCGGTTGCTCAATACATCGAATGCAAATAATCTCTGCAAGTAAATCCTCCGCTGGTGAAGAGGCTCTAGGGTTATGAGTTGACATCGGTGTTCATATGGAGGTAGTCGGAGAGGGTCGTTCCACGGCAGGTTGCGCAGGGCAAATCTGATGAAGCAACGTTGAACTCTTTCTAGCCGGTCAGCGTGTACAGCATGATAGGGAGCCCATACTTGAACTCCATATTCAAGGATACTGCGCACCAAAGAGCAGTACAGGACTTTCAGTGCGTGAATATCGCGGAAAACGGAACAGTTTCGACGAATAAATCCAAGGACGGCAAAAGTTTTAGCGGAAGTTATGGAAATATGGTCGTTGAAATTCAGCTTACTATCCATCGTTACACCTAAGTCTTTAATCGAATTGACTCGTTCAAGTTCTTTTGAATGTAGCAAATAGTGGAAAGTTATATGCGAACGGCTTCGGTTGAAACTTATGATCTTGCATTTTATAGCATTCATCTCCATTCTATTGAACAAACACCAGTTTGATACAGTATCAAGGTCTTGCTGTAGAGCAGTGCAATCAACCATACTCCTGATGGTTTTGAAAACTTTTAGGTCGTCGGCGTACATGAGTCGGTGTGATTGTAAGCGGTGGCATAAATCGTTAACGAAGAGAATAAAAATTAACGGACCCAAGTGGCTGCCTTGCGGTACACCGGACGGTATCTCGTAGCTACCGGAATATACAGATCCAAGCTTGATGTAGGCAAATCTACCATAGAGATACGAGCGTAACCAGATTATCAGCCATGCAGGAAATCCGAATCGTTCCAGTTTTTTCAGCGTTAACTCATGCGGTACCTTGTCGAAGGCTTTAGAAAAATCGATGTATATACTGTCAACCTGGCATCGGTCTTCAAGACTACTGTTGAGAGTGCTGACGTATGACATAAGGTTAGTAATGGTGGATCGATTTTTTACAAAACCGTGCTGAAATTCGGAAATGACAAACTGAGAGGCTCTATACATTTTGTCGTGAATAATCGATTCCAAGATCTTTGAGATACAGCACAGAATTGAAATAGGACGATAATTTTCCACGCAGTGTTTGCTACCAGATTTGTGTATAGGCGTTACCGCAGCCAGTTTCCATGCATCAGGAAAAACTCCTTCCGACAAAGAAAGGTTGAATAAATAGCTAACGGGTTCTGCAAGTACATTGGCACATCGTTTGACAAACACAGGAGGCAGCTTGTCGACCCTTCGACGAGTCTATAGAGCTCAGAGCGTGTTCTACGTCTGCTGCTGATAATGTAGGCCTTGAGAAATTAATCATGTAAGATGGCAAGCTTTCCACCAGATTCTGGGAAACCGGTGGGGAACCCGAAGTATAAACTTGGAAAAAGTCAGCAAATAACTTTGCAGACTCAGTAGTGTCATGAGAAGTGGCACAACCAAACGAGATTTCTGTGGGTATTGAGGTTGTAGTCGCCAACAATCACAACAGTATCACTCACAGCGGCAGCATTTAAAATCTGTAAGGCAGCTTCGGAATGCCGGATGTAGCGTTCGGGTTCGCTGTTAGGTCTTAGATATATACCACACACAAAGATTGATCGAACAGATATATACCACACACAAAGATTGATCGGGAACACTTTGTAAACAGGATTTTACTGCAATCAGAACCCCTCCACCACGTTGAAGTTGACTGGTAGCGGGGCTGCGGTCACAGCGGTAAATGTTGTAATTCGGAGCCGATTCGGAATTGCTCACGTCACAACGCAGCCAGGTTTCTGTTAGAACAATAACGTCGTAATCGCTAGATGCTGCGGCCAAGAAAAAGTCGTTAGTCTTCGTGCGCATACCACCCACGTTTTGATAGTACACAAGGAATGATTTATGATGTAAACCTGTTACTGGGACTTGCGAGCTACTCTCTGTGCATATGTGCGGAGGTTGGCGATTGATAGCTGTTGGGCAATTCGATGTAGGAGGAGCTTGAGCTTGTGACGTAGGCACGGAGCAGTTGGTAAGAGCGATTTCAGAAGTTGCCTCATTGAGTCTGGAACTGCAGTCGGTGTCTCGTTTACAGCAGGCGTGCCCAACGTTGTTTGTGCTGGTCTCCAAAAAAAACTGCTTTTTGGCACCATCATCTTCAAATTCTCGAAAGCGTATTCCACATGGCCACGTTTCAGTAGAGAGGGCAGCTGGTTTCAAGTCCGGAGACATCCCAATTTTGTATGACACAAAGGTTAGGGATCTAACATCCTTACCACGTGGCACAAGCTTGACCACCTTCAGGTCATCGGTTTTTAACTTTAGACGGGCTAGTTCGCTGACCTTGGTTTCAGGAACTTCCGGCAGAATACCTGACAGGTATAACCAAAATTTGTCGGAATCTTGTTCAGATGGCCGAGAGGCTACCATACTTGGGTCCGCCGTGCTTGTTCCGATTCCACAAAGTGTTTTGGTAAAGCGTTGAAAAACAATGTCATCATCACCGTCGTTGACGCGACGCCTTTTTAATCTAGAAGCTGATGCCGACGGAGTACGACGAGGTGGTGCTGGAGTAGACGGAACAGATTCGATCAAGGATTTAAAGTTCGATCGAATTTCAGTTTTGATGTCCGCCAGAATGCTGTCGCGAATCTCAGCTTTTATTGCATCGATGACGGACTCGTTGACTTTATTGACCGATACCAAAGCGTTGGAGAATCGTGCTTTCGCAATTAGATTTTTGCAGGCGGTGCACAGCCACACTAAATGCATACTAGCAGCGATGGAAGCATGTACATCTTTTGCGATTTCAGAGCATCTTAAACACACAGTAGATGAGCAAAATCCTCCACATTTCACAGACTCGGCGTCGATCGAGTTAGCACATTTTTCACTCACCGCAGTCATTACGATGATTTTGGCTGCACTGGATGGATAGTTAGTCTAGTTACAGACAGATGGCGAACGCTACTTATCGAACGATGACAGCAGATAGTCGATGCGATGATACGACGTAGGTATTGGTGAGGTGAATGATTTCGTATGCAGGGCTTCGGATGAGTGGGAAAATGAAAACCCATCAGCAGAAGTAGGTTTTATTTCTCGCAATGGGTGCAGCAATGATTTCCTAATTTAAATCGTCGATAGCTAGTTGACGGCAGGAAATCTCTGTGTGGCAAATATTTGTTGGAACAGCGGGCAGGAGGTGGAGGAGGTGGCTTTGGTATCTACGCTGATCTTGACGGCTTGTTTGTTGGAGCGGTGAGGCGATGGAGGAAGGTGGCTTGTGTTGTGGCAGTGGTTGATGCTGGTCTTGAATGGACGATGCGGCGGACTTGGAGGGACGATAATATTGGTCCTACCTTGCGGATGGGCGATATTCCGGTGTGAGCTGTATGAGCGGTGGTTTAAACGTACGTAGGCGTTGATTTCTAAGATTTAAACGGACGAAAACATACAGAAAATGTGATAATTTTCAGCACTAGAACGCAGATGTAAACAAAATAACAAACAGAGTTGCCAAAGTGCTTAAGTCAGGCTTAAAGTGAAATTGAACAATATGTTCTAACGATAATCATAATCATAAAAATTAAATTCTTAAATTTTTGCGTACGCATGCAGATTTCATTATAATAATAAAATTGGTCTACATTAACTTTATTTTAAAAAAATAATGAATAATTTAAATTATTCAGAAAAAATGCCTGAATAAGTGTGATATACGAAATTGGGAAACAATCATCATCGCGTAAATATCAGCGCTAAATGACTCCAAAATATTCAGTAATAACGTATTCCTCCAATCAAATTGTATACTTAATTAACGTACAAGAGTTACTTAATACCTACATGCAGAAATTCAAGCAAGAAACTTGCGTTTTTGAATCGAAAATGCTTAAATTTCATGCATTTCTGAAGAAATTTCATAACTTTTTTTTTGCTTTTTTCTTTTTTGTACCACTACATAAACATTGCAGCGACTATAATACCTTGTAATTTATATACGTTGGAAACAGACATCACACAGACGTTTCTCTTTGTCAATCTTGACAATTCAAGATGTGTTCAAAAATTACGATACATGAAATGGAAGGGACCGAGGGTCAATCACAAATTACGGTTGCGATTTCTGAAAAGCACACAAGTATGTAATCGTTTATCGTTGCCGATAATCTCGGTTTGGGTCAATCTGAAAACTCATATAGTTAACTGGGAATCTCGGCATGAGCAAACTGATATATCGGTTAAAATTTGAAACAAACAGTAATGAGGTTAACCGAGATTTCGATTAAATTGTGTGTAAATATTCGAAAGTTTGAATTAAATTTTCATCGAAATATTGAATATTTCATGCCTGTAGAAAATACCCTGCAAAAAGGGTGTTTGAGTCGAATCCGGCTGGTACTAAAAGGCTTGGAGCACATCGAGCTGGATGGGCGGATCAGATAAATCAAGACTTGAAAGGCGTGGGGCGCAGCCGAGGATGGAGAGAAGCACCCATGAACCGGGTGAATCGGTGTAGAATTGTTGTCTAGGAATTATCAATGTAATTGATGTAGTGCTAATAAATGTATTGTTTTTCATCGTTCCACAAACAACATACAACTTACGGCACTGAAATAATGAAAACAATATGGCACATGCCGGTTGACAGATAAAAAGCCGAGCCTGGGCTTACAACACTGCTAAACCGATATTTCGGCATGATAGGCAGCTGAGATTGGTTGAAGTTTGGTTAACGTGTGTGCTCGGCTCCTAGTGTTGCCGAGAATCGGTTTAGTAATGAAGTTACCCGGTATTTCAGTTTCAAGCGATACTGAGACTCGGCATCGTTCGATTGTTTGCCAAATTATCAGTTAAATATGAAAATGCCGGATGAATTCAGCTAAATGTTAAACAGAGCCCTTGAATAATTTTTAAGTGTGTACTCTCTCCAGCACGTCCGGACAGTTTGATGCCCATTTACGCAGCTTAAATCCTCCACCAGTGATAACGTCATCCATATATGAAATATGTGTCCTCAAGAATCGCCTTCGCTGCAAGAGGATATTGCTCCTCATCGATTAAAGCGAGCTGCTTGAGCGTCCTTGTGACCAGAAACGGTGCCGACTTCGTACCATACGTAACCGTGTTCATCTCGTAGACCTTGACAACGTCCGCAGGTGAAAAACGCCAGAGAATGCATGGAAAAAAACGCTCCAGAAGATGAACGAGGATTCGGCGGAACATTTTTTCTACATCCGACACGATCATGATTTGCTTCGTTCGACTGCGAAGGATTATAGATCGAAGCTCTTCCTGAAGAACTGACCCAGTTATCAGCACGCCATTGAGCGATACGCCACTTGAAGTCTTGCACGACGCATCATACACCACACATACCTTCGTCGTGGTGCTTGATTCCTTGATAACAGGGTGGTGTGGAAGGTAGCACCGTTTAACCGATTCCGCATCAGTCTCCACTACCTCCCGCATGTGGCCAAGCTTCAAGTACTTCTCCATAAAGTTATTGTATTGTTGTCGGAGCGATGGATCCCAAGCCAGTCTGCGCTCCGTTCCTAAGAGACGCCAGTATGCGATGTCCCACGACTCGCCCAACCGTGAGGTGGCATCTTCTTCCTTCGGCAATGAGACGGCAATGGTGGCCGTCCGAACCACGTTGAACCATAGACTAACTCTAAGACCAGTAGGTCCCGAACAAATACGATATTTTTCTTGGCTCAGTCAGTACTAGCACATCGGTCCCAAGCTCGGTCCCAAGCTCAATGATTCGCCCCTAACAACATAGCTCACACCAACACATTCTCAAATGTTGTGTCAAAATAACATAGTGAATCAAAACAACAACCAAGATACTAGTACCGGAAGGTACCGAAAAGCGCAAGAATTATTGCAAGGTGCAGACTGCAAGGTATACTTCGGACCGAGGGGTTCTACAACAGTGAACCAATTTCAAATCGCTAGTTGCACATTGATTGTTGGTTGAACCGTGCTGACATAGATGTCTTCGCAACGTGTTTCCTCCGGTGAGTGTGCCTTGCCTGGCTCGACCTCCTCACAGGACCAAAAACGGGAGATTAGTTCATCCAATCCAGAGATGTAGCGTTACAGCTGATGCGTAGATAACGATTTGGATCCACAATGCCATCACTGATAATCCAGCCCAAGACTCATTTAGGGTAGGAAGATGCTCCCCCAAGGAAATCCTCCTTCCGGTTTCGAAAAACTCGAAGAAAAGCTCAATACCGAGCACAAGGTCCACCGCATTTGGCTCAAAGAATGTAGGATCAGCCAATTGAATCCCACATGGTAGGGTCCATGTATACCTGTTGATGGCGGTTGTTGGGAGATTGACGGTGACCTTTGGAAGAACAAGAAGACCCAATTCACGAGAGAAGTCGGAAACCCGTGACCGCCATACCACTCGAATCCTTAAAATATACAAGGGTGTGGTGACGACCCATACAGTTCCTACAGGAGTATTTGGATCGGCATTTCTTGGATGATGTCCTGTTCTGAAACAGTTCCTGCAAAGACCATGCGACTTCAGGACACCATCCCTGTCCGATACTGCCATTTGTTGAAATTCGCTGCATTGGTAGCGAATGCAAAGTTGATGAGCAGATGACGCAACGTCTCTTGGAAGCCTTGGTGGAACTGTAGCTCGCCTTCAAAGATTGTGGTTTCGGTTTCGATGGCTGCTGCATTTGACCGGCACCCCTAGTGTCAGTGGCCCTTGGTGGAAGACTGTCCAAAACCTGAATCTGACGCCGCAGAAATTCCAATAAATCGTCCAACCTATCCTGCTCCTTCGTGGATGAAATTTCCTCTCACCCCCTACGCGTGACCGGATCTAATCGTGATGTGAGGATATTCACCAATAGAAGATCTTTGAAGTCGACTGGTTGTATGACTTGGTCGAGAGTCTTCACAGCCCGTTATAAACCCTCGACTAGGATGTGAAGATCGGCTCTGGATTCCTTGAAAAGTGGGGGCAATTTGAAAATCGCTTGTACCTGCCGCTTTTTAAGCTGCTTGCTGTTGTTATAGCGTTTTAACAGCAAATCCCATGCCACCTGGTAGTTTGCCTTAGTGATTGAAAGTGGATCGATAAGAGCTTTCGGTTCTCCAGTGAGGCACCTCTTCAAGTAATGAAACTTTTTGACCTCTGCTAGATCCACCTTCCAATGGATGAGCGAAGAGTACAAGTCACGGAAGCCCAGCCAATCGTCGATGTCCCCGCTGAACATCTGTAGTTTGATCTGAGAAAGGCGTACGTGATCGTTGGTGGCTGATGATAACCCTTCTCCAGTCCGGAAAGACTGTTCCAGCACAGAAGGTTTCTGAAGTTCCTTGATCTTCTCCGTCATGAAGGACTTGATTTCGTAGTACCTATCACTGAATTCCATACGTTCCTTCTCAATCGATGCCCTTTCCTCCTTGTAGTCTTCGTGTGTGAAGATTTCTACTATAACCACGCTGAAGCTCTCCCACAATGCATCAAGTTTCTCCATCCGAACCTCCACGTCGGTAACACTGTTAGTTTCCGAAAACGCCTGTGTAAATCGGTGAATGTCGTTGAAGGATAACTGAATCTCCTTCAGCCTTGCCGTCAATGCCCTCATCGTTGGAACCTTTTGAGCAGATGTTCCACCGGGTGGTGCCATGTTGTCACAGTATTGAAGTGATTGGTGAAAGAAAGAGATGCGGTGTAGTATACTGTAGATGCCTAGCTTCGCCAGGCATATACTATTTTTAATTTGCCCGAAGAAACGAGCAGTAGCACTTCTAATTTTGAATGGGGTACTCCAGCGTGTGACGTAACAATCCAGCTTCCAATCAACAATAACTTCCAAACGATAAACAACCATGAAGTGGATCAAAGAGGAAATATATGGTGTAGTACCCAAAGTGCAGGCCTAGCTTCGCTAGACATATACAGCAAAAAATTACCCGATAGGATGTATAGCGATGCTCCAATTCGATTATGCTAATAATCCAAGCAACCTTGTAGCCAAATCGTCTCAATACAGCAAAAACTCGTGTGAAAATATAAATGAAGAGGAGGAATGCGGTACAATATCCAAAAGTATAGCTTCGGCTAGGCATATACTGCTGACACTCACCACCAGAATCAATAACCGTAATCAATAGATTTTGGTGCAGTTTTTTTTTTTCTCTCGATAGTGTCCTCATCGCAGTTGATATCGAGTTTTGCTTTTTCTGAAGAAGAAAACGTGTGTTAATCAGTGCAACGACGCTATTAATTGCAATTAGCAATCGAGTAGCCATATTGCTCCGCATCTATTCACGGCACGCACACCAGCAGTCCATCGTGTGTAGCGTGCAATCGTCCATCTGCCAACCACCACCGACCAGCGTCTTCATCATCGTCATCATTTTCATCATCGCTGAGCTCCACATCTAGCCCGTACAAGCGGCCACACATCGTCGCTCGGCAGCAGTAGCACATTCGTTGACCGGCTGCAGCAGATCAGTGATACATATAAGATAAGTTTTTGTTTCTCCTGAATACATTATAATTTAATTTTGAGTGAGTGCGTGTGTGTGTGAGAGAGTGTTTTTAGCTTTAGTTTGTTTTTCTGTGTTTTTTGATTATTTTTAATTGCGTGAGGGTTTGAGCGTCATAAACTCCCACGTGGGAGCCATGGATGATTTGTCGGAAGACGAATCATCTATGGCGCGAAATGATGGGGTAGCTCATAAGGTTACCCGATCACGTGCTTATCCAGATGGTTCAGCTGGTCCATGGGTTGTCTTCTTTCAGCCCAAAACGAAACCTCTTAATGTATATCAGATCTCCAACGATCTGACGAAGCGATTCTCGGCCGTGACCGAGATAATAAAAGTGAGACCGAATAAACTTCGGGTCGTTGTGTCCAACCTTAAGCAAGCTAACGAGATTGCTGTCTCTCAGCTTTTTACACTCGAGTATCGGGTGTATATCCCAGCTCGGGGTATTGAAATTGAAGGTGTGGTCACCGAAACGAGTGTGAACCCTGAGATCCTGCTGAAACAGGGGGTTGGTCGATTAAAGAACCACCTGCTTTCTCCAGTGAAGATACTGGATGTGATAAGACTTGGCACAGTATCGATCACTAAGGGTGAAAAGAAGTTTACACCGTCAGACTCGTTTCGTGTGACCTTCTCTGGCTCAGCCCTCCCTCAATACGTCGAGTTGGGAAAACTTCGACTACCTGTGCGGTTGTTCGTACCTCGGGTCATGACCTGCCAAAAATGCCAGCAGATGGGACATACGACCTCCCATTGCGGCAATAAGGCACGCTGCTCCAACTGCGGGGAGAAACACGAGGATGGCGCCTGCGCAGACAGCACACCAAAATGCGCTTTCTGTAAGGGAACTCCTCCTCATGCTCTCTCGTCGTGCCCGGCGTACAAACAACGCGGGGAACAATTGGAACGCTCGCTAAAACAGCGTTCCAGGCAATCTTTTGCCGAAATGGTGAAAAAAGCCACACCATCACCCGATGCCAATACAAATCCCTTTGCTCCTCTGTCAGATGACGAGTCTGACTTTGATTTGGCTGAAGAGGGAACATCGTGCAGTTTTCCGGAAGATGCCCCACGGAAGCGAAGACGCGTCCGCCCACGGAAAAATGCTGAAAAGAAGCCCGAGACCAGCATGCCTACTTCAAAAAAAGGTGGGAGAAAGGAAAATCCAATTCCTCCTGGTTTTCGTAGTACTAACTACACCCAGGACTTTCCATCTCTCCCGGGGACATCCAAAAGCCCTGATGCCCCGATTTTAAGAACAGAAGCCCCCTCCTCAAGCGGGCTGTTCTCATTTGATAACATTGTCGAAGGTATCTTCAAGTACCTTGAAATTTCTGACCCTCTCAAAAGCATTGTATTGGCAATGCTTCCCACAGTGAAGACTTTCTTGAAGCAATTGACAATTAAGTGGCCCCTCCTTGCAGCTATCATTTCCTTCGATGGATAATTTTCCAAATGAGGTCGGGGATTTGATCACTGTTCTGCAGTGGAATTGTCGAAGTTTTGTTCCTAAATTGGAATCTTTCA
Organism: Aedes koreicus; assembly: GCA_024533555.2. Taxonomy (NCBI): domain Eukaryota; kingdom Metazoa; phylum Arthropoda; class Insecta; order Diptera; family Culicidae; genus Aedes; species Aedes koreicus. Next base: position 194,187 of record JAHHFK020003149.1, on the reverse strand, counting down.
AATTTTTGGCTCACAATACCGGTTGTGATGCATTTGCTATATGTGAAACATGGCTCTCTCCCGAAATCGATCTTCCGTTTCATGATTTCAACATTATTCGTCTTGATCGTGAGGATTCACGTGGAGGAGGAGTACTTTTGGGGATCAAAAAGTGCTACTCCTTCTATAGAGTGAATTTTCCTCCTATTCCAGGTATTGAAGTTGTCGCATGTCAGGCTGTTATTAAAAATAAAAGCCTTTGCATTGCTTCCGTTTATATTCCTCCTAGAGCCTCAATAAACCAAAAACAACTTTCAGATATTTGTTCGGTTCTTCCTGCTCCGCGGTTGATCATGGGAGATTTTAACTCTCACGGTACAGGCTGGGGAGAACTGTACGACGACAACCGGTCTTCCTTGTTATATGACCTCTGTGACAACTTCAATATGACAGTTCTTAACAATGGAGAAGTAACACGTTTGGCTGGTCCATCCTCACTTGGCAGTAGATTAGACCTCACACTTTGTTCGAATTCATTATCGTTGGATTGCACATGGGATGTGATTCAAGATCCCCACGGTAGTGATCACTTGCCCATAAAAATTTCGATTGCCACCGGGTTCAATCCATCGGAATCCATCAACGTCGCGTATGATCTTACCCGTTACATCGATTGGACAAAGTTCAGGACAGCAGTAGAGGAAGCCGTAACGACGGTAGAAGAGCTTCCACCGCAGGAGGAATATAACTTCCTCTCCAACCTGATCTTAGACAGCGCGCTTCAAGCTCAAACTCGACCAGTTCCAGGAACGTCATTTCGCAGGAAACCTCCTTCTCCATGGTGGGATCAACAGTGCACCGAGGTTTACCGTAAAAAGTCCGACGCGTTTAAAGTTTTCCGTAGACGTGGAATACCTGAGCACTTCGAAGTATACACGGCTCTCGAACGTGAACTTAAGAGTCTCATCAAGGCCAAGAAACGCGGTTACTGGCGAAGATTCGTGGACGGGCTATCGCGCGAGACGTCGATGAGTACTCTTTGGAACACGGCGCGAAGATTGCGTAACCGAACTACGAACAACGAGAGCGAAGAGTACTCGGACCAATGGATCCTCAAGTTCGCGCGAAAAGTTTGTCCAGATTCTGTGCCGGCACGGATGATTCCTCGCGAAACCACGAATTCGATAGATGAGAACAGCCAACCTTTTTCAATGGTAGAGTTCTCTCTCGCACTCCTTTCGTGTGGCAATACGGCTCCAGGGGCTGATAGGATCAAGTTCAACTTGCTTAAGAACCTCCCAGACGTCGCTAAGAGGCGCATGTTGTACTTGTTTAATCAGTTTCTGGAACTCAACATTGTACCGGATGATTGGAGACCGGTGAGAGTTATAGCCATTCAAAAACCTGGTAAACCCGCATCTGATCACAACTCCTATCGACCCATTGCGATGTTATCTTGTATTCGAAAGTTGTTGGAGAAAATGATCCTCTTGCGTCTGGACAAATGGGTTGAGACGAATAACCTGCTTTCAGATACTCAATATGGTTTCCGTAGGGGTAAGGGAACGAACGACTGTCTCGCGTTACTTTCCACAGATATTCAGTTAGCTTTTGCTAAAAAAGAGCAAATGGCTTCTGTGTTCTTGGACATAAAGGGGGCTTTTGATTCAGTATCTGTTGAAGTTCTATCAGATAAACTCCACGCTTGTGGCTTTTCACCATTAATGAATAATTTTTTGTATAATTTGCTGTCAGAGAAACATATGAGCTTCTCTCATGGAACCTCTACAGCTTCCCGATTTAGCTACATGGGTCTTCCCCAGGGATCATGTTTAAGCCCTCTTTTGTATAATGTTTATGTCAAAGACATTGACAGTTGTCTAAATGACAACTGTACGTTGAGACAACTTGCGGATGACGGCGTAGTGTCTGTCACGGGACCCAATGGGGTCGATCTGCAAGGACCCTTACAGGATACCTTAGACAATTTGTCTACTTGGGCTCTAGAGCTAGGTATCGAATTCTCTACGGAGAAAACAGAGTTGGTAGTTTTTTCAAGGAAGCATAACCCAGCACAACCGAAGCTTCAAATTTGGGGTAAGCCGATAACTCATTCAATGTCCTTTAAATATCTTGGGGTCTGGTTCGATTCAAAGTGCACCTGGAGATCCCACATTGAGTATCTGAAGCGAAAGTGCCAGCAAAGGATCAACTTTCTTCGAACAATTACCGGGACCTGGTGGGGAGCGCATCCGCAAGATCTTCTAACGTTGTACCGGACAACGATTTTGTCGGTTATCGAATACGGTAGTTTTTGTTTTCAGTCAGCGGCTCGGTCGCACATCATAAAACTGGAACGTATTCAATATCGGTGTCTTCGTATCGCGTTAGGTTGCATGCACTCGACTCACACCATGAGTCTTGAAGTGCTGGCCGGCATGTTGCCACTCTCGGATCGGTTTACAGAGTTATCTCTCCGGCTCCTCACCAGGTGTGAAGTAATGAACCCCCAGGTGATCGAAAATTTTGAGAAGCTTCTCGAGTTGAATCCTCAAACTCGCTTCATGACCTTGTACCATTTGTACATAACACAGGATGTCAGCCCTTCGCCGAACATTTCCAATCGTGTTTGCTTCTCCAATTTCGATAATTCGGTTCATTTTGATTTATCCATGAAGCAGGAGCTTCATGGAATCCCAGAGCATCATCGTCCTATGATTGCTCCGGTAATATTTGCTGCAAAGTTTGGCCAAGTTGATTCCACTAAATCGTTCTTCACTGATGGATCATTGATAGAGGAGTCAGCAGGCTTTGGTATATTTAATGAAATTTATAGCGCCAATCGTAAACTTCAAGCTCCTTGTTCCGTATATGTCGCTGAATTAGCGGCAATACACTTTACGCTAGAAATTGTTGCCTCACTAACACCGGATCAGTATTACATTTTCACGGATAGTCTCAGTTCTATAGAGTCTATTCGCTCCTTGAGGCCGGTAAAGCACTCCTCGTATTTTCTCATGAAAATAGGGCTGCAAAATGGTGAGTAGACACCTGGGATGGAGCGTGCGTCCCCGCAACATAGCACTGGTCCTCACAAGTTCCTACCTCATGCTTCCACGGGTCAAGAGATGACAAAGACCGCCAGCTAAGGGTTGCGTACTTAGCTGGTAGTGCAGCCTGGGCACTGTTGTCCTTCTGACTTCAGCTAGATTGAGGAGGTGCGTGCCGAGCGTCTGTCCACCAAGGAGGTGCGGCTCAAACAGCGTCTGTCCTGGCATCCAGCGGCTGAGTAAGAAACGCTGTATCGCGTCAACTATACATTAGGTGGCAGCCGCACCAAGGCGATGTAGGCAGCGTGACCCGGTAAAGTAGCATGCTGAAATCTTACCCTACCACGGAAAATGGAAGTGTTCTTTATACGGTATATAATTTCAGATCATCCATGGAATTCCCAAGTGTTGTATAATAATTTTGAATTGTTTTCTTCCCCCGTGGCTATGATAATGCAAGTCCTTCTACAATTGCAGCAGTATCAGTAGACATGCAGACATTACAAATATAATTGTTATTATCATTTTATATTATAACATCCCTTCACAATATTATTCAATGCTATTTTCAGCTTCGCATTTGCATCGTTGTAAGTTTTGGCCCACCTAACTCACGTTGTGTATTTGAAAAGATAGGATGGATTTTAAATTTTTTTTAGAGAGAGGATTATATATGACAAATTCTACAAAAAAAAAAAAAAAAAATTCGTCGTCCAAATTAGTTACTTAAAAAACTAACATTGTTTATGAGCCTACCTTTTCTATTTTACAGACATAAAGAATCATTTATGGGACCAGTAGGAAAAAAAGAGTTATCGAAGAATTTCCTGTCATTCATTTTTAATTTTTTTTTTTTGTATTTATTGAGTTTCCGTTTTTGGGCAGTAATCATACTCATATGAAATTTATTTGCCTAAATTTCCTTTGCTATTTTGCTAGGATGCCAGGTGATCAACTTTATTTCATTATATCACGTTGGAATTTTCGCTATTTTAGAGTTTCAATCATCTAAAATCGCAGCGGAAGTGGCAAATAGCGGCATTTAATTATTCTATGTACATTATGTAGTATTTCTTTACAACATCGTATTATTTCCATCATATCATGACCTTCACATTTTCATGCAACAAACCTGATTTAGGCGGTATCTGGCTTAAACACGAAACATACATTCAATTTATGACATCTAGCATTCCTTATATGTCCAGTATATAACGCCGAAAATTACAGCTGTGGTAGGCTTTTGAAAATCTGTGGTAGGCTTTTGCACTTTTTGCTGAATGTATTTTTCATTTCCGGTTTGCAAATGACTTTTTACCAATTCTGAGCTGATCTGATTCATGCAGCGCTGTGTGCCATTTGGCTAGTGTTTGATTTTACATTTCAACCTTTGTCATTATTTGATCATAACTCACAATATCATTATATTTGGTAATATTGTTTTATTGATTTTACTTCAAAGATGATTAAAACATTACTTATTGTTTTTTGCCCATTTATCTTTAACTCCCTTCCTCTTAAATCTTTCCACTCCTAACTCGGTAGCAATAAATATTAGGTCAGCAAAAATAAAAGCGGATTGCTATTATAAAATCAGCATCAAGTAGCAAATAGTGACCATGGCAACAGTAAATTAAAATGTATAAATGTTAGTTTTGTAAAATTTCAATAGATTTAATAACCTTTTTCAGGATACCTCAAATCAAGATTTTGGTGAAATGCTGCTATCGCTGAAAACGAACGAAAACGTGCTTAAGCGCGAACCACAGAACTCTACACTTTAACATTTTACAACATTTCTTGCATTTCAGGATCAACCGAATGAAGATCATATATTATAGATACGAATGCTTGTAGTATTTTTCATTCACATAAATATATACACCATTATATAAATATTTCATGGGAATGGGAGGGACCATCAGGGCACCCGATTGAAGCACTCTGGATGGGGAGAGTGGGAATGCCAACTCCCCATTGCTAACAGTTTGTGAATAGAGGGCGGGCTCTTCTCCCCGCCCATTGGGGCATCCTCATGTTAGATAGCTTGCTCTTTTGACCAATTGTTCAATCTTGTTGTTGGAAGGAGATTCTTTATATCCCTGTGGATACGTATAAGTGATGTTGCATATCGATCCACCCAACCCCTTTTTGGCCCTTCATACAATGGCATGATTAGGATAATCAGTGGTTATTAAAGCTTGATCAAGTCTAACAGAGAGGAGAGCCCATTGCTGTCGGACTTAGTTTCCGTGCTACAATGGGTGGTAGTACATATCATACATCATACATTTTTATTTTGTTTTTTTTATTTTTTTTTTTTTTTTTTTTTTTTTTTTTTTTTTTTTTGTGTGTGTGTTTTTTTTTTTTTTTCCCAAAAAAAAAAAAAAAAAAAAAAAAAAAAAAAAAATTTAATAAAAAATTTTTTTTTAAATCCCAAATTAAAAAAAAAAAGCTTTGTAAACCACACTTCAAATTCCCGCCTATCTTCCCATCCATACAATTGTTATTCCTATTAACCTCGAGACGGCCGCGAGTAATCGGTTCTATCCCCTTAACATTAGTTTTAAGATAATTGATGTATATAAATATGAAAACTTGGCTCTGTAAAGTTGATTCGATTGAGCCTGTACAAATAAATGATTTAATAAAAAAAAAAAAAAATCAATAGATTTCCAGCAACACCAGTCAATTCGACCAAGTCCAATGGCCGATCAAACTCAAGTCAAAGATGGAGAAGTCCAAAAGGACCATCAGGGCTCATCGATCAGAAAGGTAAGACGAAGAGGGGTTTATCCCAATTAAAATGGTGTATTTCCACTCGCCTAGCTTCGGCAGTACACTAAATGTAAATTTACCTGGTCAAAATTGTTGTACTGCTTCTCCTCGACGTCGTAAATCCATCCTGCTGTTATCCACGAGCGAATCCAATGGCTTGGTATCTTTGTCGTTGTCCAGGTGCAGAATACCAACTAAATGCCGATTAATGATCTCCGAATCTCCAATTGAATAGCCGGGCAATGACCTACAATTACCCTTGTACGCTTGTGATGCAGGTCAATTCCGCTTGTTCAGGCACGGTTGAATTGCTGCATTGAAGGTTTCCAAATCAAGTGGTGAGTCGTCCACAAGTTGTGTATGCTCATAAATATCGTTGAGATTGCCAACCACACAGAGAATAAAATTGGGTGTTAGAAGGATGAATTTGCCTAGCTCGACTGGACATATAGCAGCAAGAGTTCACTAACCTTTACAAAACTCCAGTTCACCACAATGGCAATCCAAAGGAGCAGCGCCAATCCTAGGCGCAATGGTGTCTTGAAAAGAACAATCTCCAATTGTTCCTCAAAATGATGGCGTCTAGTGAAACAGAAGAGATGGTGATCCAATTGTTTCGCCTTAGTGTTAAGCTTCCGCGTAATCCAGGGTCCAAGGTGGGTTGGATGCGGCTTGAAGGACCAAAATGTGTGATCCCTGCTCGCTTACCGGTCAATTCCTTCCCAAGCCGCTAGTCGCTAGGCGGGCGATCAAAATCGATGAAATTGGTGAGGTGGGGGGCATGCATTCAACATGCGATTATGGTTCCAATCCGGTCGTCAATTAATGGCGAAACAAAACACACATCCTTATCTTAAACACTTGTATTTTCCGCGGACAACTACGAATTTATTTTCAGTAACACAACAACTTTATTCTTAATCTAATCTTAACTTAGACACATTAAAACGAAAAAATTAAAACCGGCGGTGTGGATCCTTCCGTGTGTCTCGGTGGCAAGTGTAATTGATACTGGTCGTTGGTCAGTCTCATCCTGCTCAGCAGACATTCGGAGATCCGAGGCGATGTTATCCGGCGTTAGCTCTCGTGGATCTCGTCGCTCAAATCAGCAGTCATTCGGCCTTCTTATCGCTCCCGTGCGACTGGATGCTACACTGATAGTACTGACGATGATGATGACGATGATGATGATGATGATCGAGAGATGGTGAATGTGCTGAGTTCCTCGGTTCGGCTGGTAGTGGACATTCGAACGCATTGATTCGCTTGACCGTCTGAGCTGGTTTTGTCATGGATTTGTGTTGGCAGGGTTGTAGTTTTAGGGGTGGTCATACTCTCCAACATACTGCATTGCATTAACCGCAAAAGATGATTCTGTAAAATGAGTTGGATTAAAACAATTAGATTTGAACCACAACGCATTTTGTGAATCTACTGGGGAGAAAGGATTCGTGGACATACCGTACCATACGCTCCGAGGTAAATATAATAAAAAAATATGAAATTAAATCATGATAACCCGAGTTATAATAAATATGATAAAAATAATGATAAAAATTTTATATCAACATGCAATGTCATACAGAATAGTATATTATATATAGTGAAGGGATATTATAATGTATAATAATCCACAATGCGCAGCAATTTGGCCCCAAGTTTGCTGTATACCGCACCGATCGTAATGCAACGAACAGTTCAAAGGTCCTTGGTGGTGGTGTTTTGATTGCGGTCTCCAAGTATTGGAACAGTTTTATCGATCCCACATCGACGATAGAACTCTTGAGCAGTTATGGATTGAAATGACGATGCCTAGTCGAATCACACTAGTTTACAGCATTTATGAACTCGGTAAGCTGATGATCATTTCTTATGTGAAATTTTATGCAGAATTCAAAAATGCCGTCAAAAAAAATTAAAGTGGAACAGTTTTTGAGATATGGATAAAAGTTGATTTTTTAATAAATGAACAAAAACACATTTACATAAAATGGAATATGTCCAACGCATGTGATCCAATTTCAAATATTTTGTCATCAAATGTAGCAATTAAATTGACAACAGATCTTTCGAAAATTGCAAAATTCTATAAGTAATAGTTTTGACGCTATGTATAAGTATATATATTTTTTTGCTATTTTTTTGGAGATTTGTAAAAAAAAATGTGCTAAACATATGATTAATACCAAAATAACGTCAACAAAAAAATATGTTGCATATGTAGCTTAAAGCCAAAGAAAAAACGAAGAAAATAAGGGCACAATGGTGAAAATCGGTTGAAAAATTAGGAAGTTGATGCTGGTTTTCGGAAAAAGTGCAGAAATGCGGGAAGAACCAGAAATTCGAAAGTAATACGCTCTCTCTCTCTCTCTCTCTCTCTCTCTCTCTCTCTCTCTCTCTCTCTCACACACACACACACACACACACACACACACACACACACACACACACACACACACACACACACACACACACACACACACACACACACACACAAGATTTGGTTTACCTACTGTCCTATTGTTTGGTACGATATTCTGGCACCTAATTTTAGTAGCTATTGGTAACCCTTCAAAACAAAACAAATTGTGACAGTTCGTTGTTCACTTATCGGAGTGAGAAAAATGTGCGCTGCAAAACGGGAATTCAAATGCAAAAATGATCCTCAAAAGTTTTGTTTTGGCTGTGGCGTCTACATTTTTACGACACCGGTTAAATTCACTGCTTTTCTTCAATCTGCGTTCCGTTTTTATTTTGCAATTTGTCCGGAGAATCTGGATAAACCATGGGTGCCTAACGTTCTTTGTTATTCGTGCAAAACATGCCTGGCTAGGTGGGTAGCAGGTAAAGGGTATGTATGGCTTACCACTGGTCCCATTCAAATGTGTTATATACGCTCATTTCTGTCACTGTTAAGCCGCTATTTGTCCTTTGATAAGCAAGTTATTTGGAATGAACCTTTTTGCCATGCTACGGATTGTTATTTCTCCCACACCGAAGTACAACAACATGGCCGCCATAAGTCGGTGCAGTATGCTGATGTGCAATCCGCAGAAAAACCAACTCCACATTCGAATTCAAACCGGTACCCTATTTGCCCAAAACGAAAAAGGGAGTCTTCATTTGAAGATACTGCCCAGCTGGTTAACGAGAACGCAGATCAAAGCGACACAGAATTTGAAACAAATCCATCATTATTTTCCCAAGCAGAACTCAAGGATTTGGTACGTGATTTGGAATAGTTGAAACAGAATTGTGAACTGCTTGCATCACGCTTTAAAAAAATTAATAGAGCTTGGTGTGACAATTTCGTACTACAGAAATCGTGATGAACAATTCGCTAAATACTTCTCCAAACAAAATAACGCTAGTTTTTACCGAGATGTAAACGCTTTGTTCGAAGAGTTTGGGGAGCATCACAATCCAAGTGAATGGCGTTTGTTTATCGACAGCAGTAAACTGAGTTTGAAGGCTGTTTTACTGCATTAAGGAAACAGGAAACCCTCGATACCGCTGGCTCATGCTGTGAACATGAAGGAATCGTATGAATCAATGGCACTGCTGCTGAATTTGATAAATTATAAGCAACACTCTTGGAAGATTTGCTCCAATATTAAGGTTGTTGCCATGTTGACTGGGTTACAACAGGGGTACACAAAATACATGTGCTCTTTCTGTAAATGGGACAGCCGAGCACGTAAGGAGCATTACGTTCAAAAAGACTGGCCATAGAGGACAAGTTTGACTCTTGGGAAAGAAACCGTGAAATCTCTCCATAAAAAAAAACCCTCCCCCCCCCCCAAAAAAAAAAAACATCCCTCAACAAAAAAAAAAAAAAAAAAAAAAAAAAAAAAATTTTATTATAATAATAAAAAACAACAATCCCCCCCAAATCAAAAAAAAAAAATACCCTCCCTTATTTTTTTTTGGTCCCCCAAAAAAAAAAATATTGAAGACTGTTCGCAACAGCGAATAAATTGCGTATATCGTGCTACTCCTAGTCACCGCAGCTAACCGGACGTCGCATCAGTAGCAGTAGTTACAGTTTCCCATCATCCCTCCTTCCCCTTCTTTTCTTTTTTTTCACTAACCCCGAGCTGCCGCGGGTAATCGGCTTCCCCTCCCATACTAACCAATCAGCATTAACTATGTTTGTATTGCGTTGCGCAATGATCGCCAATCAGAAACGGCTGACGCAACGTTTCAACTATAAAAGTAGAGCATAACTCTGAATTTGGATCAGTATTTTTTTTACCAGTGAACGAATAAACATAAAAGTAAAGTAAAAGTAGTGTTTTTATCACAAGAAGAAAGTGCCCCTTTGGATATCCAGGCTGGAGTCGTCTGTTCGGAACATGGTGTTGCAAGTTTGCTGCGTTTCGACAAGAGTTGATAATAGTTCTTTTCAGAACTCGAACGCACAACTGCAACCCATTCCGCATCTAAACCATCCGTCCGTTCACTTGTTGTTGGCAGTGGGCCAAAGCAAGTCCCTATCCGTGCGTCGGTGAAGTGGCACGCCGATTGATTGTCCACCTCATCGATTGATGTTGGCAGCGGTCAACCGAGTACATCCTGTGTGTTGGCTACATCCAACAAAGTGGTCCTTTGAGCCGGATCTTCGAAGAGTATGCAGTCCGCAAGTGAAAAAGTACCTCTCGTTCGTCGGTAGCAAGTGCATAATGAACAAACATTCAGTGAACATTTTACGCTACTTTCGATACTAATGTGACAGTGACTCAAAAACATGATTCGTTAGAACGAAAAAAGAACTCAAGTGACAGTGCTTCCTCGGTTTATTGGTATCCTGTGTGACTTACGTGAGTTGCTCTTCCGTAGCAACATTATTCTTCCTTCCCGATGCCAGTGAATCGTACACCAACGAAACCAACGAAGCTTACAATGGAGGAAATCAAGCCGCTCATCCACCAACGCGGCCAGGTAAGAGGAAAGGTCACCGCGATCTCAAACGCCTTGGAGAAGGCTGAAGATGATGCTACCCAAGTGAGTCTTCCAGTTCTTAAAGTGTATGCCAAAAAGCTACAAGCTTATTACGATGAATATACTGTTTTACATAAGGAGATTATTTGTTCCATTCCTCCTGGTAAAACGGATGATCAAGATGAAAAATTGAACGATTTTGATAGGCTCCACACCGATTGTTTGATTTGGTTGGAGTTTCTAATAGAAAGTGTAAATACAACCACACAAGTTATCCCAGCAAATACCCCCGCGCCAACTAGTGCCACCCAAGTGATAGTTCAACAACAGCCGCTCAAAGCTCCGATCCCTTCTTTCGATGGGCGCTATGAGAATTGGCCTCGTTTCAAATCGATATTCCAAGACATTGTCAGCCGATGTTATTAAGCTACATTATCTCGAGAAGGCACTAGTTGGTGCTGCTTCCGGTATTCTTGATGCCAAAACTTTGGCGGATAACAATTATAACCATGCGTGGGAAATATTAAGTGAACGATATGAGAACCCTAGGATTATAATTGATACACACATTGATGCCCTTTTATCTATGAGGAAAATGTCCAAAGAGTCTCATAAAGAACTACGTGCTTTGGTGGATACGTGTACACGACATGTTGAGGGTCTTAGAGTTATGAAGCAACCACTTGATAGTACAACGGGTTTAATTATGAACAAGATTTTGACTTCCTGTCTCGATCCTTTCACACGAAAACAATGGGAACGGTCTCTTAAACATGGAGAGTTACCCAATCTCGAAAAAACCCCTTGATTTTCTCAAGGACCAGTGTCGTGTTCTTGAGCGATGTGAAACAGATAATCCTACAACCGTAAAAACCAATCCTTTCAATTCATCTCAGCCATCCACTAAACCTACTAACCTGAAGATTCACGCTTCAACTTCCGACAGTGTCAATCAGCCTTGTCAATTCTGTAATAAAGGTCATTACAATTATCAATGCCCCGATTTTCATAAACTCTCAGTGTCAGATCGAGTAGCAAAGATAAGAGAGCTTCATCTTTGTTTTAACTGTTTGCGGCCTGGACATAGATCCAGTAACTGTTCGTCAAAAAGAAACTGCAGTAAGTGTAACAAGCGTCACCATTCACTTTTGCATGAGGATGGATACAGCCGTGAAAGTAAAGTTAATCCCGATAAGCAAACCGCTCAGAATGTAGGTGAGAATGAACGAGTTTCCTCTGTGGTAACACCCCAATCCCTTAATGAAGAATCTGCTCCGGTGTTTGTATCGTCCGCCTGTTCTATGAATGTTGCCGTTCCCAATGTCTTGCTTCTGACTGCTGTCGTGAATTTGATCGATATTAATAATATGCCAATTCCATGCCGTGCTTTTCTAGATTGTGGTGCTCAGACGAATTTAATCTCTCACAAAATGTTCGACAAACTTGGCATTGATGGAGTCCCTGTTTCAATTGATATCGTTGGCGTCAGCAATGCTCGCACCAAATCTAATCGCTTAGTAACTGTAAGTCTCCAATCCTTGTACAGTGACTTTCAACTGGATCTCAAATGTTTGGTAACCTCAAAGATCACGAATGCTCACCCTTCCAAACCAGTTGTTATCTGTCAGTGGAATATTCCTTCTGGATTCCAATTGGCCGATCCCGAGTTTTATATGCCTTCCGATGTAGACCTTTTAATTGGACTTAATCACTTTTTCAGTCTATTGAAGTCCGGCCACCTTGTACTTGGAGAGGGTCTTCCAGAGTTACGCGAAACCGAATTGGGTTGGGTGGTATCCGGTGAAATTAGTGATTCGTTTGCATGCGTGTCCTCTCAGCAAATCAATACCGTCACTATCGAATCGCTCAACGAAATGATTAAAAAATTCTGGGAGATCGAAGAAATAAGTAATGTTTCCCAACGTTCCGTTGAAGAAGATGAGTGTGAAGAGACTTTCCGCCGTGCACATTACCGTGATGCTTCCGGTAGATATATTGTTAGACTACTATTCCGTGAAAATGTTTCTGAACTCAGTGATAATCGGTCTACGGCGCTTCGTCGTTTTTATATTCTAGAAAGACGTCTTCTTCGCGATCCTGAGCTGCACATGCAGTACTCGAAATTTATCGAGGAGTATGAAACCCTAGGGCATTGTAAACAAGTTCATGAGTCTAACGATCCTCCCAAGATGCTTAAGTATTACGTTCCACATCATGCCATCCTTAGACCGTCAAGTTCGTCTACCAAATTGAGAGTCGTGTTTGACGCGTCGGCAAAGCTACCCTCTCAATCATCACTCAATGATGTCTTACAGGTCGGTGCCGTTATTCAAAGCGATCTTGAACCATTATCTTACGTTTTCGAAAACACACCTTTGTGTTCACTGCTGACATCGCCAAGATGTTCAGACAGGTTTTTCTTGATCCTTCACAGACTGCGTTCCTTCGCATTTTTTGGCGAGCAAAGCCTTCGGAAGCTCTCCGGGTACTAGAATTACTCACTGTGACTTACGGTACATCTTCTGCCCCATTTCTCGCAACCAGAGCCTTGTTACAGTTATGCATTGATGAATTTAGCAGCACATGTTATTCGTAAAGACTGTTACGTTGATGATATTTTGTCGGGCACCGACACTCTCGAGAAGGCCATCGAGCTCTGCCAACAAATTCGTAATTTACTGCAGAAAGGAGGATTTCCAGTGCATAAATGGTATGCCAATGACCAAAGAATTTTGGAAGGTGTTCTAGAATCTGATCGTGAACCTCTTGTTCAACTTAATGAAATATCTCCTAATGAGGTTATAAAAACTCTCGGTCTTCTGTGGAGTCCAGCCGATAATGAGTTTCTTTTTTCAATCAGTCTCAATATTCCCCTATCTCCCGTTACAAAAAGAAGAATGTTTTCGGAAATAGCTTCATGGTTGAAATTTCGTTCGTCGTTGACCCAGGTAGGGCACATTCGTATCCCAAGGCCTGTCATGGTTCCACACGTTGAGTATGTTGAATTGCATGGATTTGCTGACGCTTCCGGAATTGCCTACGGAGCGTGTCTGTATGTTCGGTCTGTCCAAGCGAATGATGTGATTTCAGTAAAGCTTCTCCGTAGCAAGTCGAAAATAGCCCCTATTAAAGAACTGACAATCCCTCGAAAGGAGCTGTGTGCTGCTTTACTGCTGTCGAAATTGATCACAAAAACTATTCCAGCCATGCAAGTTCAATTCTCGTCTGTGTTTTTGTGGTCAGATAGCCAAATTGTGTTGGCATGGCTCCGTAAGCCCCCTTCGCTGTTGCAGCCATTCGTCCGCAATCGTGTTTCAGAAATCACTATCGAAAATGGTCACAATGAGTGGAACTATGTGCGTTCCAAGGATAACCCAGCTGACGTGGTTTCCCGGGGTCAATTACCAGGGGTTTTGAAATCAAATGCGTTATGGTGGGAAGGTCCCGAATTTTTGAAATCAACTTCCTTTAATCAACCCAACGTTATAGATATACCCGAAGACCAACTTCCAGATTTGAATTCCTCTCCAGTGATCATTATGCCGGTTATGAATTCAGACGATCTTTCACTATTCAAGAAGTATAGCTCATTCCGCAAATTGCAACGCGTTTTAGCGTACGTACAACGTTTTATCATAAACTGTCGACATAAGATTTCTGCGAACCGTGTTAAGACGTTATTCCCTACCATTAATGAACTACGATCCTCTCTCCATGTTATGGTGAAGATTATTCAACAAGATGTTCTCATCGACGAAATAAACAGAGTTGAGCGTGGAGAACCTTGCCGAAGAATAGGAATGTTAGGACCCTTTTTGGAAGAAGGGGTTCTACGTGTAGGAGGCCGTATTCAGAATACCCGTGTTCCTTTTTCAACTAAGCACCAATATATTTTGCCGAACCATCCTCTAACTGATCTCTTGATTCGAGCATATCATGAAGAACACCTCCACATAGGGCCGTCCGGTTTGTTGTCTGCCCTTCGTCAACGATTTTGGTTGCTTGGTTCCCGATCGGCAGTACGGAAAATTACTAGAGGATGCGTTTGTTGCTATCGGGTCAAACCTAAGGGCGTTAATCAATACATGGGAAGTTTGCCAATAAGTCGTGTTACGCCTTCGGCTCCGTTTGAAGTTTCTGGAGTTGATTATGCCGGTCCATTCATAGTTAAACATGGTGTGAGGAAATCAATTTTCGTAAAAACTTATATTGCAGTTTTTGTATGTATGGTAACAAAATCTGTTCACTTAGAATTAGTGTCAGACATGACTTCTGCTGCCTTTATCGCTGCATTGCAAAGGTTCATCAGTCGTAGAGGTTTAGTTCGAGAGTTTCATTCGGATAATGGTAGCAATTTTCGAGGTGCACGCACAGAGTTACACGATCTTTTTGTTATGTTTAATGACCACGCGGTTATCCACGCTATCGAATCCTTCTGCCAAACCAAGGAAATTATTTGGCATTTTATTCCTCCAGAAGCTCCAGAGTTTGGAGGCTTATGGGAAGCCGCGGTAAAAAGTACAAAGTACCATCTCAAACGTATGCTGAAGAAAACCCCGTTGACTTATGAAGAATTCTACACATTGCACATTGGCCATTAACCGCTGTCCCTGAACCTTCCTATGAAGGCCTTAGTAAGAACCGATTGTCTAGGTGGCAACATTTACAGCAAATGAGAGAGCATATTTGGCGATCGTGGGTCCACGATTATCTTGTAAGTTTGCAACCAAGAGGTAAAAATCATATTCTTCAACCTAATGTCTGCCCTGGTACCGTCTTTTTACTCGGAGATAAGAATTTGCCACCACAACAGTGGAAATTGGGAAGAATTGTCCGCTCATACCCTGGAGAAGACAACTTAGTAAGAGTTGTTGATGTTAAAGTGGGAGACACCGTTTATCGACGTCCAATAACAAAAATTTCTATTTTACCCATAGATGATAACAAGCCTCGAGTCACCGATGAATCACCCGATGATGGATTACCGAATTGCGTGGGGGATGATGTTCGCAACAGCGAATAAATTGCGTATATCGTGCTACTCCTAGTCACCGCAGCTAACCGAACGTCGCATCAGTAGCAGTAGTTACAGTTTCCCATCATCCCTCCTACCCTTCTTTTCTTTTTTTTTCACTAACCCTGAGCTGCCGCGGGTAATCGGCTTCCCCTCCCATACTAACCAATCAGCATTAACTATGTTTGTATTGCGTTGCGCAATGATAGCCAATCAGAAACGGCTGACGCAACGTTTCAACTATAAAAGTAGAGCATAACTCTGAATTTGGATCAGTATTTTTTTACCAGTGAACGAATAAACATAAAAGTAAAGTAAAAGTAGTGTTTTTATCACAAGAAGAAAGTGCCCCTTTGGATATCCAGGCTGGAGTCGTCTGTTCGGAACATGGTGTTGCAAGTTTGCTGCGTTTCGACAAGAGTTGATAATAGTTCTTTTCAGAACTCGAACGCACAACTGCAACCCATTCCGCATCTAAACCATCCGTCCGTTCACTTGTTGTTGGCAGTGGGCCAAAGCAAGTCCCTATCCGTGCGTCGGTGAAGTGGCACGCCGATTGATTGTCCACCTCATCGATTGATGTTGGCAGCGGTCAACCGAGTACATCCTGTGTGTTGGCTACATCCAACAACAATTCCTTCCCTCCTTTCCCGTAACAAGAAGGGAAAACATTTCAATTGGTTGTAACAATTTTTATTAAAATTTTGCAGAAAAACTATAAAAAAAAAGAAAAAATAAAATTAAAAAATAACTTATCAAGTTACCCATGCTTCATGTACATAGTTTATAACTCCTTGCTCTTCATGACTATAGGTGTGAACATGTCATTGAAAGTCCATTTCCTCCACTCACATTTGGATTTCTTCCCACCGAATCTTGGCGACGAAAGTGATGACCACGGTGAACGATTCCACCAACAAATGAAGCAAATAGAACGACGGTATCAAGGCTTTTGGGACGAATCAATGCTGGGTGACTACTGTTGGTTTCTAGTTAGAGAAACCAAAACGACGCATAAACGACGAAGCTCAAGTTTGAATCACTTTTAATAAACTTATTTTAAGGAAATTTGCCTATAGTGCTCAAGAATGACAAAAAACTGTGTGTGTGTGTGTGTGTGTGTGTGTGTGTGTGTGTGTTTTTTTTTTTTTTTTTTTTTTTTTTAGATGGGATGGAAAATCTGCAACCAGACACCTGAAGAACTTAGGGTGCGACCTGCCTTTGGTCGTTTCGCCATTTTTGTTGGAGATTGAGGACGATCTGGGAGGCTGCTATGCATACCGCGTCCCAGACGTCCCGGTCCTGACACATCCTCTGGACCAAGTTATCCGGAGTCGTGTCGTGATCGCTTACGGCAATCATGCCGGATCTCGCGCCGTCAAAGCGAGGACATGCGAAGAACACATGTTCCGCAGTTTCCTCGACTCCCGTACACTCGCTGCATGCGGAGGACTGTGCATGCCCATATTTGTGCAGGTATTATCTAAAACAGCCATGGCCAGACAATATCTGCGTTAAGTGGAAGTTCATTTCACCGTGTCGCCTACCGACCCACCCGGTTAATTCTGGGATTAGTCGGTGAGTCCACCGACCTTTGGTGGAGTTGTTCCATTCCCTTTGCCACTTAACCATGGATGCGGCTCTAGTGGTCTTCCGAATACCTCTTGTTCCACGTTGCTCGAAGCACTCTACGTCCTCTTTTATGACAATGCCTATTGGCATCATACCCGCTAGGACGCAGACCGCGTCGCGTGATACCGTTCGGTATTCACTCACCACTCTTAGGCACATAAGCATGTGTGTACTCTCTAGCTTACTTGCGTAGCTCTTGGTACTCAAGGCGGTGATCCATGCCGGCCCGCCGTACCTAAGTATGGACAGGGCGACACTGGCCAGGAGTTTACGCTTACTCCCTTGCACCGCCGAGCTATTCGACATCATGCGGGATAATGCCGATATAGCCATAGAGGCTTTCTTGCAAGCGTAATCGACGTGACTAACAAAGGACAGCTTATCGTCGATCATAACCCCAAGATTCCTCAAGAACCTCTTCGATTCTATTGTGCAGTTACCTGCACTAATCGTCGCATGTTGCTCCGATTTCCGATTATTCACCACCGTGACCTTGGTCTTATGGTGGGCTAGCTCCTATTGCCTGGAGCTCATCCATCTCTCCACAATGCCAATGGAGTGTGAGGCCGTTAACTCGACCTCCTCGATGGATTCGCCACATATCTCTAGGGTGATGTCGTCTGCAAACCCGACTATCTTTACCCCGCTCGGGAACTCAAGCCGCAGTACCTGTCGTACATCATGTTCTATAACACCTGACCCAGGATCGAACCTTGCGGGACGCCTGCGGTGATCTGCACACGTTTCTGGTCTGCATCCGTATTATATACCAGTACGCGATTCTGGAAGTAGCTTCCGAGAATCTTGTACAGGTACCCAGGAACCTGAAGGCGTTGGAGCGAGTTGGCGATAGCCGCCCAACTGGCGCTATTGAACGCATTCCTCACGTCAAGGGTGACCACCGCACAGTATCGTACTCCTCGCCTTTTGCGTTGGATTGCCACCTTGGCCGTCTTGGTGACGGACAGGATGGCATCCACCGTCGACTTCCCTTTACTGAAACCAAACTGATTATTAGACAGACCGCCTATACCCTCCGTGTATGTTGTCAGTCTATTAAGGATTACCCTCTCGAGCACCTTACCCGCTGTATCCAACAGACATATAGGTCTATATGCCGATGGATCTCCTGGTGGCTTCCCTGTCTTTGGTAGCAACACAAGGGTCTGAATTTTCCAGGCGTCCGGGAAGACGCCCTCGTCCAGACACTTTTGCATCACCACCCTGAACATTTCGGGATCCAGCAAGATAGCCGTCTTGATGGCCAGGTTCGGAATACCATCCGGTCCCGGCGCTTTGTTCACCTTAAGCGACTTTGCTATCGCAATGAGTTCATCATTCGTCACCGTCGCCTCGTCGCCGACCCCCGTTGTGCCGTTGTCGGTGCCCACGTGGTCACGGGTGTTTGGCTGAGCCGTCCACCCTTCCGTCGCTATGACAGCGTTAAGGACTGGGATACTGGAACGCTGGTTATGGGACACATCTACGGCGGCGGGGGGCATGGACTTGGGTCGTGGCTCGGAAAGAGTCCCCCAACGATCACCTGCAGCAGCTCTGATGAACGCTCGGTTGGAGTCGCCGATCCTCTGGTTTTGGCCATTAAAACCCGGTAGGCGTCACCCCACGGATTCGTATTGGCCTTCTGACACAGACCCTCGAAGCAGGCTCGCTTGCTGGTCTTTATCTCCCTCATTAGTGCGGCCTTCGCGGTGACTAGTGCCCCTCTACGCTCGATTCTATCGGCGTCTGACCGCGCTCTTTGCACCCTCCGTCTTGCGTGGAGGCTTGTTCTTCGGAGGTCGGCGATCGACTCCGTCCACCAATACACCGGCGATCTTCCATTCCTCGGTTTAACTTCCCTCGGCATGGTCGCATCGCACGCTCGTGTAAGTGTCATAACGAATCGTTCGCCGCAAGGTTCCTGGGTTTCGCGTAAGTTTCGTTCCCTCTCAAGCGCCTCTTTAAAGGTCTCTACATCAAAGTAGGACGTCCTCCTTCCGCGCGCTGCCTTGTATTGTAGACGATACAATAAATTTCCGCCAAGTGGTCGCTATGGGTGTAGCCATCATCCACCCTCCGATTGCTTAGCAGCCCAGGACTGCTTAATGTTATATCGATGATCGATTCCGCTCCGTTTCTATGGTAGGTACTCTTGGTACCCACGTTGGCTAGGTCCACATTGTGCCTAGCCAAGGCCTCCAGAAGAATCTGGCCCCTAGGGTTGGTAAGGCGGCTCCCCCACTCGAGCGCCCAAGCGTTGAAGTCCCCCGCTATTACCAACGGGTTCAGGCCAGTTAGCTCCGTTGTCATCCGATCGAGCATATTGGAAAACTGTTCGATCGACCACCTTGGCGGTGCGTAGCAGCTGCAGAAGAACACTCCATTCACTTTTACGACCACGAAGCCTTCGTTTGTGTTGGACACAACCTCCTGAACCGGGTACTTGCCCGTCGTCCATAATGCCGCCATATTAGACCTGTCCGCAAACCAGTCCCCGTTGCTGGATGGGATGCGGTATGGGTCGGAAATTATGGCGATATCCGATGCCGACTCGCTAACTGTCTGACACAGCAGTTGCTGGGCTGCCTCACAATGGTTCAGGTTTAGTTGGGTTACCTGCATTACGGTTGGCCGAGCGAGCCTGCTTCGAGGGTCTGTGTCAGAAGGCCAATACGAACCCGTGGGGTGACGCCTACCGGGTTGTAATGGCCAAAACCAGAGGATCGGCGGCTCCAACCGAGCGTTCACCAGAGCTGCTGCAGGTGATCGTTGGGGGACTCTTTCTGAGCCACGACCCAAGTCCATGGCCCCTGCCGCCGTAGACGTGTCCCATGACCAGCGTTCCAGTATCCCAGACCTTAACGCTGTCATAGCGACGGAAGGGTGGACGGCTCAGCCGAACACCCGCGACCACGTGGGCACCGACAACGGCACAACGGGGGTCGGCGACGAGGCGACGGTGACGAATGATGAACTCATTGCGATAGCAAAGTCGCTAAAGGTGAACAAAGCGCCGGGACCGGATGGTATTCCGAACCTGGCCATCAAGACGGCTATCTTGCTGGATCCCGAAATGTTCTGGGTGGTGATGCAAAAGTGTCTGGACGAGGGCGTCTTCCCGGTGGCTGGTGCAGGCTTAGTGGGCATATTGACCATCCCACCTTCACCTTTGCCACTTTCAACGCCGCGTCTGCGTCGACTGCCGCTACCCTCAGGGTTGCCACCTGGGTCCCAAGTGGACCCTCCCTCAGACGTATGTCTGCGGCAGCAACCTCGACCTTGCACTGTTCCTTCAGTGCAGTGGAGATCTCGTCTGCCTCGGTGATCTCATCCCGGTTTTTACACTGGATCGTCACCTGCGAGATGAGGGCGCGCACCTCCACACCCTCACCTAAGGCCTGTTTTGCCAGGTCTCTATACGCCGGGCCCTTAAGCGTAGTCGCTTTTTTAAGCTCCAGGAGCATTTCGCCAGTGCAGGTACGGCGTATACTCCGCACATCGGCGCCTAGGCCTGCCAGTTTAGCGTCCCCGCGCATCGCTTTCAAGACCTCGGAGTACTTAGACGCCTCGGTCTAGACGATGAGGGCCTCTCCGCGGTTACGCTTGCGGGCCACCTGTCGCTTATCTTTTTCTTTTTTGGTTCTACTGCTCTTTTTCCTCATTTTATTCC
Source organism: Aedes koreicus (assembly GCA_024533555.2). Lineage (NCBI taxonomy): Eukaryota > Metazoa > Arthropoda > Insecta > Diptera > Culicidae > Aedes > Aedes koreicus. Next base: position 173,123 of record JAHHFK020003149.1, on the reverse strand, counting down.
AGGGGCCTTCCCTGCCCTGCCTGGGGTCATCGCTTGTCGCCCTCCTAGCACTGGCATCTGCCTCCGTGCTAGTTATGGCTGATGTTGTCGTTGGGGCCCTGCCACTCGGGCCCCCTTCGGCGCTTGAGACAACACGTGAGCTGGACGTCGCGCTTTTTGCGCTGGGCTTAGCGCAGGGGCCTCTCTCTTAGCAGGAAGCCGAAACTGATCGCGAGGATGGACCCTCTGACCCCGCCGCCACGTTCGCATAGGTTCGTTTTCCTTTTGGGGCTTCCGACACGATACGCTTCTTAGAAGCGCCGGGTGCCGTCTCGCCCGGGGACTGCCTAGCCCGCTTGGAGGTCCCCGCCCCCATGGATAGGGTGGACTCTCCGACGGAGACGGATGTTTCAGTCTGCGTCTGCTTCGAGACTATGTCTCTCGCCCTTTCGTTGGCCGCTAGCCGTGCCAACTCTTTGGCACTTTGCTCGGCTAGTAATTTGGCCTTCAGCTCTTCCCTCTCCTTGCATGCAGCCTGCACTGTCATGCGTAGCCTAAGAAGGCTCAACTTTAGGTCTTTTGCAATATTGTTGCGCGACAACGTGAAGTCGACGATCGCATCCAACTGCTCCGAGACCTCTATCACCTTAGGAAGGGTTGCCCGCATCCTATCCATGGCCCGGATGAGTCCTGGCCCATCCATGGCCATTCCTAGCTTGGTGCCACCTGCCTCCGATGCCGTAGCACTACCCCAGGTGTCGCTCACGCCCGATCCCACCGTTTTACGCGGTGGGGACCTCGCTAGGCCGCCTTTAGCGAACGGATTCGCTCTCTCTTGGGTTTTTTTCGTTTCCTCCATGTTGTTGGGTCCCCTTCCAGCCGCTATCCAAGCCCACGTGGAGTAGTCGCTATTGTGATCCCATGGTTGTCTATGCATGCAGGGAGGCCATGCGAGGGTTGACACGGCCCTTCATGGGGAACCGTGTTCAGAGCCGGATCAGCGCAAGACAGGTATAGAATGGAACGGTGGAGAATGGAACGTACTGGAGGCCTGCCAAGGTTATAATGGGACGGAGACGACCTGTGCCGCGGGAACCTCGCCATTTCCTGCTCGGTGTCACCCGGCAGTACTGAGGGAGACGACACCGGCGCCAGCCCGAATACAACGGTACCACTCATAAATCTTTTCGCAGCCAGTTGCCATAATTGGGGTTTTACTGGCATCCACCCCAATGCGTCGTATGACGCTCCCTCCGTAGTTCGTTTATCCGTTAAGGGGAGCTTAACGTTTCCAAGGTGCACCGCTGGGAGGCGAACAACATTCACACCTGTGTGTGTGTGTGTGTGTGTGTGTGTGTGTGTGTTTGTGTGTGTGTTTGTGTGTTTGTGTGTGTGTGTGTGTGTGTGTGTGTGTGTGTGTGTGTGTGTGTGTGTGTGTGTGTGTGTGTGTGTGTGTGTGTGTGTGTGTGTGTGTGTGTGTGTGTGTGTGTGTGTGTGAGTGAGAGAGAGTGGGCGTATTTCTTTCAAATTTCTGGTTTTTCCCGCATTTCTGCACTTTTTCCAAAAACCAGCATAACTTACTCATTTTCCAACAGATTTTCATTATTGAGCCCTTATTTTCTTCGTTTTTTTCTTTGGCTTAAAGCTACATATGCAACGTTTTTTTTTTGGTTGACGTTATTTTGGTATTATATATATGTTTAGCACTTTTTGTTTTACAAAACTCAAAAAAAAAATGCTTAAAATTATATGGACTTTATAGCGTCGAAACTATTTCTCATAGAATATTGCAATATTCAAACGATCAGTGTTAAATTTAATTTCGATACATTTGATGACAACATATTTGAAAATGAATCACACGGGTTGGAGATATTCCATTTTAAGTTAATGTGTTTCTGTTCATTTATTAAAAAAAACAACTTGTTTCCATATCTCGAAAACTGTTCTACTCTTATTTTTTTTGACGGCATTTTTGAATTTTGCATAAATTTTCACATTAGAAACATTATTCGAATTATAAAGTTCATCACTTCTGATTTATTATGTAAACTAGTGTCATCAGCGTCGGAGTTATCTATCTACTCCTTGACCGACAAGACAATATGAGTTGCATACTTGATCATCTGGATTCCATTCGTTCAATTATCTCCAACCTGGCTTTAAATGATTTCGTGTTGCAGTGGAAAGCAACGGATAACGGATTTCTAGAAGTCAACCCTCAATCTGTTCTTTTAAACTCCGGTTGTGCGTTAGTCGACGGTTTTTCCTATTGAACCGCTTATCTCCCTCGACGCCGACCATGGTGGTTGACCTCCCAGATTCGATAACGTTTGACGATTACGCCGATGGTTCGCATAAGTACGACTACCGCCGTGCTAATCATACCGATATTTATGCTGCTATTTCCCGTGTCGATTGGCAACCTATCGATGATTTCGATTGCATTGACAGCGCTGTGATCTACTTCAGCCACATTGTTCGCGATATAATTGCTGAACATGTCCCTTTGTGTCACCTGAAGCCAAAGCCCCCATGGTCCAATAGCCACTCAAACGTGTCAGAGCGAAAACATTGCGACATCACTGCCGGAGTCGCTCACAGTTTAGTAAGCACAGTACGACTGTGCTAGCAATGCCTATCGTGTTTACAACCGTTCCCTATATCGTCGATACGTTTTTCTTAAGCAGTCATCTTTTCGAAGAAACCCTAAAGGATTTTGGTCGTTTGTGAATTCCAAGCGCAAAGAAGTTGGTTTGCCTATATCAGTCCATCTCGGCGAAAAACTTGCTAGCTCTGAGCTGGTTAAATGTCAGCTATTTGCTAAGCATTTTAAAAGTACCTTCAATGAAATCCCTGCCACTTCCGTTCAAATAGCATCCGCGACTCAATACACTCCAAGTAATGTTTTTGATTTTCATGCACAACTTATTGACGAACACGCCGTCCTGTCGGCCCTCAGAAAGCTGAAAATTACGTATACTGCTGGTCCGGGTGGGATTCCGTCCATTCTAAAAAACTGCACTAACTCGCTTACTATACCATTGGCTACACTGTTCTCACGGTCACTGCACGAAAGTAAGTTTCCCGGTGAGTGGAAACTTTCTCACATGTTTCCTGTCTACAAAATGGGTGATAAACGGAATGAAGAAAACTACAGAGGGATCACATCTCTATATTTATTTATTTATTTATTAGACGTCAAACAATAGTAGACCGTGTTGTTACATATAATCCTTATACTACAAATACATCCTTAAACTAAAATTAAATGCCTATGTTCTATTGCTTCGCAGAGTGTTAAAATATTTTTTCAATTTTGTCCTAGCTGTATTAAAGTCAATCATTTCACAATGCTGATTATATACAATCATCATGCGGTTCAGCGGTCCAAATTTAGCATAATTTGTACGATGACGATCTACTGCGAATAGGTCACGATTACGTAATTGTCTAGTGGGGGCATATAAATTTAGCTTTGACAAAAGATCAGTTGAGTCAATACGTTGTGATACCAAATCATTAACAAACAATACCTTTGCATAATCTCGACGTTCTTTCAAAGTTTCAATATTGATCAGCATACAACGTGCTTCATATGCTGGGAGAGGTAATGTTGTCCATCCTAGCTTTCGCAGTGCATATAATAAGAACTGTTTTTGGATTGACTCTATTCGTTCTTCATGTTTTTTCATATAAGGGGACCAAACAATACTACAATATTCTAATATTGACCGCACATAAGCAACATAAAGCGTTTTTATTGTATATGGATCTAAAAAGTGGTATCCGAAACGTTTTATAAAATTAAGCATATTGCCTGCTTTATGAACTATCGTGTTATAATGATCCACAAACGTTAGTTTTGAGTCTAGAATAATACCTAAATCTCTTATTTTATCGCATTTTTGTACATTTTCTATTCCTAATAAAACTTGAACATTTGGCGTGCTATGTTTTCTGCTAAACGTTATGAGATTACATTTTTTAACATTTAGTTTCAATAGACTTTTACAGCACCATGTATGAAAAACTTGTATCTCATTGCGAAATACAATAGTTTCATTATCGTTCTTAATTTCTAGGTACAATTTTATGTCATCAGCATATATAAGAACATTGAGATCTTTTAAGATAAGAGATATGTCATTAATGTATAGAATAAAAAGAAGAGGTCCTAAGTGTGAGCCTTGAGGAACCCCTGACGTGACTTGAATTGGGTTTGACTTTTTATTATTGAACTTTACAATTTGCTGACGATCAGTTAAATACGATTTGATCCAATTGAGCAGTCTCATCTCAATTCCCATTTTTTCAAGCTTGAAAATCAACATTGGAATGTCTAGTCTATCAAACGCTTTACTGAAGTCGGTGTATAGAGCCATTACGTGATTACCTTTATCCATTGCATTTAATGAGTAATTGACGAATTCTAGTAAATTCGTAGCAGCTGAGCGGCCTTTGAAAAAGCCATGTTGTGCGTTAGTAATTCTATTTTTAATTTGGCTAAAAACATTTTTGTTTATGATCGATTCGAAAAGTTTTGGAATGCATGATATTATGGCAATGCCACGATAATTTCGAATATCGGATTTTTTGCCAGATTTATAAATTGGTATTAGGAAAGACTTTTTCCATTCTTTCGGAAATTCACCACTATCCAGTGACATATTGAACAGCCAGAAAAGAGGAGTTGTGAGTTCAGTTGCTAGGTTTTTTTATGAATGCTGGTGGAATTCCATCAGGTCCTGCGCCTTTATTAGCGTCTAATTGTTTTAGACCTGAGAGAATGTCTTGTACAACAATGTTACTGACACCAATATTACCTGGATAGTCAGGAAAGTATGAGAAATATTCAAAATCGCGATCATTGTCCTTAAATGTTGTGTAGGTCTCTTGAAAATATGTTGCAAATAGATTACAAATATCTTCTGAGTTATCTCCTACTTTTTCGTCCAAAGTCATAGTTGTTGGAAAGTTGCACGATTTAACCTTGGTTTTAACTTAACTGAAGAAATTTTTCGGACATGACTTAATCTCATTTTCAGTTTTTGAGTTATACTCAGATAGTGCAGAGGAAATAGCTAAATTAAGTTGGTCACAGATATTCAAATACTTTTCCAAATTAGCTTGATTATTGTAATTTTTGTAAATTTTGTGAGCCTTTTGTTTCCGATTCTTCAAATTAGTAATTTGTTTGTTAAACCAAATGGGATTTTTAGAAGCATAGTTTCGTCGTCTTCTCGTCAGAGGAACTTCTTCCTGAATTGTTGCCAGTAACATTTTATAAAATATTTCTACTGCACTTTCAACATTTTTCTGACTTTTTAAGACCTGTTGCCAGTTGGCCCTACTCAATTTATGCTTAATATTGTAATAGTTTGCTTTGTTGTAATCAAAGACATTCTCGTAAACACATTCATTGGGATTATGTATTCTATGCACAAACACAGAAAACTCGATTGCCGTGTGAAACGCTTCATTTTTCCATAAGGGGTAAAGAGATTCACTCACGCAGAAATCTTCATGTGTATTTGTTAATAAAAAATCTAAGTAGCAATTTTGCTGGTTTTTCACGTGGTTAATTTGGTAAAGCCCTAAAAATGCAAGTTTTTCAAAAATAAATTGTAACGTTTCATTATCACCAACGACAGGAAGTAAAATACTCTCATTTACTGAGTCAGGAATAAAATCTGCATTGCGCTGATTGAAATCGCCATATATATGAATTTTATATTCAGGGGGAAATTGAGTTACAATTTCTTCAGCTGTTTGAAAAAAGATTTCGTATGTTGACTTACAAGCTTGGTCTGGTGGAAAATACACTGTTGCGAAAATGTGAGTTTCACCAGCAATATGTGTTTTCACCCATACATGCTCAAATTCTTTAAATTTTGATGAAACCAGAAGTTCCGAGCTAAAATTTGAAGAAACTGCTATGAGAACCCCTCCACCAGACTTTCTGTGCGTTAAAAGTAAGTCCCGGTCATCTCTAAAAACATTATAATCACTGCCAAAAATTTCTTCACTTTGTATGCTATCATTCCAGCTTGTTTCGGTACCCAAGATAACCGAAAAATTGGAACACAAAATATTTTTATGTATAACATTCATTTTTGATGCACTTTTCATGCGATTGAAATTCTGACAATACACCAGAATTTCAGTAGAAGGTGATTCTGAGGGAATTGATGGCAGCACGTCATCGTTTAAAACTATAGATACATTACCAGTCACATCCGGTTCGTCATAGTCTACCTCTGTAGAGTGCGTCAGGTCGAGCGAAAACACGGACGCTCACAGGAACAGGACGTACAATGCTGCGAAAAAGAGCTTCGCAGGGCGGGGCTGAGTATCCAATCGGGAGTAGAAGTTGGTTTTGTTTGCGGGAATTGATGATCCACCGGGTATGGATTCAGTGTTTCGCCACGTTGAAACCTGATGCCACGCTGGTCAATCTGAGGTTGAGAGAAAGCCGCCTTTGCAGCTGCAAGTAACTCCTTATCGGGTGGTAGAAAGCTAGTAACTGTTTGATGACTTCTATGGTTGTTGGTGTTATTGTTGTTGTTGTTGTTGTTGTTGTTGTTGTTGTTGTTGTTGTTGTTGTTGTTGTTGTTGTTGTTGTTGTTGTTGTTGTTGTTGTTGTTGTTGTTGTTGTTGTTGTTGTTGTTGTTGTTGTTGTTGTTGTTGTTGTTGTTGTTGTTGTTGTTGTTGTTGTTGTTGTTGTTGTTGTTGTTGTTGTTGTTGTTGTTGTTGTTGTTGTTGTTGTTGTTGTTGTTGTTGTTGTTGTTGTTGTTGTTGTTGTTGTTGTTGTTGTTGTTGTTGTTGTTGTTGTTGTTGTTGTTGTTGTTGTTGTTGTTGTTGTTGTTGTTGTTGTTGTTGTTGTTGTTGTTGTTGTTGTTGTTGTTGTTGTTGTTGTTGTTGTTGTTGTTGTTGTTGTTGTTGTTGTTGTTGTTGTTGTTGTTGTTGTTGTTGTTGTTGTTGTTGTTGTTGTTGTTGTTGTTGTTGTTGTTGTTGTTGTTGTTGTTGTTGTTGTTGTTGTTGTTGTTGTTGTTGTTGTTGTTGTTGTTGTTGTTGTTGTTGTTGTTGTTGTTGTTGTTGTTGTTGTTGTTGTTGTTGTTGTTGTTGTTGTTGTTGTTGTTGTTGTTGTTGTTGTTGTTGTTGTTGTTGTTGTTGTTGTTGTTGTTGTTGTTGTTGTTGTTGTTGTTGTTGTTGTTGTTGTTGTTGTTGTTGTTGTTGTTGTTGTTGTTGTTGTTGTTGTTGTTGTTGTTGTTGTTGTTGTTGTTGTTGTTGTTGTTGTTGTTGTTGTTGTTGTTGTTGTTGTTGTTGTTGTTGTTGTTGTTGTTGTTGTTGTTGTTGTTGTTGTTGTTGTTGTTGTTGTTGTTGTTGTTGTTGTTGTTGTTGTTGTTGTTGTTGTTGTTGTTGTTGTTGTTGTTGTTGTTGTTGTTGTTGTTGTTGTTGTTGTTGTTGTTGTTGTTGTTGTTGTTGTTGTTGTTGTTGTTGTTGTTGTTGTTGTTGTTGTTGTTGTTGTTGTTGTTGTTGTTGTTGTTGTTGTTGTTGTTGTTGTTGTTGTTGTTGTTGTTGTTGTTGTTGTTGTTGTTGTTGTTGTTGTTGTTGTTGTTGTTGTTGTTGTTGTTGTTGTTGTTGTTGTTGTTGTTGTTGTTGTTGTTGTTGTTGTTGTTGTTGTTGTTGTTGTTGTTGTTGTTGTTGTTGTTGTTGTTGTTGTTGTTGTTGTTGTTGTTGTTGTTGTTGTTGTTGTTGTTGTTGTTGTTGTTGTTGTTGTTGTTGTTGTTGTTGTTGTTGTTGTTGTTGTTGTTGTTGTTGTTGTTGTTGTTGTTGTTGTTGTTGTTGTTGTTGTTGTTGTTGTTGTTGTTGTTGTTGTTGTTGTTGTTGTTGTTGTTGTTGTTGTTGTTGTTGTTGTTGTTGTTGTTGTTGTTGTTGTTGTTGTTGTTGTTGTTGTTGTTGTTGTTGTTGTTGTTGTTGTTGTTGTTGTTGTTGTTGTTGTTGTTGTTGTTGTTGTTGTTGTTGTTGTTGTTGTTGTTGTTGTTGTTGTTGTTGTTGTTGTTGTTGTTGTTGTTGTTGTTGTTGTTGTTGTTGTTGTTGTTGTTGTTGTTGTTGTTGTTGTTGTTGTTGTTGTTGTTGTTGTTGTTGTTGTTGTTGTTGTTGTTGTTGTTGTTGTTGTTGTTGTTGTTGTTGTTGTTGTTGTTGTTGTTGTTGTTGTTGTTGTTGTTGTTGTTGTTGTTGTTGTTGTTGTTGTTGTTGTTGTTGTTGTTGTTGTTGTTGTTGTTGTTGTTGTTGTTGTTGTTGTTGTTGTTGTTGTTGTTGTTGTTGTTGTTGTTGTTGTTGTTGTTGTTGTTGTTGTTGTTGTTGTTGTTGTTGTTGTTGTTGTTGTTGTTGTTGTTGTTGTTGTTGTTGTTGTTGTTGTTGTTGTTGTTGTTGTTGTTGTTGTTGTTGTTGTTGTTGTTGTTGTTGTTGTTGTTGTTGTTGTTGTTGTTGTTGTTGTTGTTGTTGTTGTTGTTGTTGTTGTTGTTGTTGTTGTTGTTGTTGTTGTTGTTGTTGTTGTTGTTGTTGTTGTTGTTGTTGTTGTTGTTGTTGTTGTTGTTGTTGTTGTTGTTGTTGTTGTTGTTGTTGTTGTTGTTGTTGTTGTTGTTGTTGTTGTTGTTGTTGTTGTTGTTGTTGTTGTTGTTGTTGTTGTTGTTGTTGTTGTTGTTGTTGTTGTTGTTGTTGTTGTTGTTGTTGTTGTTGTTGTTGTTGTTGTTGTTGTTGTTGTTGTTGTTGTTGTTGTTGTTGTTGTTGTTGTTGTTGTTGTTGTTGTTGTTGTTGTTGTTGTTGTAGTTATTGACATAACTGCATGACGGAAGGATGTTCTGATTGTTGTCGTTATTGGTTTTGTTAATGTGGTTGAGGTGGTATCCATTTATATTGTAATCACGCTTCCTACGCTTCCGACGGTTTCGGGATTTATGAGCAGCTTTTTCCTGTTGTCGACGATGAAGTTTACGTAAATCATAATCTGCCCAATCTGCTCTCCACACTTTTTTTTTACCCAGTAGTCGCCAGCCAGAACTTTCTTCTAAGAGCTCATCGTGCTGGGATCTAGCAAATGCTAGATCTTCGGCCAACTCATCAGCAAGAGTGATTCGTGCTCTAAGGTGTTTGAAATCATCATAAACGATGCTTTATTCAATTCCTGCAAAACATACATTTCAACGGATCAGCACGGTTTCTACCCGAAACGATCTGTAGCTTCGAATTTAACCGAGTTTGTTTCACTTTGTGTTCGCACCATGGATGCTGGTGGTCAAATCGATGCTGTTTATACTGATTTGAAAACAGCATTCAACCGCGTGGACCATGGCATTTTGCTGGCGAAGCTAACAAAAACTTGTAGTTTCTTCCCCTCTGGCGAGCTGGTTTGAATCAGACCTGACGAATCGCCTGCTCTGCGTGAAAATCTGTTCATCAATGAACTCTCTCATCTACTACCCCCAGGGTGTAGATTATTTTATACGGATGACGTAAAAATGTTCATGACAATCATATGTTTTGAGGACTGTGAAAACCTGCAATCACGAGTAGACGATATGGCGACGTGGTGCTCTTTAATTTTTATTACACTTTGCATCAATAAATGCATGGTTATTTCATTCCACCGAAAGCGCAAGCCAATTGATACTAAGTGAAACTGTCTTTTCGTGCGCAAGAGTCAGATGGACCCCTGGCTACTCCCCTAGACACTGGTCTAGCAACGGTGTCATCTTGGGGTGGGCTCGACAACAGCCTCTTTTCTGATAGTTTTTAACAGGGTCGTTTATGAATTATCATGTTCCTGGAAGAGACTGATTAATTTCGGTGAACTTGCTTCCCTCGTGGTTTTTGGGCTGAATTTACACATTTTTTACAGAACAAGAAAACAAGCAAAAGATACACACAAAATGGAATGCAATATTCATATACTAGTCACGAATCAATTTAGTTCAGATAAGAATACAATTTATAAATTTATTTATAAGAACTAATTTCCCATGAGAGCATTTTTTAATCGGAAATTTATTACCGTGCATCTCGTGCATACTTGCGGTCTATCACTCTTCATTGTGTTATAGTCTTCTCATTAGAAACACTTTCTCGGTGCGGCCGATCGATGAACCGTGGTCGACATGTAGCAATCAGGAATAGCAGGGGCGATCCTTGAAGGCGACGACAGCAGCGAGGGGTATTCTTTTCTTGGCGGTAAGGCTTGGTATCAATATACCGTGCCTTGGCGACACTTGAGTTTCGTTCACATTCTTAGCAAGGGAACAACGGGTTACACTACTTCCAATGTGTAGCGGTTGGCAAATATTCCGCTGGTCCAGGGAATGGTACTTTTCGCACGCGCACTATCACTTTTGGGGTCCTATCCGATTGAGAAGACACCGTGAGCTGACGGTAACAGACTTTGTTCAACACCATGTGCTTGTCGCTTCTGTACACAATACGCACTTTTTAACCGTCAGCTCGGACCCTTAACGATCGTCACAGTTCAAATTATTGCACTACGCTCGCTCGGATTGATTCGGTACGATAATGACAAAGCCGGCTTAGCTCGATCAGGTTATAACTTTTATTCACTTTTTGGGTGCCTTTTTTTCCTGATCGTCTGTAGTGCAGCCGAGCAAAGGTCCGTACCACATTTAAACGTTCGGTTAATTTTAATTTGTTGTGGTGTTTTAGCTGTTAGGTTTCATTCACTTGGTTTTAGGATTTAATTTAGTTTGTAAGTTTAGACTTTACTCTGCACAAACTCGCGGAACTATGAAACACAATGGACGGGCGTATTCGCAGGTGTTACAACAATTCTTCACTCCTCTGGACCGAATCAAAAACTAAGAGCGTTTTTGTCTTGTTCCCTCGCTTTTTATTTCATCTTGCCTTGATCCAGTAATGACCATCACCATGAGCTTCATTGTTCCGATACATTAGTTAGTAGTTTTTAGTAAAATTGGAGGGGCTTAGTTGGTGATGTATTTTATTTTATTCAAATTTGAATTCAAATAATTTTAAAAGACTAAATTGCAAGTAAAATCTGCACATATTTTAGACCCTCAATGCTTGTTTTATTTAACATTCTGCATATCATGCATAATTTAGTTTGATAAATAGTGTAAATATTCTTTTCAATAAATAATTTAATGTTAATAAATATCTGAATGAATAATTTAAATAATTATCTGACGAAATAATGTAAATAAATATATTTATAAATAATGTAAATAAATATTTCAATAATTAACGTTAATAAATATTTGAATAAATAATGGAAATAAATATATTATAAAATATTGTTAATGAATATTTCAATAAATAATGCAAATAAATATTTGAATAAAAAGTGTAAATAAATATTTGAATAAATAATGTACATAAATATTTCTTCATCAGCACCAACCAGGAGGTAAACAAACAATTACATCTATATATACAATTTTGGACACAAATGTCATCTTTTATTTACTCTAATTGTTTATTTACACCCTTAAGATATTATATACAAAATGAACATCCATCAAACATGTAAATATGGACCAAGGACATTTATTTCATATATAGACATTTAATAATAAATAAGTAAACAAACACACGTACATACATATATTTACAATTCTTCTTTTGTGGTCTGAACTAAATTGGCCCAAGAACCAAGAGGTCTTATTGTAACCCTCAAATGACGGGTAACTTACAATCCTCCCGTGGTCGGGGAAAAAAACAGAAGGTTTTTTTTTATAAACCTGTCAACCTCAGCTCTTATTATATTTATATGTAATTATTGCTTCCTCAGAACATTCTGTGCAATGATTTTTTATAGTAATGATTACCAGAGCTCTTTTTCACGGTATAACATAGACGAAGTGAGTCTGTCCAACTTTGGTCTCGTACAGGCAAAGAGAGTCAAAATCAGGTGAATTACTTTCATAGCCGAGTTTATTAGATTAATTCCAAAGCTTCAATGATGAAACTCCAGGTGCGTCAGATAAAACGAACTTCGATCTTCACTTTTAAGGTGAACAATGATCAGAAATCAGAAACAGTAATTTACTTGTACCGAACCTTAACCTGTAGCAATCATGAAGATTAGACTCTTCTCATTTTCATTACTGGCAGTTGTTGTTTTTGACTAGCTCAGGGTTTTCTCTTTGCTCAGAGTCGGCGCATTACTTGCTTCGGAGGACACACGTTTATCAACCCAACAATGAAAAAATAGGAGGACCGGACAACAGTAACCCAGAGGGTCTTTCAGAAAGAGAAATGGATTTTGGTCGCTAGTAAGCGGGGGCGAACTCACCGGACCTTACCAGGACCTCACCGCCAAGACAATGGCTACAGCTCACCCGTGGCGTGTGGCTTGGGAATAACAGTCGGCTTGCCAACCACCAGCACGGGACTCGCCGGGTGTCTGATTCCTAAGCGTTCGGTGTTATCGGTCACTTCTGAAACCGTTTCCAACTCCGGCCAATAGCCACTCCACCTTTTCACTGAATCCTTTCGTCGATTCTTTGGTCGCTCGATTTTAAATATTTCTGTTCCTTGATTTTCACTATCGTTCTCCTGTTGTAAACTTCCGTAACTTTTTCCACGTCTATTCCCGTTAGTGGTCTCAATCCTTCTCCTCGATTCACCTTTTGTCCTTTTGGCTAGCGACCGACCGCTTTACATCTCTTCTCTCATTCTTTCACACCTTCCTCTCTCTCTTTCTCTCTCTTGCTCACCTTTTCCGGGCATCGTTAATGCCAACATTGACCAGCCAATTATCAACTGACAACTTCCAAGATGCGAGCCGTCGCTGAGGGGTTAGTCGATTAGCTACGTGTTTTTATTGAGTGTATTTAAATTTTAGTGCGATCTTTGTCGTCTTTTTTTTTTATTTACAGTATAGGGTAGGGAACGGCTTAATGAGGGGTCACTATTTTAATCAGTTGTTAGGAAATAGGTCTATAACTCCTACATTTTCCAAATTATTTCATTTTTAATGATACGATCATAAGCTTTATCTATTGGACCAATGATTCGATGTATTTGATGATGTGATTGATTACTAATTTATTACTGTCATTTTGAAGATTTAAAATACATCATCTAGAAACCATCAGTTTCTGACCAGCTGAAGAAGTTCGCTCAAATGTTGCCTTTGTGTATTTTGCATTTGCATCGCGTGTACCGGAGAGCATGTCTTCATCAGCTCTCTCCCACAACTAGGCTTGTTGCCAGAATGTGATGTTGAACATTGAGTTAAATTGATCACATATTTAGATAATCTGAAATCGCTATTTATTTCATGTTTCTTCCAGTCATTTGAGGTTGATCTATGCTTATGCAGCAATTCCATGAAAAAAAGTTATACGATCTCTCAGAATTTTATAATATTCGGTAGGATTGTTCAACATCGAAAAATATTAGACCTGTATTTTTTTATTTCGTTATTAGACTGGACCTTTCTGCGTTAGACTGGTCCAAAAAATCGTGATTTTTCAAAATCTTCAATTTTCAAAAATTTATAACTCCTAAACCGTTTAACCGATTTTAGTCATTTTTGGCCATTGTATTGGTATTTTTTTGAATTTCCAAGCAAAAATACAACACCTTTGAATATATCAATTTTTGTATGAAAAAAATACAAAACAAATAGTTTTTCTTGAATTTGACTGCGAGGGGCCTCAACGACTCCTTGTTTTAGTATTTTTAAATGAAAGAGCATTCAATTTTACATAACATATCAAAAAATTGGAGATGTTCTGCGTGTCGTTTTGGAGATACAATTTTTTAAATAATAAATCATTACTCTTCATTTTATACATCACCCGCCTGTAGAAACGATGAAGATGCATGGTAGATTACCATGCGTCTCCATCCAATCAAACCTATGACTAATGAAATCTATGAGTAGGTCACAGAATGTCAAGTAAATATTATATAATAAATAATATTTACTTGACATAATTATATAATATTATAGCAACTAAGACTAATGAGACTTTAGGTAGATATTGACAATTTGATTACCTAACATTCTTTTCGTTACACAGAGGGGCATTGGTATTATTATTTAAAAGAAGAACCGTTGATACGTATTGACTACCTACTGTAGATGTAGAATGTTTATCGACCTGTGAGATTGAATTGAATTGTTTCTCGGCTGTAGCGATCAGGTCTACTCGCTGACGGGAGGGAGTAGAGTGGAATTTCTAAAGCGGAGAAGCAGCAGAGTGAACAACATCTCTTTCATTTCATACTCGTCGCTCGCTTGCGTTATCTGTTATTCTGTTGCTTTCTCGCTTTAGAAATTCCGCTCTACTCGCTCCCGTCTGCAAATAGACCTGATCGCTATAGCCGAGAAACAATTCAATACCTATTGTAGTCTAGGCTGCAGTTCACTTCACTTGATCGTAGGTACAATATAAACATCATATAAAACACGGAAATTTATGTAAGAAGTTACCAGTTGAAAACAAAGTATCATATCAGAACAGTTATATCAAAGAATATCGTAAAATGAAACGTAAGTGTTCAATTTGTAGTGTTTGGGTGTTGAGTTCGTGTTCCAGAAAAATCAACGCAAAATTGTACGACCATGCTGTGGAAAAAAAGGTTAAAATTGATGAGAGTAGCTCTTTCATTTGTCAAAGTTGCTACAAGAAATTGTATAAGCACATTGATACCATGACCGAAGAACCCATTACAGGACCATCCAGTATAGGCACTACAGGTATGTTATATAAAAGTTCATATAATTCTGTTTTAATTTGAATTCTTCTCTTGCAATTGTTACTGGAACATTTTTATTTTTACATTCTTTTAGAATCGTGCGAAGCAACCAGTCACGAAACAATTGCCCTTGCAGGACCGTCCGGCATTGTTCCTTTTCCCTACCAAAGTAAATAATAAAATAGAAATTATTTGCATGATTTCCAATCAATCAATTTTTAATCAATAATTTGTTATATTTATTTACAGGCTCATTGGAAACAACCAGCTATGAATCGATCGGTACCACCAATAACACGTTTTTGTCTGACGATAATGAAATGCTAACACAGCTTAAGGATAAATTTAAGGAAACAAAAGATAGCAATGAGCGGTATAGGATTTTAACCACACTGCCCAAAAGTTGGTCTACATATAGGATTATGCAAGAGTTTGATGTTTCCCAATATATGGCCAACCAAGTGAAAGTATTACAACAACAGGAGGGAATAATGTCAGTGCCTAAAAAGAGGATTAGTAGAGCTTCGTTAGGAGAGGAAACGCTAATGCGTGTTCGTAATTTTTATAATAGCGACGATATAAGTCGTGTGTGCCCGGGAAAAAGGGATTATTTGATATCCAACAATGAAGAAGGTAGGATCTACATACAAAGAAGGTTAGTTTTATGCAATTTGCAAGAGGCGTACTCCATATTTAAAAATACTCATCCTGATATTAATTTTGGATTGGATTTTCGATGTTCGCCAGTAACCGTCCAAAACACTGCATTTTGGCAGGAACAAGTGGCACGCATACGGTGTGCGTTTGCATTTACCACCAAAACGTTAAATTGATTTTTAAAACACTCCAAAGTAAACAATTACTTCCAGATGGTGTTCAGTCCTACCATGATATGTTTTCAAAAATAATTTGTCAAAATCCAAATGAGCATTGCTGGCAGCAATGTTGCGAAAATTGTCCGGGAATGCAAATTTTGGCGGTAGAACTTATGACCATTCTTAATAACGGTCACGTTGAATCATTACAATTTAAACAATGGCGTCAAGCAGAAAGATGCAGTTTGGACTTAGTTGAAATGGACACACAAGAATTTATTGATACTTTTTTAGAAAAATTACTCAATTTATTGCCACATAACTTTACAGCTGAGCGACAGGCAAACTATTTAAAACACGTGAAAAACAATTTAAAAGCTACTGAGTGTATCATAATCTGTGATTTTTCGGAGAATTATTCATTCGTTGTGCAGGATGCAGTTCAAGGCTTTCATTGGGCAAACGCTCAATGTACTATTCACCCTTGTGCTATTTATTTTAAAGATGAAGAATCAAATGATTTGAAGTTTACCAGTTTTATTGCAATTGCTGATTTCACTAAACATAATCATGTCGCAGTGCGTCTTTTTTTGACTCAATGCATAGCGTTCATAAAAAGTAAGTTATCAGGTTTAGAGAAAATTTATTTCTTCTCAGATGGATCTGGAAGCCAATACAAAAATAAAATGACCGCTTTTAATTTGTGCAACATGCAAAAAGATTTTGGCATAGATGCCGAGTGGAATTTTTTCGCTACTTGTCATGGAAAGGGCCCTTGTGATGCTTTGGGAGGCGTATTGAAACGAAATGCTGCGAAAGCCAGTTTGCAAGATCATCACATAACAACGGCCGAAGAACTTTATTCATGGGCTATTTCTAAGCCAGACTCGAAAATACACTATCAATTTTTTTCGGAATCCGACTATAATAAAATGGAAAGAAAATTAAAAAATCGTTACACACGTGTGAAGCAAATTTCAGGGACTCAGTCATTCCATAGTTTTAAGCCTCAAAACGAAGAGTATATTATTGTGAAACAAAATTCATTTTCAACGGAAGAAAAATGTATAAAATTGTTATGAAAAAACTTAATAAATAAAAATAAATGTATAAAAGTGTTTTTCTTATTTTTTAACATGTTCATCATGTCGCGCGGCTTTAAAGTGTTTTTTTCTTGGAACTTACACTAAGCAAAAATATTTGAAATTTTAAAGCCTTATTTATTTGAAAAGGTAATCGTCAAAAAATAGCAATTGGTCTGTGTGGTTAACGGAAAGCCTTAAAGACTGATTCGAATGTTATACTAAGTTTGTAAGTAACTCATAGATTTCATTAGTCATAGGTTTGATTGGATGGAGACGCATGGTAATCTACCATGCATCTTCATCGTTTCTACATGCGGGTGATGTATAAAATGAAGAGTAATGATTTATTATTTAAAAAATTGTATCTCCAAAACGACACGCAGAACATCTCCAATTTTTTGATATGTTATGTAAAATTGAATGCTCTTTCATTTAAAAATACTAAAACAAGGAGTTGTTGAGGCCCCTCGCAGTCAAATTCAAGAAAAACTATTTGTTTTGTATTTTTTTCATACAAAAATTGATATATTCAAGGGTTTTGTATTTTTGCTTGGAAATTCAAAAAAATACCAATACAATGGCCAAAAATGACTAAAATCGGTTAAACGGTTTAGGAGTTATAAATTTTTGAAAATTGAAGATTTTGAAAAATCACGATTTTTTGGACCAGTCTAACGCAGAAAGGTCCAGTCTAATAACGAAATAAAAAAATACGGGTCTAATATTTTTCGATGTTGAACAATCCTACCGAATATTATAAAATTCTGAGAGATCGTATAACTTTTTTTCATGGAATTGCTGTATGATTATATTGTCCATCATCTGGCACTATCATTTGCAATAAAAAATTTGTTTTGGAGGTGTCCAATAGTACCCAACGATAAATAATGCTTCGCTGTGGTGCGGCAGCTATGGCATCACTGTTGCTTTTGAGAGAGCCCATGTTTCCTCTCTTCTTTGTTAACCATGGATATAGCACACCGGTAATGTAACGTGAAGCTTGCTGTCTCTTGCATTTGTTTGTTTTTAAACGAAGCATCCCGTTTGTCGTCACAGTCGCTTTGGCTAACATTTGCGTGAGAGTAAATGAAATAAGAAATACACATTGCCAATCTAAAGATCAATGTCAAACTAAAAGTTTGGTCGTGTAGGTCTGTCTCATAACCAGCTAGGAGACGAGTTTGGGGTCGTAGCAATCGACATGTTTTGGTTGATTGTTTTCTAGAGCGGTTGGGTAAATCGAAGGAGCGGGTTGAAGAAATTGACGTTTGCAGCAAATCTTGAACTGGCCTATTTCATTTCGCCTTCGCACACATGCACAGAATCGCACTCATACAATATTGTTAGTTTATGTACAGATTGAGGAGCTGAAGAAAACATTTTTTTAATCGGAAAGCAATCCGCATGGGTTTAAGAAATCCCTGCAATTGGGAACTTTATTCCATGGCTATGAAATTTTCTGAGCCTAATGCTCGTTGCTGAAGGTATGTTCCGATAGACCAGACGTAAGCAGAGGGATTTAAGTCTAAATATTGGCAGTTCTAATTATAGATTACATACAGCTTCATCAAATGTCTCAGGGGCTGACTAAACTGCTTAAAACCCGTCCCGTACCCTATATACATTTATTTATTTATTTTATATGTATATATCTGTATATATTTGATCTGCATGCATAGATTTACAAAAAAATGGCTCAAAACGCTGGGTGACTATTAACAGGTTGATTTATGTTAGTTCTAATTTATTTACATCAAGTTTCTATGGGTTTTTTTTTCAATCAAGTTCCAAAATGTGCCAGATGAAATTTTAATATTTACTATAAACAAAACTAGCCTAAACATAAAGAAATAACTTACCCTAACCTTACCGAGCCCCCTGGATACTCTGCATTGAGTCAAACCATTGTTCCCATTCGTTGGTAACAATCATTCCTCCTCCCACGAAAAAAATTGCCAAATACGAAGCTCACACTTGGTAATTTTTTTTTAATGAATTCGTCGTTTCCTGAATCAGTGCTCACATGAAAGAGTGCCCATCCAGTACGCAACCCTCCGGATCCTTTACGCATTATTTTTCAATTATATTTACTAGCCGTTTGCTGATTAGACTGGTTTACCTTTAGGCGTTGAACATCTTGTACGGACCCATTCGGCCAGCCACGGTTCTGGCTATATATCCTTTGGGAAACGGGAGCTACCTACCTATACGTCCTTACACGGTGACTGCTGGGAAGAGAAGAGGACGAGTCGTATTGGTTGTATGCTTACATCGACACTTGCGGTTATTAGTAGCGAGCGGTTATTGGAATGCGGTAAGATGCACGAATGACATCTCTAGTCGAGGGGTATCAGTACCGCACATCCTCCTCCTGCATTAACAAAAAGGGAACATATCCTTATATGATCCTTATATGATGATACTTCAGCATGTTAACATATATGCACCCATGTCCTTCTCTTCACTCTCTTTTAAAAAGCAAAAAAAAAAATTGTTAAAAAAAAAGTTGACCAAAAAAGAGAAAACATAAGAAGGTAAAGTTTCGCTTATCTCATCGGTTTTCGTTTATCGTATTTTTAATTCATTTTGACTACATTTGGTTTAGATTTTGTTGCCGTGTAATGTGTTGGACCGATTCTTCATTAAGCTTGTAGTACACTGTTTGTCCAATAGCCAAATATTTGTCATAGGCAGATAGGCATCTGACAAACATCTATGATATCTGTCAGCTGTCTAGCTGCCTATGCCAAATATTTGGCTATTGGACAAACAGTGTACTACAAGCTTTAGCCTTGACGTTTAACGCACGCACACTACGGCGCCATTTAGATCAAAGGAGTGCAAGTAAGAAGGGAAATCATTTGGAGGAAAACAAACCATCATTCCCCTGCATGCGCCAGAAAGGAAAAGGTGATAAACGTCAAAGGCCTAATTGGTTTTGTTTCCCCTTTGTGGCACAGACCTGTTGGTCCATATTAATGGTGATTGTGTTGTTGTTTATCGTACTTTCCAACACAAAGAATTTGGACATTTTCAGGTCAAAATAAAATCGAAAACAATAACCAAGATTGAAAAAGTTTATAGGCTCACAAATGCCGGAGGTTCTCACAGTTGGAAATATTTTACGCGGCAACTAGCGGTGGATGACGACAACACGAGCCAATGTTAATTTTGTGACGAGTTCTATGATGGTGCGATTCGTTAATGAAACCTCTAACATGAGTCACAGAAGTAACAAGTCACATCACAACCACAACGAATCAGTCAGTTCTCGTCGTCTCATAAACCCCTTTATTTACCGTCTTCACAAGATTGACTAGAACTAATAGACAAATAATCAAATCATTAGATTCATATTGTGCGTTGTGAATCCTGCTTCATTTGCATGCCCGCTGAGACATAGGTAGGTTCTAGATGTTATATTTTTGTAAAACTTTATCAGCAGCTCGAAAGCGAACAACATTGAGCGTTAGGGATCTAATTGCTATGGTTGAATTTAAAGGGGGGGCGGTGGAGTTATCACTTAGAATAGTGCCCAAGTAACCACCAGGCTATAATAGCTTGCATATATAGGGCATATGCATTACGTCTAGTGCATCATTGAAGTTGGATTAAAGCTTAAATGGCCCCACTAAGATCGAACTAATGCTATATCTTTTGTAATGCCATAAGACATTGCTAAAGTAGCATTATTGCATTGGTAATGTATCATTGCATTGGTAATGCATCATTATATTCTTAAAACTAATCTAACGCTTCATTACTTGACAACTGTTGATTTGATGCGATCCCGCATTAATGATGTTGATTTTGTGTTGAATAAGAGCAA
The DNA here is from genome assembly GCA_024533555.2 of Aedes koreicus. NCBI lineage: Eukaryota > Metazoa > Arthropoda > Insecta > Diptera > Culicidae > Aedes > Aedes koreicus. The sequence continues at coordinate 152,673 of JAHHFK020003149.1, read as the reverse complement.
TAATATAATGCTTGTGGTTTCTTGGGTGGGGACCATATGACCGTAAGAGTAAATTATATATAAGTGTTGGACTGAAAATATGATATGACTTCAATTCATTTTAGCAAGTATGTACCGAAAGATGTAGAAACAAAATGTGTTAGCGAATGATGAAAAATAGCATCCGTGAAGCAATACGTCATTTTTCAAGTGTATGTACGTAATCTTGCAAGTAAGTAGGCGATATCTTTGTCCTGCTAGGTCGAGCTTTGGGCTGTTTCTTCAACCTGTCCGCCATTTCAAGACCATCGTCAACTACATTATTGTATTCACGCCACATACCCACCTTTTTCGTTTGAGTTACGTGGCGTTTTAGGAGTTGTCCTTGATCACTCTGGAGGTAAAGAGTCCCGTTGTCCTCTCGGATAACTGTATATCGCTGAGGATCGAATCTGCTTTGTCCTTTAGTACGAGCCGATCGCTCGACGATGACCGCGTCACCTGCAGCAACACGACATGCCCTGGCTCCACGGCGGGTGTCTTCACGTTCTTTTCCCTTCAATTTCTCTATTTTGTCTCTCCGATTTAAGGCCTCTTTATCAAAATCTGCTTTTCGGTAATGAAACAAAGGGAGCCGGCGCTTTATTTTACGCCCGAGCTTCACCTCTTCTGGTGGCACCCCAGTTATTGCATGTGCGGCGGCGTTGTGAGCATTCACAGCTGCCCGTAGCTCCTCTTTGAATCATGTCCCATTACTCACCGCAGTAGCCATCGCCTTATTTGCAAGTTTCATGTAGTTTTCGACGAGGCCGTTTTGCTGAGGAAACAGTGGACTTGAAAACACTGTTTCGATGTCCCGCTCGGCAAATAGGTTTTATAATCTTCACTCATGAAAGGCGGTCCAGTGTCCGACCGGATGCGTTTTGGAAATCCCTCTCGCTGGAATACCTCATCCAACACCAGTTTGGTTTGGTCAAAACTGGTCGATTTTACTACTCGAGCAATTAAAAACCTTGACCGATAATCGACAATCAGCAAGATTGATATACCTCCGAACCTAGAGTAAGGACCATTAAAATCCAGCGCAATGGTTTCCCAGACCGCTTGCGGGGCGGGAACTCTTCGCATCGGTGTCGGTTTCCCCGGTCGGCCATTCATTGCGCATATTTGGCAGCTTTTAACCCAATCTTCGGCATCCGTGGTTAAGCCGGGCCATCAAACACGCTCTCGTAAAATGCTTTTTAATTTAGCAGTCATCGGATGTCCGTCATGAGCAATGCTAAGCGTCTTTTTCCGAAGCTTATTCGGGACCACGGCACATCCACTCTTCACCAAAATTCCGTTTTGAATTGACAGGTCGTTCGACACACTCTCAAATCTCTTCAGCTCTCTAGGCCAGATTTCCGTTTCCAGTGCGTCAATAACACTTTGAATGGTCATATCTGAAGCTGTTTCCTCCTGCAGTTCTTTCTCGGTCAAGAAACCTACCGAATTCGCCTCGAGTGCGGCTACCTCCCACGGACTATGGTGTTCTTCGAAAGGCTCATCACTTCCAACATATAAGCGGGAACGTGGGGTCAGCGATATTGTTCCGGCCTCGAATATATTCTACGTTGTAATTGTATGGACTAAGGCGAAGAGCCCATCCATCAACTCTCGTTAAGGCTCTTTTCGAGTTTTCACGGGAATGATTCAATATAAACGCCACACCCTGTGCGTCTGTTCGCAGCGTGAAATGTCGACCAAGAAGAAAAAAGGAGAAATGCTCCACGGCCCACACCGTGGCCAAGGCTTCTCGCTGGTTCTGTGCATATCGTTTTTCGGTGTCTGTGAGAGCCTTTGATGCAAAACTTATGATGCGAGGGGGTCGGGTCGAACTTTCCTGTACGAGGACAGCGCCGAGGGCGTTGGGCGATGCGTCGGTATACAAGACTGTTTGGTCGCTGTCTGCAAAATACCCTAGGGTTGTGGCGCAATGTATAATCTGATCTTTAACAGTTTGAAAAGCAGCCTGCTGTTCGGGTCCCCAACACCAGTTTTTAGCAGTAGTTACAGCCCAAAGGGTGCTCGTGATGTTCGCAAAATCTTGAATGTACGGACTGATAAATGCTGCCAGCCCAAGGAAACTTTTTAGCTCAGACACGGTTGTTGGTGGTCGGAATCGTCTTATCGCTTTTACTTTAGCTTCATGAACGTGGAATCCAACTTCGTCTAACCCATGACCCAAGAACGTGATGAAACTTTTTTCGAATTCACATTTCTCGTCATTGAGGATAAGGTTGTGTGCTCGGAGGATTCTCAACACTTGACTGGTAGTTTTCCTTAGCTTCTCCAATGTGTCGGCAAATACAAGGATATCGTCTATATAGACGATTACATTATCAATCCCTTCCAGCAGTCGACACATCTCCCGCTGGAAGATTTCAGGGGCGCAATTTACGCCAAACATCAAGCGCGTGAAACGGTACATGCCGTTTTCAGCAAGAAAGGTCGTTAAATCACGCGATTCTTTGCAGAGTTCAAGATGGTAATACGCGTTTCTCAAATCCAACTTTGTAAAAAACTTCGCGCCATGGAGTTTTACTTTTATTTCATCGATCAAGGGCATGCGGAAGTATTCGCGCTTTATTGCCTTGTTCGGTGCGCGCATGTTAACCACAAGGCGAAAATCATTTTTACCCTTGGGTACCGCTGACATGCCGCTTATCCATTCAGGAGCTTTCAAGACGCGCTCGATGATGCCACGTGCTTCCATGTCATCCAAGCGGTTTCTAGCTGCTTCTCTATAGGCCGCTGGGATGTTGTAGTACGCGTTCTTTTCTGGAGGAATGGATGCGTCTACGCTGAATTTGACTCGTACTCCTGGTACCTTCGGGAAAATTTCAACACTGGTTGACTCTTCACAACTGTTAACCAAAAGACCCACTTCCAGAAGTCGTAGCTCACTGGCCGTACGTCGGCCAAGTATCGACCGGCCGCCTCCATCCACAACGAGAAATTTTGCTTGGACAACTGGTTTGCACGCTTTCACGACTTCGACTTCCGTTCTAAACGCGCAACGTACGACCATCGGAGTGGCCTTCTTGATATGGAATTCTTCCTGCAACAATATCCAATCGTTTCTTCCAATGATATTGACATCAGCGCCTGAGTCGACCAGGAAGTCAACTGGGCTGGACGAGCTAAGCCGACAACTCACGATTGCGTCGCTTTGAGATGCAACTGCATTCACTTGCTAGAAAGGGTAAAACAGAATCAGGCAAATGATGCATGGAAGTAAATTGTTTTTCAAAGATCGTGTGTGCAGCTAAATAAATTACTTGGAAAAGAAAACAAAAAACTCTACTAGACCGGTTTAATGAATTTAGCTTTATTTCGAGTTTAGCTTGTTAAGAGTCAATCTCTTGATTATACCTGATTTTCGATCGTATCTTTCTTCCATCCGAGTGGCAGCGTATTACGTGGTTCCTCTTCTTCTACATAATTAATGTGGTTCTTCTTGGATCCATCGCGGCACATTGCAGCATAGTGACCTTTCTGTCCACAGGAGTTGCACTGTTTATTCCACGCGGGGCACTTGTCGTTCTTATGAGAAATGAACCCGCATCTCCAGCAACGAAAGCGTCGTCCTTGGCGGTACTCGGGAAAGGGTTTTTTTTGTTCCAGCGGATTTGTTCGTCCCGTTATCTCTGGTCTCCTCGAATTTCCTGAATTTCCGGAAAGGATGGCCCTCTCGGCCAGATTCGCGTTTCCGATCTACGGCATAGACGTCGGAGGAGCTGGATTCAGTGACTGCTTCTTCGGCTTTGTATGCCTCGACTCTTGTGACAGCTTTTACGACGAAGTTAGCATCATGTCCGTATGTACGGGCAGCCACGGCCAGCTCTCGATTTTGCATCCCTTTTAGCAGCTGGGCCAATACAAAACGGGTCTGGTCTGTTTGGCTATAACCACAAAGGCGCACCTTTTGAGTAAAACTAGCATGGAATGCTACCATCGATTCGCTTTTGGCTTGACGCATGGCTTGGAAAGCTTCATGCTCAGCGGCGGTGTCAGTCATCGATTTGAAATAGTCATTCATATCTTTGACTAGTGTTGTATAGCACGCAGGGTTCCGGTAGTTTGATTGTAGATTTGCTGCGTTAATTATGTCCTGTAAGTCCTTTCCGATTGACAGATACAAAAGTTTGGCACAATCTGCGGGTCCAGCGAATGTTGATAAGGACACAGCGATTTCAAAATTTTCGATGTAACTCTGCCAGTGTTCCCACAACTTGTTAGAAGGAATGTCCTTCGGAATCTTAGGGATTAGGTCCCAGCGGATGTTGCTCCCTCTGTCGGTCACGCCACCAGCGAACGGTGGGCCAGAGTCAGCGGCACTACTCTCCGTATTCGTTCCCGCCTTCGGGCTAGTATGAGTTGCACGCTGCTCCGTGAGACTTTTAATCATTGCTTCTAAGTTGCGCAGTCGGCCATCAACATCTTCAGTCTCGATCGGTGTCATGTTTTCGGTCCCTACTGTTTCATGAGCCGCTACTTCCATCTCAGACGAACACACCGAATTCCCGTCATTAAATTCTTCCTCTTCACTGACATGTTTACCTCCGTTCGACATGGTTTTGAGCCTGGCAAAAAGAGAGAACGGAAGTTGGAATTATTTACTTCAACTGGCGGATGGAATCTTTAGTAGATCTCGTAGCATTGTATAAAAAAACGTTTGGTGCATGTTCCTTTGTACTCTGGTGGTCGTTCAGACGCAGATCGTAGCACTCAACTTCAAACCGCATTTCAGTGGCCTTCTAGACGCACTATGTGGAATCCTTAATAACAAATCATTCCGATGGTCTTCCAGACGCACCATGTGGTTTCCATAACCACAAATCATGCCAGTGGTCTTCCAGACACACTCTGTGGTATACCTTACCACATGTCGTATTCCGGTGGTCTTCCAGACACACCATGTAATTTCACCTGATGGAACTGGCCCCTGTCCAATTCCATATCAAACTTGTTGATTTCCAAGTACCTCCTGGCAGGATCGCCAATGTACGGACCCATTCGGCCAGCCACGGTTCTGGCTATATATCCTTTGGGAAACGGGAGCTACCTACCTATACGTCCTTACACGGTGACTGCTGGGAAGAGAAGAGGACGAGTCGTATTGGTTGTATGCTTACATCGACACTTGCGGTTATTAGTAGCGAGCGGTTATTGGAATGCGGTAAGATGCACGACTGACATCTCTAGTCGAGGGGTATCAGTACCGCACACATCTGTTTCGACCGAAAGTGCTTATAAGGTTGCTGTGAGTGAATTTATCGCATTCCTTTGTTTCTTGTTTCTAATTCTTGGTCTAGTTCTTTTTTTCCTAAATTCCTACTTAAATTTATCTGTTCAGAAAAGCTATTCTCATTCACACTCTCATGCATTTGGGTACCCTTTTCCTTAAGCATTCTGATAACATTCATTTCTTCATTCACTCAACTACCTATTCTATCTTACTCGTAATATATCTAGGACACAAGTGTTCTCTCCAGTGACACTATTTTTTCTCTCTTTCTCCTTTTTAAAAAATTAATAAATAACAACAACTTCTTAAATTTTTTTATATTATATAATTTATTTTTCTTTTAAAAAAAAAAAAAATTTTTTATATTTTTTTGATGTGGGCGGGGGTTTTTTTTTAAAAAAAAACTAGCGGTCCCTCGTTTTTCCCTTTTAGGGCAAGATGTGAGCCATTTAGCTAGCTGTCACCTTTTCAATGTGAACGCACGGTTTCTGAAGTTTGAATCACCACACTGTAACTGGCCAGTACCCATTAATGGGTAAATATGTACCCATTTTTCGATAGTATATGACACTGTCAAAAAATGGGTACTTTAAAAATCAAAATAATGCATACTAAAGACCCATTTTTTATTTTTAATGAGAGATCAAAAGATGGGTATTTTTCTACCCATTAATGGGTAAAAAATATCTTAGCATTTTCTTGGCTCGCTTTGTTTATTTGAAAGTGCGTGGTTCGAAAAATAGAAAAACTTCGCAGAATCCATTCTACGTAAACGCGAAGAATATGGAAGAACTGAAGGTTAAACTGGATAGCGAAAACTTCCAAAAACTAAGAGATACGTTAATAATTTAATATTATAATATAAAATGCTTCAATTTCATCATTAGAATCGTACTTCCGAGTATGTGTCTCTTCCGGGGCGTAAAATCCAAGCTTTCATCAAGTTGACGTCAAAATCATTTAAATCCTTTCAGATATATTCCACGGATATCCTCTCTGGAGGATAACGATGTGATGACCGCTTCAATGGACCACTTGAACGTCGCCGGAATATTTGCCGGTGTGAAAACTCCCGAACGAAACTTAACATACCTGATAGGTAAAAGGTCTGAGGCTAAAGGGTTGTCAAAATACAAATACACATTCAGTTATTGCGATCTATTATGTTTATTCTAATACTCATTATTCAATATCGCAATTAAAAACAAATCACGAAAACTGGGTATTTCATACCCATTTCGCAAATAACAAACATTTCGAAAAATGGGTATTTCATACCCATTTCCCAAATAAAAAACATTTTGAAAAATGGGTAAAAAATACCCGATAGCCTGACGCACAGGCTCTTTACCCATTAATGAGTAAAATCGTTTTACCCATTAAAGGAGTTAACCCCGTTAACCCACTTAAGTTCGAAATGGGTGATATTTTACCCATTAATGGGTACTGGCCGGTTTCAGTGAAAAAAAAAAAAAAAAACCCAAAACACTGCCCCCACCCCCACAAAAGAAAAAAAAACAGACCGCCCAACCCAAAAAAAAATAAAAAAATAATATATAAACAAAAAAAACACCCAAAACCATTAAAACACCAACCCTTCCTATTATAATAAAAAAAGAAAGTGATTGATCTTTTTTTTTTTTTTTTTTTTTCTTTGGACCGGGTTTGAATCGTCTGTCAGCTGAAACCCAGTCAGCTGATGATCAAAAAGTGTTTGTTCTTAGGCTGGTTTGAGGTGAATGGCAGGCCACACACCCAAGGATTTTCCGTCTAGGTCAGCGATCTAATATGACGATGTCCCTATTTTTCGGATCACCTTTGCCGGTAGGTATTGCGGTCCATATTTCGCGTTATAGTTTTCAAGAGCATTGGACTGCTTCATATTGCGCCCGTAAACAATTTGGCCCTCATTTAAAGCTTTTCCATAGGCACGATGACGAAGATCGTATCGCTTATGGCTTTCAAGATGGGCCTTTTCAAGTTTCTCAAGAACTAGTTTTTTTATATTCCCGAACATTTCCGACTGCCGCTTTACGTGATCCACGGGGGATATAGATGGGTCATCATTACCAATACGGTGATCAGATCCCTTCAAAAACATTTCGTGACCGTGAGTCGTAAAAAACGGAGTGAAGTCCGTCGCAGAGTGCTCCGATGTGTTTAGAACGGCTTCTACTTCGGCCAATCTAGTGTCCCATAGTTTTTGATCAGTTTTTACTTAGGTTCGTATAGCAGCAATAATTAGTGCTAGAACTTATTATTATGACAGAAAACTATCAGCTTATTATTGCGTTTATACTAATTACCATTACTTTTTTTGAAAGTTTTACTGGTCACTTTTGAATTATTGAAAGTGAATTATCAATTTTTTATTGCTATTTTAAGTTTTTCTAGTGCGAATTGTTATTTTTTCGTTGGCACAGTGTTTAATAATTTAGTGGCGATTTCACACATTTTTATTGCTATTTTTTCCATTGTTATTGATATTTTATTACCCTGCCATTATTTTACAACGCAGCGCTGGTTCGGGAACAATCTTCCAGTCGAACCTATTGTCATGGGGTTCGCTAGGATTCGTGACGTACTTGTACAGTACTCCTTCTCGTATCTGAAAATCTATATATTCGCCCGGTTTTTCGGAGACTTTCTCAATCACATCTTCATATACAGAAAGAGCTGAATCAATATGGTTCGTTTTCTTATTGGCGGTAGAAACAGAGGCCGAAGTATTACCTAAGCCATTACTGACAAAGACTGCGGATATACTACGTAAGAGAGCGTCAGCCACCACATTTTCTTTTCCACGACGATGACGTATCGTCATGTCGTAATGTTGTAGTTCTAAGCACCATCGACTACACCGAGATGCCGTTTTCCATTTCGCGGTCATTATGTGGGTTAGGGCCGCAGAGTCAGTGACGACCGTAAAATGAGAACCCTCAATATATCCCCGGAAGGCCTCAATAGACAAGAGTACGGCCAATGCTTCCTTTTTCGCACGCATGATAATTCCTCTGAGGGGTTGTCAGCTTGTGCGAATAGAAAGCAATGACCCTCTCGAATCCTCCTTGTATCTGAGTAAGAATCCCTGCGATAGCCACGTCGCTCGCGTCAGTCTGCAGCGTGAACTCTAACGAGAAATCAGGACATACAAGGACTGGTGCCGAGATTAGTTTCTCCTTGATTAGGTTAAACGCCCCCTCAGCAGCCTCACTCCAGCCCAACACCTTTGACTTACTTTTTAACAAGTCAGTTAGTAGGGACGTGATTCCGCTAAAATCATCTATAAAACGGCGATAATAATTCGCCATCCCTAGGAATCGTCGCAATTTAGTAACGGTAGTGGGTCGATCGTAGTCCACAATTGCTTGAACTTTTTCAGGATTGGCCCTGAGGCCCTCAGTAGACAACAGGTACCCCAAGAACGATAGTTCACTAACGCCGAACTTAGATTTCTCTAGGTTGATGGAAAGATTTGCCTCTGTTAGTCGTCTCGCTATTTCTCGAAGGAGCTGTACGTGACGCTCGAACGTCTCCGATACAATGACGATGTCATCAAGGTATACGAAGACGTTCGGTTCCAATTCACCATGTCCAAGGACTCTGTCCATTAGCCAGGACAGGGTTGCTGGACTATTCATCAGTCCAAACGGCAACCTGGTGAATTGAAACATTGCCTTGCCCTGAATACTAAATGCGGTATATCGTCGTGAGTTCGGTTCCAACGGAATTTGGAGGAATGCTTCCGATAAATCTATCGTACTTAGGTACTTGGCCCTAGGAAGCTGGCCGAGAATTCGACCAGGGTGGGGCAAAGGATATGCGTCACGTACAGTTCTTTCGTTTATTTTGCGAGCGTCTAAGCAAAGGCGGACCTTTCCTGTAGGTTTTCTAACCGGTACGACATTGAAACACCAATCAGAGTGTGCTCTTTCAATTATGCCCATCGCCAGCATCCTCTCCAATTCATCGGCTACTTTTTGTTGTACCTTAGAAGAAAGGGTATAGGGAAATTGACGTACCGGTGGTTTGCTTTTCCATTCTTCCGAAATTTCTATACGATGCTCAATCAGAGGTGTTCTGGTCAACCTCTCTGAGCAAGCACACAAAAACAGCTCTTTGATTTCGGCGAGTTGATTTAACTCGTTGACAGTGAAAGGGTGCTGAAGTATCTCATCCGTTACTGTAGAACTCAAGTTTATTGTAGCGCAGTCCTTAATCGTTGGCCAGATTTGAAACTTCTGCCAGAAGTCCATCCCTAATATACATTCGGCAGATAAGGTCCTCACCACTATGGTCTGGATTATCTTAACGCGTCCTGAAAAATTAAACGGAATAGAAAGCTGGCCCAGAACTTCTAGTTCTGACCCATTGGCAGCGCGTACCACTGTGGGTTGGTTTACAGGTCTCAGTTTTGTGCTCTTGAGCTTACGATATATATTCTCGCTAATCAATGTTAATTCACTACCAGAGTCCAGTAACCCTTTGGATGGTCGGCCATAAATTTTAATCTTTGCGTAAGGTCGGTTGTCGTGAGTGACTCCTAAAGATATATTGAGAACCTGGGACTCATCACTTGAATATAGTTCTTCCCGAACTGGTTCCCAAAATTCCGCTAGAGAGACTTCTTTAGGTACAGTATTTACGCGTTTGGGCTCGACGGTCGGCGTTTTTGGGCCGTCTGTAAGCCGTTTTTTTTTGGCAATATGGGCAGTTTTGAGTTTCAAACCCCTTGAAACCACACACAAGGCACAAAGAACCCCTATAGTTTCTGCACTGCTCTAGAGCGTGATTTGTCTACCGGCAGTACAAGCACTCATAGCTCCTAGGGGGTCGATGAGCTTCAATGAGCATCTCTAAAGTCCTCGTGGGTTTTGAAGGACCTTCTTTTGGATCGGGATCCTTCGATTGGCCTGTTTTAGATAGTTGGTTAGTTTTTTTATATTCAGAATCTCCTTTCTTTTTGAATTGGCATCTTTCCATTAATTACTCGGATTCGAATTCGATTGCTGACTTGATTTGAAATTTGGCCTGTTATCTTGGCTTTTGAAATCCCCTCTGCCAGGGTTTGCCCCTGAAATGGCATTGGCAGATTTTTCATTGGCCAATACTTGGGCATATAATGAAAAATTTGATGCATCGATCAAGTGTCCCGTCTCCAACAGTTCTGGCAGACTAAAGATCGGCTTCCAAAGCAACGTTTTTTTTGTAGTCTGCCCTCATATTCCTCTTTAAAATATCTAGCTGTTCATTATCACTCATGGGGACAATCATCGATCGGAACATGCTTTCCATGTCATAATAGTAATCTTGGAATGTTTCATTCCTTTGTTGGCGCCTTTGGTAAACTCTAAAGCGAACCAACGAATCAAGTTCGGGATGAGCAAAAGTTTTCCTGAGTTCACTGACCAAATGTTGCCAGCTGGCCAGACGTCCCGAAGAACGCATGGTCATGTACCAGTTAAGAGCTGGCCCTGTGAACAAATGCAAAGCTGAATCAAAAAGTTCTTCTTCAGATGTTCTTTCTGATAAAGCTAATTGCGACACCAGAACCAGAAATTCATTTAACTTGAGCCCCTGATCGGTTCCCGCATATTTATCTAACTTCCATTTTGACACAGGCAAAGATTTGAAGCCAAAATGTCTCCGTGAATTATCAATCGCCCTCGGATACTGAATCGGATGAGATCCCGGTATCTGACCTTGCCATGACTGACTAGGAAGAGTTTGAGGAATGTAACTAGTCCCCGCGCTCGTGAAAATTAGTGGATTTGGGGCTCCTACACACTGCGGAATCTGATTCGCTGCCGAAGGACCCGGAAATCTCCACGAGTCCACGTTAGCCGGCCAATCGTGGTTATATTGCCCTCTTTCATACTGAGATAGAGGAACGATGTTCAAAAATGAGGAGCCTTGTGCACTTCATTGCCCGTTTGAGTTCGGCGTGTATCCCATAACTAAATATGGATTCGAAAACACCGAAATCGTGACACGCGGAACTGTAGTTGTTGTCGCTGTTTGTGTATGAAACTTGATCGTCGGGTTTGATGTTGAGAACTCTGGGCTGATGCCAGAAGAAATCGTGGTAGCGATAGAAAAACTCGGTGTTGTGTTAGTAGTAGCCAGCGTAAAGTAGTTCGAAGTGCTAGTGGCTTGTCTGTTCTCCCAGCACGATAACCGTTGAGGTAAGCTCCAGTTCGAGCTAGTGACCTCGGGTTCTGTTTGCCTAGGTATTGCTCCCGTATAGTTAGAACGGGTGGACTGTAAAAATGTCGTATTCTGAGATACGTTCGTAACCGAATTGATCGGAAGATTGGAGTGTAAATTTTTAAATCTCCGTAGAAGATAAATGTTGTGCTCTAAAGATAGCAGCGCTTCCCTAACATCTGTCGCCCCCACGTTTTGGCAATCACCTTGGAGTAACCCCAACCTACGTAATGATTCCGTAACATCCACTTCATCCCCTGACAATAAATCTTTTCCAATGGATCCTGACCGTGGAACTGACTGTGGAACGAATGAAGTTACCACTGGCGTTTGTTCTACTGTATTTTCATTTTGTTCAAACAACCTTTCAATTCCCCCTTCCACATGATCATCGGAAACATCTACTCGCTTCGCATAAAAGAATGTATTCAACAGTGACAAGACTGCTTCCTGCATCTTAGCCACTTTAGTTTTACCTTCACCCATCATATAATCTTCTAACAGAATCAATCGATTCCCCAGATGCAACAACCTCGATTGGCACCTGGGCGGAATCGTTTTACTTGCTGCGTTAATCGTAACGTCAATTTCCGATAATTTAGCTCCACAAACTTCGAAATCTTCTATTGGATCGCGTTTTAACACCTTCATAGGATGTTCGATAGACTTTTCCGTTTTCAATGTCTCTCTAAGAGCTCTTCTTTTTCTCGACATCTCTTCATTGCGGTTGAACATAATTTCCCTAACCTCTAGCTCAAAATCTAGCTCATCTTCATTCAAATGATCGACCCTTATGTCATAAAATAGCTGTTTTAGTCTTTCAATTATCAACTTCTGCGTACTACAAGCCATTGTCGATTCTATTTAATTACTAGTCCTAACAATAGTTCAAGTTCCTTTTTTTTCAATTCAATTTACCTAATCCTAGTTTCGAATTCAGATAATGATCCTATGTTCTTATATTATACACTACTTTTCACTTAATCAGTATCATTCAATAGAAAAAGATGTCAACTTTGCAAAATAAATCCGCTCACCTCATCAACATTCCCAGCAGTGTATATAATTGAATATCTTAACATGAATCAAACAGAGTACATTGAATCCTTTAGAGCCACGCTTTCAACGCAACACAATGAAACATTCACGATGAGAGAAGAAGGAATCGTGAGTCTCCCGAAGCAAGTAGAAAAATGTTCTTGAAATAAGAATATTTTTGTTTGTTTAGTTGGATCACCAATTGTTGTTTTTGACTAGCTCAGGGTTTTCTCTTTGCTCTTAGTCGGCGCATTACTTGCTTCGGAGGACACACGTTTATCAACCCAACAATGAAAAAATAGGAGGACCGGACAACAGTAACCCAGAGGGTCTTTCAGAAAGAGAAATGGCACACACAATACACATTAGTCTTAATCATATCTTTATTTTAGGCTATACATCGATTAATTCTGCAGGGGAGGGGGGTCGTTGCGGCCGTTCAGAAACTGCTTACCTCGGTGCATGCATGCCGACGATAGAGAGAGAGAGAGAGATTGAGGTTACCTTCGTAGTTTCCAAGGTCGAATCGGCCTCCCGATCTGGTGGTCTTCCGGTACGTCGGTAATCCCGCAACCGTTACCGATTCCATTTTTCCGGGTTTCTGGCTTCCGACAGTTGGATGGATCGCTGCACGTTTACACAAGCCGCTCTTCTGTCGCCGTAATACACCCGACGTTCCACGTGCTCGCAAACGGGGCTGCAGCCAATTGGATTTTGGTCGCTAGTAAGCGGGGGCGAACCCACCGGACCTTACCAGGACCTCACCGCCAAGACAATGGCTACAGCTCACCCGTGGCGTGTGGCTTGGGAATAACAGTCGGCTTGCCAACCACCAGCACGGGACTCGCCGGGTGTCTGATTCCTAAGCGTTCGGTGTTATCGGTCACTTCTGAAACCGTTTCCAACTCCGGCCAATAGCCACTCCACTTTTTCACTGAATCCTTTCGTCGATTCTTTGGTCGCTCGATTTTAAATATTTCTGTTCCTTGATTTTCACTATCGTTCTCGTGTTGTAAACTTCCGTAACTTTGTCCACGTCTATTCACGTTAATTGTCTCAATCCTTCTCCTCGATTCACCTTTTCTCCTTTTGGCTTGCGATCGACCGCTTTACATCTCTTCTCTCATTCTTTCACACCTTCCTCTCTCTCTTTCTCTCTCCTCTCTCTCTCTCTCTCTTGCTCACCTTTTCCGGGCATCGTTAATGCCAACATTGACCAGCCACTTGTCAACTGACAACTTCCAAGATGCGAGCCGTCGCAGAGGGGTTAGTCGATTAGCTACGTGTTTTTATTGAGTGTATTCACATTTTAGTGCGATCTTTGTCGTCTTTTTTTTATTTACAGCATATATACATTTATTTATTTATTTTATATGTATATATCTATATATATTTGATCTGCATGCATAGATTTACAAAAAAAATGGCTCAAAACGCTGGGTGACTATTTACAGGTTGATTTATGTTAATTCTAATTTATTTACATCAAGTTTCTATGGTTTTTTTTTTTCAATCAAGTTCCAAAATGTGCCAGATGAAATTTTAAGATTTACTATAAACAAAACTAGCCTAAACATAAAGAAATAACTTACCCTAACCTTACCGAGCCTCCGGGATACTCTGCATTGAGTCAACCCATTGTTCCCATTCGTTGGTAACACAGTCACAAGATTTACTTGGACTAAATTCATTAACACCATTTTCATACAATTCCATACTCATACATCCCATGCATAACACCCCTTCAATCATTCACAGTGTAATTCACTCAATCTTTCAAGCATTCTACACTCTCTCTCACTTAATTATTCATTCCATAATCACTCATTAATACACTGTTCCACATGCATTCCTTATTACCTATTTAGTTTACTCTACTTCGGGTACCCTTTATATATACACTACCAGTCATAAGTACGGACTCGCTTGGAAAAGTATTGCATCACCCCCCAAAAAGCTTAGCATCACCTAAATACAGGTACATGCATGATGCTATATCTCGAGACCCTAAATATCTGCAAAGGTGCGGTCTTGAGCAAAGTTGTTCAAAAAGTCATTGGCATTGAAAAGGTGGACCGTTTTGTTTGGAATTTCATCGCTACGTTGCGCTAGTGAGCATGGAAAATTCAGCATTTTCAACTCGTTCTATCTCGTGATTCTGATAAGATGGAAAGTTCTAGTCATCGGTAAAGTTGTTCAGAAGGTCAATGGAATTCAAAAGGTTGGCCGTTTTGTTTGGAATTTCACTACTACGTGGTGCTAGTGAACATGTAACAATGAGCATTTTAAATTTGTTCTATCTCGTGATTCTGATAACATGGAAAGTTCTAGTCTTCAGCAAAGTTGTTCAGAAGGTCAATGGAATTCGAAAGGTGGACCATTTTGTTTGGAATTTCACCGCTACGTGTCGCTAGTGAGCATGGAACATTGAGCATTTTCAATATGTTCTATCTCGTGATTTTGATAAAATGTAAAGTTCTAGTCTTCGGCAAAGTTGTTCAGAAGAGTCAAGATGTTGACATCCGGATGAAGAAGGTGAGTGACAAAATAATGAGTTTACTCAAGTTTTGGTCTATGAGAAGTTGTTTATTTCAAAAATCAAATGAAAATAACAAGCTTAAAGGTAAGATATTTTATGTAGCAAAATGTGCTGTAGGAAAATTTGAGTTACATATGTAGTTATCAATTAAATTTTCGATTCCTCGAAATACCCGCCGTTTGCTCTAATAACAGCCGAACAAATTCTCGGCATTCGTTCAAAATTTCCACAATGTATCGTCCGTGATTTCCTTTCAATCTGTTTGTAGGCACTCCCACAAGTGTTTATGGTTCTGAGGGCGCTTTTTTCTCGTGTTCCGATGCAGCTCATCCCATAGCAGTTCGATTGGATTAAGATCCGGTGATTGCGCTGGCCAAACCATGTCGGATATCGTTCCGTTTTGGTCCAAGTCTTGAACGAACCCTCGGCATAGTTTGGCGGAGTGCTTTGGATCATTGTCCTGTTGAAGGACAAAACCTTAACCAATTAATTGCAATCCATTTGGAACAGCGTTTTGCTTTAGAATGTCTAAATAGCCTTAATTTTTAAGAATTCCGTCTATACGGATCAGATCCCCAACACCAGATCTAGCAAACGAACCCCAAACTAGCACCGACCCTCCTCCGTGTTTGACGGTGGGTACGACACAGCCCGGGTTCATGCGCTCACCGGGGAGACGGCGGATGAAGACTCTCCTTTTACTGCTGAATAGGTCGAATTTTGATTCATCGGTAAAGAGCACCTTCGACCACTGGCTCATGTTCCAATGTTCGTGGGTTTTTGCCCATTGAAGCCTTTTTATCTTGTTTTTTTTTGCACCAACACGACCTTTTAATCCTACCTCGAGAAGCCGTCGACGCACTGTTGGCAAGGAAAGAGGGGAGCTTCTTACAGCATTCAACTCTTCGAGAATGTCCGGTGCGGTACGCGTTCTCTCTCTTTTGCTTAGAACCGTTATGTACTTGTCCTCCCTTTTAGATGTAATCCGAGGCCTTCCACATTGGACGCGATTCTTATTAGAACCACTCTTTGCCACCTGAGCAACGCGTTGTTAGGCACTGATGACAGTGGTGTCGATACACCACAACTATCCCCTCTCTAAGAAGCGTGGCAGACGTTCTACTCGATTTGACCTGGTCACGCATGTCCTCTGTTTTCTCCCACCCATTATCCCCCCCCCCCCACACACCCCTCTCTGCATTCCTCAGCATGATGGTAAATTGGAAGCGAGTATTTAATTGACCGCCACAGTTTCTGATTGCCTCTTCCACTTTGAATATGCAGTGAATCAGGCATCAAAATATGGAATAACTTCAATATGAAGTGAATCAGACAATAAAATATTAAATTAGTGAACATGAAGTGAACCATTTCACTTGGGCATGAAATGGATCAGACCTGAATCGCTAAAATGTGGAGTGAGGCGGTCCTGAATCACTTAATTTTGAGGTGATTCAATACTGAACATGAAATGGGTCAGACCTGAAACGCTAAAATGTGGAGTGAGGCGGTCCTGAATCACTTAATTTTGAGGTGATTCAATACTGAACATGAAATGGATCAGACCTGAATCGCTAAAATGTGGAGTGAGGCGGTCCTGAATCACTTAATTTTGAGGTGATTCAATACTGAATCACTTGAATATGAAGTTTATCAGACTTAAATCACTTGAATATGAAGTGCATCAGACTTAAAAAATGTATAATTATTTGAATGTAAAGTCAGTCAGTCCCAAATCACTTGAATCAGACATAAATCACTTGAATACAAAATGGACCAGACCTTAAAAATGATTAATCTCTTGAATGTGAAGCTAGTCAATTCCGATCACTTGAATGTGTGGTGAGTCAGTGCTGAATCACTTGAATACGAAGTGAATCAGGCATGACTAACTAAAATATTAAGTGAGTCAGCCTTGAATCACTTGATGAGGAGACTTTAATCACTTCAATATGAAGTAAATCGGTCCGTGCAAAAATTGCTCGCAACCCGGTGCGTTCCATAAGAAAACTTGCAAAGGAAGCCAATATTTCAGAGAAATCCATGCGAAGAATCATCAAAGAAGACCTGCATGCATCTTCCAGAGCCAGAGTGAAACGCCACTTGATTACGGACCGGGTCAAGGAACTACGAGTGACTCGTTCCAAGAGATTGCTTTCCTTGTTGAAAAAGGAAAAAATGATAATCCTGTTCTCCGACGAAAAGCTTTTCAGCATCGATGCTGTGGCCAACAGCCGCACGGACCGGTTCATTTCACCGCAGAAAATGGAGAACGTTCTGGAAAAAGTGAAATTCAAATTTCAAACCAAACATCCGGCTGGTGTCATGATGTTTGGCTTGGTGGCGTCCAACGGTTTGAAAATGCCGCCTGTTTTCATTGATGCTGGAGTTAAAATCAATACCGAAGTGTATATCGGTATTTTAAAGGACCAAGTACTTCCCTGGGTGTAGGCCAACTTCTCCGAGGACCAAAACGTTGTCCTACAGCAGAATGGAGCGTCACACGTCCAATCGAACCCAACAATGGTTGAACGATAACATGAAGTTTTGGCCGAAGGATTTGTGGCCCCCTAGCAGTCCAGATCTTAATTCGTTGGATTATTCGATTTGGGCATATGTTGAAGCACGAGCTTGCAAAACATCACACCCTAGTGTGAAAACCCCGAAGTTAACCATAACACGCACATGGCAGTCAATGGAGGACTACGTCCGAAAGGCATGCTCTGGCTTCCGGTGTCTGCTCGAGGATGTTGTTAATAAAAATGGAGGACACATTGAATAAATTTGTTTAAAAGGACTTTATAAAGATAACTGCACTCGATAATGTTGATATTGTTGCTTGAATTAGTTGAAGATGGGATTTCAAAGAAATAGAACGAATTTTCGCATTATTTTCTACCGCACTCTGTATATGTATGATACATAAATTCATCCAATTAAATTAATCAGTTTTTGATCATTGATAGTCTCATATTTGAATAGCACATCACATCACAACAACTTTAGGAAATGCTGAAAAACCTCCCTTCTCCCTTGACACGTATTTTAGTTTTTAATATTTTGTATTGCTTGCCACACTTTTCATGATCCCCTGTTCGCTAAAAACGTAACTTAATTGGCTACAATCCTACAGTAAATCCCAAAAACACGCTCAAAAAAGAAAACATATTTTGACCATATAATAATTTCAATATGCCGCATCGGTCGTAAATTGTGCCTCGTTCTTTGCTTGCTCCGTTGTGTGCTCCGTTCCCAATTGGAAGAACAAAGGCCCGGGAGATTCAAAGCTGTGTACAACCATTGAAGCCGGTGTCAGCGATCATCATCGATCAGTGTGTACAATCGACAAGTAGGGATCATCGCTTAGAGCATTCAGACACCGAATATTCATTTTCTGTTACGGTTACTGAATCTGAACGAATTTGCGATTCGTAGTGTCATGAATGATTTCCAAGCCCTGCTCGAGATTGAGGATGGGAATGAAAGTCATTTGACGTTTGTAGTCGATTCACATGTTCTGTTGTAGGATTTGGACTTTTGCGTAGTCCGGTATTTGTATGCACATACTCCGAAACAGTTTTTCCATTTCTAAATAGTATTCGTGAAAAGATCCCTGCTTTTGCGGCCGTTTTTGGTAAATTTTCATTTTGATTAAAGCATCCAGATCCGGATGCATGTAAGTTCGACGCAACTCGAACACCAAATGCACCCAATTCATCAAACGACCAGTCGCTGTGTCATGTACCACTTCAACCGGTAAAAAGATGTATGGCGGACTCGAACAACTCCTCCGTTGAGACATGCTACGCCAGGGAAAGAGTTTGGATAAGCTCAAGGAACTCGTTAAGTTTCGAACCCTGATCATCCCCATTGTACTTGCTAATATTCCATTTGAATACCGGCAAACTATGGGGAGGCTGAAATGGAGCTTGATACTGAACTAGTTGGAATTGATTTTGGAAAGGGTGTGAATTACTAGCTGGGTACGCCGCTCGCGTGTACTGTGGGTTTTGTGACTGTTGGAAGTGCGAATAAGTATTCATGGGAGGCACCGTATGGGTTTGGTTTAATGGTACTCGCGAAGAACCCGGGTTTGGAGCTGCGAACATGGGATGCGGATCAGACTGGGGAAAGAGTCGCTGTTCATCAGGATTAAAACTAGGAAAATTACGGTAACTACTTGCAGTCTTGAACGGATTTTGAGAAAAATGTAGGGAAAAGATACTGTAATCGTTCTGAGACCCTGGGAAAGGATTCTGAGACGAATCAAGCATCGAAGAGTCAATCGGATCGGTTTGCACGGCTACTTCCACACCTACATTACAGGCAAACAGTACCTGCTCTAGATCTGCCAACCGAGCTTCCAGTCGATGGATCCAGTCTAGCTCGTCTTCGTTAAATCTTTACATTCGCGGCGCCTTCTGGACAGCCAGTTCTTCACGAACATTTTCTCTTCGCTGCTCATCCTCTGACTCATCAATCGGTAACCCTGTTTGAAACTGCTCCTGTCGATTGAAATAAAGCTCTAGATCATTCACCAATTCAACCACCAATCCCTGCATTCCACAATGTAGATTGGGTGAACCTCACGATTCCGATAACAACCGCACAATATATGCATCATAGTGTAATAGACGGTGCTGTAAAACACGTTTGTTCGCATCATCTTCTTCCCCATCTAAGAGAACTCTCAATTCATAACACCATTTAGAGTAGATTTCTAGATCCTTTGTTGGATCTTTAGGAACGAACAAAGAATCTGTATGCTTCCCCTCTCCTTCAAGCTTCAACCGATCCCTCAGGAACTTTCGTTTCCTAGCGAGATCCATGTCATGAGTGATAGTTACACTGCGAACTGTCAACTCTCGGTGCAGTTCTAACTCATCAAGAAACTCAATCCTCATGGTGTGATACAACCGCATCAGTAGTGAGCTTGCCTGATCGTAGGTATATTTGACCATGATTAATCTCAAAATACGAAAAACCTTATTTAGAACCAATAATTTTAATTGATTTCAAAAATAATTAATATTAAATGAAATCTGAAAAATCGGTAAATAGCAAAATTAATTTTGATTCAATAAGAAAAAACAAACAAACCAGGAGTTTTGCCATAATACGAAAATAAATCTAAATTCTATTTTAATTCATGTTCAGTCACCGTAGATTGATTAAATATTTTCAATGAACCATCCCTGATTTCTGATCATTTTCAACCAACACACGAACAGTATTAAATTTTGTTTTTTGTTTATCATCATCCGCAACAGTTCTCCAAATGCACTCTAAAAATCTCTCAGCAAAACTCAGTTGTGATTGGAATTACCTAATGACCACGCGTGAATTGACTTTAATTGAAATTAATGGCAATCTCTCCAAGGAACCGATTGAAAAAGGGAATTACGTTTTTGAAGGAGTAATCCACTTTTTCTTCTGCGTTGGGCGCCAATTGATACTAAGTGAAACTATCTTTTCGTCCACAAGAGTCAGATGGACTGGGCTGATTTTACACAATTTTTACAGAACAAGAAAACAAGCAAAAGAAACACACAAAATGGAATGCAATATTCATATACTGGTCACGAATCAATTTAGCTCAGATAAGAATACAATTTATAAATTTGTTTATAAGAACTAATTTCTCATGAGAGCATTTTTTTATCGGAAATTTATTACCGTGCATCTCATGCATACTTGCGGTCTATCACTCTTCATTGTCTCATAGTCTTCTCATTAGATACACTATCTCGTTGCGGCCGATCGATGAACAGTGGACGACATGCAGCAATCAGCAATAGATCATTGCACGGAATGTGTTAACCTCTCTTTTTGACATTTCAGGGAGCTTGTTTACAAGGTGTTGGCATTCGAACCGCTCAAACGAAATTATTCATTGTCTTATTCCGGATATTGTACGATTAGATTTAGGAAATGATGTAAAACTAAGCACACATGTCTGTTTTTTGGCTATTTTACTTTGATCGTAATAATTTTAGAGCACATAATCTCAATCGATCTTGCCGGAAATATTTTAAGTCCACGTAAACAAGCTCCCTGAACTGTCAAAACTGCATTGATGACGACATCGTGCAATGATCTATAGCAGGGGCGATCCTAGAAGGCGACGACAGCAGCGAGGGGTAAGGAGTGTATCGAAAATAAGCTATCCACAAACTTTCTTTCAAATTATGTTGAAAACCGATATTTCATTCATACAAAAAATTGATCCTTTATTGTACGAGGTTAAACTTCAACATAATGAAGACCGGATGAAATTTAAGTTATTCCTTCACGAATTTTCGAACTTTGGATCGAATGCTCTTCATCAAGTTCCGGACAAGTGTTGCATCGCATTTTTTGGACGCTTGAGCCCAAATTTTTTTGAACTCCTGCATGTTCCCAGCTACCTTACCAGTCTTCTTGAAGATTCTCTTCCCGATTGCCCAGTAACGTTCGATGGGTCGAAGCTGAGGGCAATTTGGTGGATTGATATTTTTCTCGACGAAATCTATACCCTTTTCCGCAAACCAATTGAGAGTGGTTTTGGCATAGTGAGCCGAGGCTAAATCCGGCCAAAACAGTGGAGGTGTACTATGCTTCTTATATAAAGGCAACAATCTCTTCTGGAGACACTCAGATCGATAGATTTCCGCATTTATAGTTCCGGTAGTGTAAAAAATGGTTGACTTCAAACCACAGGAGCATATTGCTTGCCATACCAGTACCTTTCGACCGAATTTCTCAACTTGAATCGACCTGTCCGCATCGCTCACATCCTCCCCAACGACGGCAGTAAAGTATTGTGGACCTGGAAGGGTTTTTGAGTCCTCCTTTACATAGGTCTCATCGTCCATCAAAACGCATGCATCCGGACGCTGCAAAAGAGGCGAATACATTTTCCGGGCCCTTGTTGCTGCTCGCTTCTTGTGTTCTGCACTTTGTTTCGAGATTTTCTGCTTCTTGTAGGTCTTCAGGTGGTTTCGCCTCTTGATACGCTGGATCATTCCGACACTCGTTCCTGCTTTTTTGGCCAAATCACGTATTGACATTGATTTGTTCTTCATGTTTAGAGATACCACTTTCTGCTCCAGTTTCGGGTTGGAAGAACCGGGTTTTCTGCCTCTTCCTGGTAGCTCATCCAAAGAATAGTGTTCCCCAAACTTATTAATGATGGTTTTAACACTCGCATGATGAATTCCAAACCGCTTCGCCAATTTTCGCATAGTAATACCCTTCTCACTTAGCCATGTGTCCAGAACCTAAATTTTCACTTCCTTTTCAATACGCGACATTTTGAAAACGCAGAATTTGAACCGCACAAACAAGTAAGCAAAAGAAAGCTGACAGTCAAACGCACAGCATGCAGTGTTCAGAGCATAAAAAACCATCACAAATACATGCGTACAACGCAAATGTATGTGGATAGCTTATATTCGATACACTCCTTATTCTCTTCTTGGCGGTAAGGCTTGGTATCTGTGGTGATCGATAATATGTATTCAGCACTCTTCATATCCAGATGAGTGTCGTCACTCTTCATGGGAATATTGTATCTGTCTTATATAGTATCAGTGATCATTCTATTGTACAGTCTCAGCTGCATCGGACGTTCATACTCGGCATCACACGTGGCGACGAGGAAAAATAAGAAGTGAAAGTTTCGCGGATAATTTCTTATAAATTTAAAAGTGCTGAGGTTCTATTTGAACGGTGGTAGGTAAACCTTTAAGTGAAAAGTGAAACCTGTGTCCATGTGGAAGAATTTTATTTTTCTCTGAAAATATCACCGTAGTCCGCCATCTTGCGAAATGGAAATAAGATCCAATAAATTGGTTGAAGAAATTAGCCATGAAAAAATGTTTGTGCTATTCTAGCGGTTTATGCGAAATTAATTGTGTGGAAAAAAAAATATACATATATAGAACAAATGTAAAAATATAAAACGCTATACCATACGCAATCTCTAACGTAAAATGTGTTTTGCATGGGAAGGAAAAAAACTAGCCAGAACGTGTTCAAGGTCACTTTGATACGCGTGGCTGAAGAGCTCACAATGCATTCCATAATGAAATCAAATGGTGGAGCCAGTGTTGGTGGTGAAGATCAAAAAAAAAAAAAAAAAATGCAAAAGAGGTAATGCGGAGTGCGAAAAAAGTATCGGACTAAACCGAAGCTCTTCAGCGTTCGATGCGGAATGTTTTAAAAAACAAATCCATCAAATACATTATTACAACAATAAGGACAAATAAGGTATGTAATTAGGATTTCTTTTACGGTCTGTTCAGATCAGCATTAATTTGACGGAAAACAAATAAATTGATTTTTGACTATTACGTGTAGTCTAATAAGATTTTATTTTATTCAGGAACATCCAATTAGAGATGATCTTGTTTCATTCACACTATTCATGTGGTACAGTTGAGCGATGAATGTGTGAGAATCAATAATTTATTAATAATTCGTTGCCATTTCCAAACTAATGTTAGTGATAACTAACGTTTAAATAGTATTAGTGGGAATGTATACGGAATCGATGGCCATGGATTTCCTACAAGGAATTAATTTGCGGCCGAGGCAGGTGCATGTTCATGTTCTTCGAGAAAAGTTTGAAGTCCTGAAGGCAATAAGTATTAATTAAAGCCATAGCTGCTAGGTGTCGGTTGTGGAAATGCTAGAAATAAATGCTCGAATAAACCGACTCATGTGATAATAGTAGCAGTTAGAACAAGATGCGTACATGATATGTGATTGAATTCACTGAGAGTGCATTTGGCACTGTGATTAAATTCACTGAGAGTGCTCTAGGCACTGTGATTAAATTCACTGTGAGTGCTTCGGGCACTGTGATTAAACTCACTGAGAGTGCTCTAGGCACTGTGATTAAATTCACTGAGAGTGCTTCGGGCACTGTGATTAAATTCACGAGAGTGCTTCAGGCACTGTGATTAAATTCACTATAGCGCTAAATTAAGGTTCATGGTGAAAACAAATAAGAAGTGAATTGAATGGCTTGAACTGGAAATATGTTGCGTTTACATTCACTATTATTAAGTTATTATGTGAGAGTGACGTTTTTTTTTTTTTTTCAATAACCTTTTTTTTTCGTTAATGCTGTGTATGTTTTGTTTTATATGTTGGTGCTATGGACTAAATAAAATGCCAGTCGAGTTTTAAGGACTACGGTGTTATTTATAGAATGTGATTTGAAGTAAACTTCTGAAAAGAATCGCAGTTATGAAAAAGTGTATTATTTTTTTTGTATTAGGCAACTATGGAGAACAACGAGCCGGTACTTCAGACAACAGTGGCTTTCTTCAGTCCAGCATCATATAATTTACCACAGTTCAGATACTCCCACTTACCGACAAATGAAGTGAGGAGTGCTTGGACATCATGGATAAGGTGGTTTGAAAATGTTATGACGGCCTCTAACATTTTGGATGGTTACAGTCGAAAAGCTCAACTGCTGGCCATGGGTGGTATTGAGCTTCAATCAGTGTTTTATGGAATCCCTGGAGCTGTTTTGATACAGGTTAAAAATAACAAGTCTCGCGTAATAAGTTATGCATCTCGCAGTCTCTCGAAGACTGAACAACGCTATCCACCTATTGAGAAAGAAGCTCTGGGAATAGTTTGGGCCGTAGAGAGATTTAAGGTGTATCTACTCGGAATTACATTTACATTGGAGACGGACCATCGCCCATTAGAAGTATTATTCACAGTTAAATCTCGTCCAACTGCTAGAATAGAAAGATGGATGCTACGGTTGCAGTCGTTCAACTTCACTGTCGTGTACAGAAAAGGCTCGTCGAACATTGCGGATTCACTGTCACGACTATCATCTCACGTTGAAGATTATTGGCTAGAGGATTCAGCGGTTTATATCCGTCGTGTGATGGCTTTTACCTTGGCCACGCTCTTGGATGAGTCGACGAATGATGATTTTGATGAAGATACGGAAGTTTTTATACGGGTTATCCAAGAAACGGCTGCAATGGATATCTCGGAAGTAGTAGAAGCAACAGAAAAAGACCACAAACTGCAAGCGGTCAAACGAGCAGTCATGGAAGAAACTTGATCATCGGAACTGGTAAAACCGTATGTAGCATTTCGAAACGAACTATCATTTGTGAACGGACTAATAATGCGTGGATCGAAACTTGGGATTCCTTATTCTTTGCGCAATAGAATGCTTGTATTAGCACATGAGGGTCATCCAGGTCAAACGATCATGAAAAGAAGGCTAAGGGTTCGTTGTTGGTGGCCGAAAATGGATCAAGAAGCGGTGAAGATTTGCGATAGTTGCGAGGGATGTCTCTTGGTACAAGTATCGGACCCACCAGAACCTATGCAACGCCGATCGTTGCCTGGTAAGCCGTGGGTGGATATAGCTATTGATTTTCTAGTACCACTACCCT
Source organism: Aedes koreicus (assembly GCA_024533555.2). NCBI lineage: Eukaryota > Metazoa > Arthropoda > Insecta > Diptera > Culicidae > Aedes > Aedes koreicus. Next base: position 127,202 of record JAHHFK020003149.1, on the reverse strand, counting down.
CTGGTGAGCATATTTTAGTGGTTATTGATTACTTCAGTAGATATTTTTGTTTAGAGGTTATGTCCAGCATTACTGCTAAAGAAACCATCAAAAGGCTAGCCAGAATTTTTAGCACTTGGGGAATACCACGAACTATTACGCTCGACAACGCAAAACAGTTCGTGTGTACTGACTTTGAGGATTTCTGTTCTACAAAGGGAATTCATCTGAACCATACCGCACCATACTGGCCACAAGCCAACGGTGAAGTGGAGCGACAAAATCGGTCTTTGTTGAAACGGTTAAAAATAGCAAATGCTATCTACGGAGATTGGAAAGCGGAAATGGGTCAATATTTAGAAATGTACAATAACACAGCACATTCAACAACGGGCAAAGCTCCAAGTGAGCTACTCCAAAATCGCAAGTTGAGGTTCAAATTTCCAGACGCAGATGACCTTAGTACTGCCGTTTTGTCATCCGAACATTCGGATAAGGATGCAGTTCAAAAATTGAAAAGGAAGGAAGGTGAAGATGCTAGAAGTAAAGCAAGAGCCAACGCTATTGGCGTAGGCGATTTGGTTCTTATGAAAAACCTACACCCACAGAACAAGCTTTCTACTAATTTCCTTGCAGAGAAATTTAGCGTTGAAGAGCGTAATGGTTCGAAAGTAAAAGTTCGTTCCATGGATACTGGTAAGTGCTACAAGAGGAATATATCTCATTTGAAGAAACTCTCTGCTCAATCTGATAAGAATGATACTGATGAGGCATCTGACCAACAAGCTACCCATTTGGCTGTCCCTGATATCGAAGAACACCGTTACTCTAAGCGGTCTCGCAAACTACCAACTCGATACAACCCTTAGAAAATGTATATTGTATTTAACTGAAGTTGAGAATGTAAGATGAATTTGAAAATAAACCACCTGTTTCTAACCTTCTATCACTTATAAAAAGCATTAGAAAGAAAAGGGGATGTGGTGATCGATAATATGTATTCAGCACTCTTCATATCCAGATGAGTGTCGTCACTCTTCATGGGAATATTGTATCTGTCTTATATAGTATCAGTGATCATTCTATTGTACAGTCTCAGCTGCATCGGACGTTCATACTCGGCATCACAGTATCAATATACCGTGCCTTGGCGACATTTGAGTTTCGTTCCCATTCTTAGCAGGGGACCAACGGGTAACACTACTGCCAATGTGTAGCGGTTGGTAAATATTCCGCTGGTCCAGGGAGTGGTACATTTCGCACGCGCACTATCACTTTTGGGGTCCTATCCGAGCGAGAATACACCGTGAGCTGACGGTAACAGACTTTGTTCAACACCATGTGCTTGTCGCTTCTGTCCACAATACGCACTTTTTAACGATCGTCACAGTTCAAATTATTGCACTACGCTCGCTCGGATTGATTCGGTACGATAATGACAAAGCCGGCTTAGCTCGATCAGGTTATAACTTTTATTCACTTTTTGGGTGCCTTTTTTTCCTGATCGTCCGTAGTGCGGCCGAGCAAAGGTCCGTACCACATTTAAACGTTCGGTGAATTTTAATTTGTTGTGGTGTTTTAGCTGTTAGGTTTCATTCACTTGGTTTTAGGATTTAATTTAGTTTGTAAGTTTAGACTTTACTCTGCACAAACTCGCGGAACTATGAAACACAATGGACGGGCGTATTCGCAGGTGTTACAACCATTCTTCACTCCTCTAGACCGGATCAAAAACTAAGAGCGTTCTTGTCTTGTTCCCCCGCTTTTTATTTCATCTTGCCTTGATCCAGTAATGACCATCACCATGAGCTTCATTGTTCCGATACATTTAGTTGCTTATTTACACCCTAAAACTATTATATACAAAATGAACATCCATCAAACATGTAAATATGGACCGAGGACATTTATTTCATATATAGACATTTATTAATAAATTAGTAAACAAACACACGTACATATATTTAAAATTCTTCTTTTGTGGTCTGAAATAAATTGGCCCAAGAAGCAAGAGATCTTAAATATTGCGACCCTCAAGAGACGGGTTACACGATTAAATTCGATTATCATATTTCTGATTATGTCCTTCAACGAGTAAGGCAGGTCAAGGACATAGGAATGACTTTCCATCAAGGGATAACGTTCAGGCCACACTTCCATGATGTAATAGCGAAGGCAAACCGGCATCTTGGATTTATTTTCAAAATATCTGAAGACTTCCGGGACTCTCTTTGTCTGAAATCATTATACTGTTCGTCGGTGCGCTTAATACTGGAAAAGAGTGTCGTTGTCTGGAGTCCTTATCAACGCTGTTGGATTGCGAGGCTGGAATCTGTTCAGCGTAGGTTTGTTCGTTACGCACTACGCCACCTACCATGGCGGGACGCAGCAAACCTTCCGGCCTACGAAGATCGGTGTCGCTTGCTTGGAATCGATACGTTAGAACGAAGGAGGCGTAGAGTGCATGCTATATTTGCGGCTAAGGTGATCACCGGTGAAATTGACTCTCCGAAACTTCTCAATCAATTGAGCTTCTATGCCCCGGAACAAGCGATACGACAAGTTTTTGCACCTTGTGCCTCGTAATGATCTTTATGGTATGAACGAACCCCTCCGTGCTGCTGCCAATGCGTTTAATAGTGTTTATTCCTTGTTCGATTTTAATATGCCATTGACTACCTCTATAAGCAGACTATAATAGAATATGCCAGATTAAATTCACAACAACAAATAAACAAATAAACAAATAAACAAATATCAAATACACATGTCTGTAGATTGTTTCCCTGCTGCAATCCATTGCGTATCTATTATGAACCTAAAGGTTTAGACAACGTACACGAGAAAAAAATTGAAAATAATTTTACAAAACTCGGGATTTCCATGGATGATCTGAAATTATACATCATAGAGTACGGGACGGGTTTAAAGCAGTTTAGTCAGCTTCTGAGACATTCGATGAAGCTGTATGCAATCTATAATTAGAACTGCCAATATTTAGACATTATTCCCTCTGCTTACGCCTGGTCTATCGGAACATACCTTCAGCAACGACCATTAGGCTCAGAAAATCTCATAGCCATGGAATAAAGTTCGCAATTGCAGGGACTTTTTAAAAGCATGCGGATTGCTTTCCGATTAAAAATATGTTTTCTTCAGCTCCTCAATCTGTACATAAACTAACAATATTGTATGAGTGCGATTCTGTGCATGTGTGCGAAGGTGAAATGAAATAGGCCAGTTCACAATTTGCTGCAAACGTCAATTTCCTCAACCCGCTCATTCGTTTTACCCATCCGCTCCTGAAAACAATCAACCAAAATATGTCGATTGCTACGATCACAAACTCACCTACAAGCAGGTTATGAGACAGACGTACTCGACCAAACTTTTAGTTTGTCATTGATCTTTAGATTGGCAATGTGTATTTCTTATTTCACTTACTCTCACGCAAATGTTAGCCGACAAACGACAAACGGGATGCTTCGTTTAAAAACAAACAAATGTAAGAGACAGCAGGCTTCACGTTACATTACCGGTGCGCTGTATCCATGGTTAACAAAGAAGAGAGGAAACATTGGCTCTCTCAAAAGCAACAGTGATTCCATAGCTGCCGCTCAACAGCGAAGCATTATTTATCGTTGGGTTATCACCCAATTGGACAGCTCCAAAACATTTTGACGTAGACTATGTCTTACGGCAAGAGTAGGGTGTCAATTGAAAATCTAAAAATAAGCGACCGTCACGAAATATCGTTACAAATTAAACGCTTATAACTTAATAACTGCTCAATACATTTTCAAGATATTAACATCAATCGGTTGAAAATTTCCCTGCGTACCAATTCAATTAACAAAAATTATCCGTTTACAATTTTAAACAATTGAAAATAACGAAAATAAAAAATGATGTCTTATAATTTTTTTTGCAGGCTTAATTAACTAAATTCACAGTACTTTCCTATCACAAATTTCAAATGTGAGCAAGGGAGGTCTCATATGCTGCAGTGAACAGTATAAAACGGGTACACCTTCGCAAATTTTCTCATTCGTGTTGCAGTACTGAAGCTGCGCGGATAAACCAGGCAGTATGGATTGGCAGCTGGCGCTTGGTGAAGGCATGTACTCTGGAGGGTGCACTGTCTTCATTCAACAGTGCAGAGTGGCAAAGCGTCAATGTGGTTTTGGCAGCTGGCGGCGGCAAGCACCATAGAAGGTGCACTGACGACCAACCAGATCAGATAGTTGATTGCGCTGCAGGCTGATGCTAGCAAGCCATTGGCTAGGCAACTTTGCTAGGCAGCCATTTATTATGCAGTGGTGTACCAGGCAATCGGTTGTCCAAGCCGGTGATGTATTTGTAGCCAGCCAGTGGGTGCAACCACGAGGAGCGAAATAAGGTGCTTGTGTGTGTGTGTGTGTGTGTGTGTGTGTGTGTGTGTGTGTGTGTGTGTGTGTGTGTGTGTGTGTGTGTGTGTGTGTGTGTGTGTGTGTGTGTGTGTGTGTGATCTTGTTGATACCCATCTGTTGGTAAGGCGCAACGTACAACGACTGAAATAACCTTTTTCTTCAAAGGACCAAGAAGGTTTTAATTCAAATGCAGACCATTTAGAATCCGTCCGTTTCAGAACAAATAGGTCAATTTTTAGAGAGTTTGTTTGATTTGAATTTATTTAACATAACCTTCCAAGTTCTTACCAATTGGCAGACAGCGGTGGCTAAAACAATTTTAGTTTTCTCTTCGTTGTATACCTTGAGCGTTGTGAACCATTTCTTACACGGCTCGGAAATGTAAACGGTCTCTATTATTCTGAAGCGCAGATAGAGAGTAAGCTTACGGCAAGGAAAGCAAGCCAAAAAGAAATTTTACAAATGGCTACCGTGACGAAAAATTGAACCACCGGGCACTCATGACTCGATCGTTTCTTGATTGATTTTCGATATTTTTGTTCTTATCAACTAGAGATTTTTACGACTGCCATTTTATTTACTCGAGTATTTAAAATTTTACAAATAAAAAATGAATACATTTTGTGTACATATTCATCAATCGGTGTAGGATTTTGTTTAAGAATATTGCGTTCCTACATGTATCAATAAATTTGCTATCACGGACAACGTTTTGATTTGCAAACATGATATTCCAAATGAACATTCTCTGCGCATTCAAAGTTTCATCCCATATCTTCTATATGGTAGCTTTGAATGTTTCAATACCCATTGGTTTGAGATCTCGAAAGTGAGTTTCCATGATTCCCCAAATAGAGGAATCCAGAGGATTTGCATCTGGCGGAGAAGCTGGCCATAATTCCTTAGGAATGAAGTCTGGCAAATTCTTGGTGCACCATGCTAGGTCATCTTTGCTCCATGGGACGGCGCAGAATCTTGTTGAAACACCCATTTGCGGTTACCGAACATCGTTGAAGTATGCTTCTTCAAATACTTTTCCAGGACCTCTTTTACGTTACTGCGTTGATTTTTACACCCTTATCAATGAAAAGCAGTGGTAGATGACCTTCCGCAGAAATCGCTCCGCAAACCATGACCGAAGCACGATTTTGGAAGCTTTGAACTGCACGAATTGAAGAAGGGATATCCTGAATACTCGCTGCATAGCCCCTGTAACTTTGGGCGTTGAAACTTTGCTGCAATACGAAATTTTTCCCATTCGAAAACACAATCATGGAATCACCATGCCGACGAAGTAATTCGCGACAACAAATGACTCTGTTTCTCTTTTTTGGTTTCCGAAAGTCCATGAATTTTTTTTCTTGTACGGTTTCAATCTCTAATACTCTTTGAAAACTGATCTGATAGTTTTCCTGGAGACGTCCATATCCTGAACAGGTTTATATGAAGAACGACAAGGATTTCGGCGAATTCGCTCACACACTGCCTTAACAAGCCGTTTGGTACGTACACTGCGAGGACGACCTGGTTTTGACGTAGACTACGTCTTACGGTAAGGATAGGGTGTCAATTGAAAATGGCGACCGACCAGTGGATAGGTAGCTGATTGCGCTGCAGGCTGTTGCTAGGAAGCCCTTGGCTAGGCAAGCGTTACTAGGCAGCCACTAAAATGCAGTGGTGTGTTAGGTCGGTTGCTCAAGCCGATGATGATTTGTTGCCAGCCGGTGGGCGCCACCACGAGGAGCGAAATAAGGTGCCTGAGTGTGTGTTTGTGTGTGTTATACTTTCGGTAGCCATCTTTATCTATAGCGCAACGTGCACGGTAGCTTTGCGAAAAGACACAATTCTTTTGCGAATTACTCAAAATCCGTCCTTTTCAGGACGACCAATCCAATGTTGAGAGAGTTTGTTTAATTTGAATTTATCTTACTTATTGGTAGATAGTGATGGCTATTGTAGTTTTCTTCTCGTCGCACACCTTGAGCATTGTGCAAAATTTATAAATGGCTGCCGTCACGAGCAATTGAAACCAAATAGCAAACAGCGGTGGCTAAACCAATTTTAATTTTCTCTTTGTTGCATACCTTGAGCATTATGCACAATTTACGAATGGCTGCCGTCATGAAAAATTGAAACGTCTTATGGCAAGGGCAGGGTGACAATTGAAAATCTAAAAATAAGCGACCGTACGAAATATCGTTACAAATTAATAGCTTATAACTTGAAAATTTCTCGATAGATTTTCAATATGTTTACATCAATCGGTTGGAAATTTTCACACGTACGCGTCAATCATCAAAAATTATCCGTCAAAAATTTTAAAATATTGAAAATAGGGCAAATTAAAGTTTTTTTTTTTTTAATCTTTATTTTACGTCGGCCTATTTCCTCACATGGTGACAATCACCGACGCCAGGAAGACGACTCCACCACCTGAATCCTACCTAACGACTCATGAATATGAACCGGGACCAACGGCTTAACTTCCCTTCCGAAGGAAGACGTGACCAGATTTTTTCGCCTCAGAAAAACCACCGACGTCGACTGGGATTGAACCCAGGCCCTACTGGGGTGCCAAGTAGCAGTCACGCTAACCACTACACCACCGACGCCGGCGGCAGGGGCAAATTAAAGTTGATGTTTTTTAATTTTGTTTTGGAGCCTAATTTTACTTAATGCACTATACGTTCCTATCACAGATTTCATATGTAAGCAAGGGAGGTCTCATATGCAGCAGTGAACGACTCAAATGTGGATTTGGCAGGTGGTGGTGGCACGTACCATAGAAGGTGCAGTGGCGACCAACCAGTGGACAGGCTGATCGCTCTGCAGGCTGTTGCTAGCAAGCCCGTGGCTAAGCAACCGTTGCTAGGCAGCCACTTAAATGCAGTGGTGTGCCCAGGCCGGTGATGATTTGTTGCCAGCCGGTGGGCGCCACCGAGCGTAATAACGTGCTTGAGTGTGTGTGATATGCTTGGCAGCCATCTGTATCTATAGCACAACGTGCATGGCAAAAATAACCTGCTTCGTGAAAAGACCGACAAGTTTTCAATTCTAATGGGGATTATTTCAAATCCGTCCTTTTCAGGGCATACAATCCAATTTTGAGAGTTTGTTTAATTTGAATTCATCTAACAACTTAGCAAATGGCAGATAGCAGTGGCTTCAACAATTTTAGTTTTCTCTTCGTTGCATACCTTGAGCATTGTGCGCAATTTACATATGGCTGCCGTCATGAAAAATTTAAACACCGGTCGTTAACAATTCGATCGTTTCTTGATTGATTTAATTTTGAGCTGAGATTTTTTCGCTAATCTAGATGTTTTTACGATTGTAATTTTATTTACTCAAGTATTTAAAATTTTACAAATAAAAGATGAATATATTTTGCGTACATATTCATCAATCGGTGTTGGAAAATTGTAAGGAATGTTGCGTTCCTGCAAGTATCAAGAAACTCCCTATTACGGACAACGTTTCAATTCTCGAACATGATATTCCGTAGTAAAATTCTTTGCACATTTGTACAATTAGTACTGTTATGAATAGTTATTCTGTTGTGTTAACGATTCACGTTGGATAAGAGTTTTACTTCTAGGAAGAAATAAGTTTTGAGAAACTAAAAGTGAGAATAAGTACGATGCCTAATCGATTTGATGTCAACCGTATGCGCAAATTTCGAAAGCGCGGTAAAATCAAACAAACAGAAAACCCTCCGAAACGACCATGTACCGATCCTCAGAGACAATACCTACATTGCAATGCTCCGGTACGAAACTAAAGAAACTAATCATATGGTTTAACGTAGTCTACGTCAACCGGTCGTGTGTTATACACAACCCCACTGATTTTTTTTCTTTAAATCGATGATTCCCCTTGTCCTCCATCTTCTCAACGTCCGGTAGATTAATGTGCGGCATATTCATTCGTTCCGGGTCTCGGCCAGTATCTTGTTGGGATGCTTTTCCGCCAAGTGCAACTGCAAAATCCGTTGTCTTTTGAAATTCATATTTTTCTTAGGCACTTCCTGTCGACGGAATCTAGCGAACACTAGTTTGTTTACATATTAATCAGTCCCTACTGCGTCACTTATTTGGGTCTACCATGTAAACGCTTTGCTGAAATGCTGAATAAAAATTAAACTTTAATGCTAGTCATGCTGCTCCTTGTTTAAAGGAGTATAGTCATAGATTGCTATGAAAATCCAGCTAAAATAACTATTGGAGAATTTGGTGAAATTAAAGGCTCCAGAAGCACCACATGCCCTCCGGCAACGCCATACTTCTATCGACCTCCAAGCTCATCCTTTCTGCACCAACCGGAGGAGACCTGGTCCTATACCCAATGATTTCATTATCGTGGAAACTAGTCTGCATTGTGCTCTCATGCCGTGCGGTTCTATTTTCTATTTGCTGAAGGAAGTGCTATTGCTACCTAACGCTACACCAAATCTTAAACAGCACTTTTGAGTGCTAAATAATACCTACAATTTTTAGATTTCCTCTTATTCCTTTTCGATCCTTGTTAGGCCCTTCGGGTTGGAGATGGGCAAAACGGTTCATTTGAATGAGCGGCTCAGAGCCATGTGTTCAATTGAATGAACCGGCTCATTTGAGCGGCTCAATGGCTCTTAAAAAAATTGATCCACCTACGGTGAGCTCCAACCCTTCTTACACTTCCTTGGGAGTATCCGAACAAAAACACAGATGAAGCCAGTTTGATCCTGGGCACTTGATTCTATCACCATTGTAGTTATATTCGAGTTTTCATGTTATTACATGGTATGACCTCAAAGTGCGAGGCTCCTTGGATTTATCTCGAGTTTGTCGCATAAAATTGCACCAACTGGGTAGAATAAGTGCGAGCGAGAGATACTGGGAAATCAATTACCCCATTCATCCCAATATGCTAGAGAAAAGAAGCCTAGAAACAAAAGAAACGTAATTTCATTCAACCAGCAGCAATGGCATTGATAAAGCCCCCAAGTAAAAGTATGGCCGACTGTCCAAAGCTGTTCTAAACGAACCGCCAAAACGCACTGAATAATTTATTGCTCGGTTGGAACGACAACAATCAAGTTTTGTGGTGAAAGTCGTCCATACTTTAACTGTAGGGCTTTAATAAAGAGAGCTTCCCGATCCATGTTGATTCATTCAGCTGAGGAGAGGGAACAAGCATAAGTAAAAACTACAAGGTACAGCCCAATGGGGTTGTGCGCAAAGGTGACGTAGGACTACGCAGCAATCTTATTCCCATACACGTCAGGGCCATCCGCTAATTGATTTAAGTCAGTCCTGAAAAGGGCCAAGACAATTCTATTGTACACTCTCTAGGTGGCTCTTAATTATGATACGGCCCCGGTTGTATTTTCAACGATGGTTGAGAGGGCCACTATCTCTAATGGCTGGACCACAATTGATACGTTGCGGATGCGTTTGCGTTAATTTGACAGTTTTCCCATAGGTTTTCTGTCAAATTTACGTCAACGCATCCGCAACGTATCAATTGTGGGTGACCCTTAACGCGTAGAAGATAGTTATGGATCTGTTGGTTCATTGGTTGTTCAACACGCTTTGATATTTACTCCAGGACGCGGCGTTTAAAGCAATGCCATGTTCAGCCGGGGCACGGTAATGGAAATTTCAAACAGCACAAGAGAAAAATTCATCCAAACGAACTCTCCAGTTGGCAAACTAATTTGGTCGTCCTGAAAAGGACGGATTTAGTTGACGGGGGAGAAACAGTTCGCGATTGAACATGGGCTTTCTCTCTTGGTTCATCTCATGGGATGATTGATTCTTGACTCGTTGTCACAGGCGGCTTTTTCCCGCCAACTTGTAGGCTTCAGCAGCCATGTTTCTCGCAGCGAGGTTGACGTGAGCATCGGCAACAACAGCCAATCGCACCAACGTCTCTCTGGGCAACAACTGCTCGCCGCCGCAAACTGTGATCCTTCAGCCACTGCACAGCTTAACGACTGTCGTAAGACTGAATCAAAATGTTCTGCTAAAAGCTGTTAGGTAAAAGCATCGGATGCTAGTGCACGAAAGAAGGCGGTACCAACGAAGGCAATGTGTTACAAAAAGCATCAAAGGGGACGAACTTCAATTATTGCGCCACAATAATTAGTTTTAATTATTACACGCAAGACGAATGATTTTCTTAACCGAACCTTTCCTAATTTGCTTGCCACCGCCAACAACTAATCCGCTGTGCATAGCTAGGAACTACAACGAACTCAACCACATGGTCGGTCTGAAGTGACGCAGTTCGACTCGAATTCCGTACGTTGGTTGTTCAACGTTCTTTGTCATTTACTACGGGACCCTACGTTTAATGAATGCTATGTTCAGCCGGGGCGCGGTAATTGAAATTAATTTCAAACAGCACAAGAGAAAATTTCAACCATATAAACTCTTTAGTTGGCAAACTAATTTGGTCGTCATGAAAAGGACGGATTTAGTTGACGGGGGAGAAACAGTTCGCGATTGAACTTGGACTATCTTTCTTGGTTCATCTCATCTTCATTGCGGGTGGCCATCTGCAGGTGACGTGGGATGATTGATTCTTGTCTCGTTGTCACGAGCGGCTTTTTCCCGCCAACTAGTAGGCTTCAACAGCCATCTTTCTCGCAGCGAAGTTGACGGGAGCATCGGCAACAACAGCCAACTGCACCAACGCCTCTCTGGGCAGCGACTGCTCGTCCAACTGCAGATACTACTCTGCACAGCTCCACGACCGCCAGAAAACTAAATCAAAATGCGAAGGTGTACCCGTTATATAACATCCACGGCTGCCTAGGAGACGTTCCTTACTTAAATATGAAGTCTGTGCGCGGAAAGTACTGTGCATTTGGTACATTTACTATGACAAATCGATATAATAAGACATCACATTATATTTGCGTTAATTTTTTTAGTTGCATGTTAAAAATCAATAATTTGAAATTTTTAAATCGAAGCGTAGAAAATATTCCGATCGATTGGTGCAAACATTTTGGAAATCAATCGTGGAATGACTTAGTTATTAACGTTCAAAACCGATATATTTTTCGTGACGCTCCAAATTTTCGCAATTCGAACGTGTACCCCAGTATTGAAAACACAGACGTAGTCCTACGTAAAAAAAAACACGCCTGTTGAAGGTTCTCGTTCGGTGTAATTAGGCTTTTAGAGGTTTAATCACCTTTCCCTTTCTGGCTCATGCAGAAGAATGATGGTTTGTTTTCCTCCAAACGATTTTCCTTCCTACTTGCACTCATTTGATCGTAATGGCGCTGTAGTGTGCGTGCGTTTAACGTCACTAAGCCTAATTAGGCTTAGTGACCTTGAACGAACGCACACTAAAGTGCCGTTTAGATCAAAGGAGTGCAAGTAAGAAGGAAAATCTTTTGGAGGAAAACAAACCAACATTCCTCTGCATGGGCCAGAAAGGGTGCAGTGACTAAACGCCAGGAGAGAAAAAGAGCAAAATGAACGAACAACAGGCAAAGCTCAGAAATGTGACACCGCAAGCAGCTCATTTTGCTTGAGCCGTTCATGGTTCAAAACGGTTCGTAGTGAGCCGCCGTTCAATTTTGAACGCCATGTTCATTTGAGAGCCGCGGTTCGCGTTCATAGAGCTGTGGCTCGCTCATTCTTTTTGAAGAGCCGGTTCAAATAAGCGGCTCGTGAGCGTTCGCCCATCTCTACTTCGGGTAACCCGGCTTGGATATCGCATTGGAAAATTCCTCTTCGGTCCCTCGGATTCTTATAGTTATCTGCTTGGACGTCGATTTGGAGCAAATAACTCTGCCACTATGGCAAATAAGCGCAAACGAAAAGGGCAATCTATTGATTCGCCTGCAAATCAAATTAATGTGAGTAATCAATTTGATATGCTCACTGATGATGAGAGTGATCCATCATCTAATCAAAATTTAAAAAAACTTTCTCGATTGAGAAAGGAAAAAGTTCCCCCTATTGTGGTGACAATTTCGGATTTCCATGCTTTTCGCAAGGAAATCTTAACATTTGTTGAAGGTGTGAAATATTCCCTTCAAATTTCCAGACGAGGTGAATGCCGTTTACATGCAGAAACCTTGGACGGATTCAAACGTCTTCTTGAGTATCTTACTCAGAAGAACCACAATTTCTTCACTTATGACACCAAAGCTGAGCGTCTTTTCAAGGTTGTCTTGAAAGGACTGCCCAGTGGTGAATCTCTCGATGAAATAAAAAACGAGTTAACAAAATTACTTGGATTTAGCCCAGTCCAAGTAATTAAGATGAAAATGAAATCCAGGCCTGGCGATGCTCGCAAAGGGATTTCAAACGATTTCTACTTAGTTCACTTCAAGTCAAGTGAACTTAATAACCTTAAGGCTTTAGAAAAAGCAAGCCTTTTGCTCCATGTCCGAGTGAAGTGGGAACATTTCAGGAAGACTGGAGCCAATTTCCAAAGCCTCACCCAGTGCCGTAAGTGCCAGGGATGGGGTCACGGTACAAAGCATTGCCATATGATTGGTAAATGCATGAATTGTGGGGATTCCTCGCACGCTAAGGACGACTGTCCTGTGAAGGAAGATCCTCAAAAATTCAAATGCTCAAATTGTGGTGAAAACCATAAATCAAATTTTTGGGAGTGCAAGACTCGCAAAGCAATTTTGCAGTCGCGCACTAAACGCCAGGTAGTAAGCAATATACGTTCCCGACCAGCTACTACCCATTCTGCAGCTGCTAACAACGATCAGCAAAGAACAAATTCCTACCAAACCGTCGGTAGAAACAGCGGACAGGTTTTTCCATCCGCAACTGTAACTTCAAACGCTCAACGAGGAGTAAATACTATTTCGATACCTGCAGGTACCAACAGGGTTCAATCTTCAAACCCTACATTCTTACCCAACCGTGTTGTTAACAATGTTCAACATGTAAATGGACCTACCTACGCTGCCGTTGCAACGGGTAGAAACCAAACCCAAAATTCCCACGGGACTTCTGATGAATTTGATTTAGGTAACATATCCGCTCCTAAATTAGAATTTTTACAGCAATCGTTAATCGACATGATAACCGATATGCTAAAAACTAATTCCATGTTTGAAGCTATCCAAACTGGTATTAAATTTGCCAATAATATTTTCATGACATTGAAGTTCAGTAATGGATTTTAAGTCATTAAACATTTTGAATTGGAATGCTCGATCCATCAGAGATAACGAGGATGAGCTATTTAATTTTTTAAGAGTTCATAACGTGCATATTGCTGTTATAACTGAGACTTATCTCAGACCTGCCCATAAGGTCAAAAGAGATCCAAATTATTTTGTCTACAGAAATGATCGCATTAATGGAGCTGGTGGTGGCGTTGCCATCATTGTCCATAGGCGTATCAAACATCACATTCTTTCTTCATTTGAAACCAAAGTTTTTGAAACTTTGGGGGTTTCAGTTGAAACAAAATTCGGCCAATTCACTTTTATAGCTGCCTATTTGCCTTTCCAATGCACTGGCCAGCAAAAGAACTGGCTCAAGGGTGACCTCCAGAAACTTACCCGTAATAGGTCTAAATTCTTCGTTATTGGTGATTTCAATGCAAAACACCGCTCATGGAATAATTCGCAAAGCAATACCAATGGTAATATACTTTTTGATCATTGTTCTGCAGGCTACTACACTATTCAATACCCAAACAGCCCAACTTGCTTTTCTTCAGCCAGAAATCCCTCAACTATTGATTTGGTCCTAACTGATTCATGTCAACTTTGTAGTCAATTGATTACCCATGCTGACTTTGGTTCTGATCACCTTCCAGTTACATTTGAAATATCTCATGAAATCATTTCTAATTCCATCAGTTCTACTTTCAACTACCATAGAGCTAATTGGGATCAATATCGAACATTTATGGAGTACAACTTTGATCCTAATGTTCCATTGCAAACAAAAAATGAAATTAATAATGCTCTTGAATCTCTGGCTTTCTCAATAAAAAGAGCAAGAGCTGCTTCAGTGCCAAAATGCGAGGTTAAATTCGATTCAGTTATAATTGATGACGATCTACAGCTCTTGATTCGTCTGAAAAATGTACGTAGGCGTCAATATCAAAGAACACGTGATCCCGCTATGAAAGTCATATGGCGAGATTTACAAAAACAAATTAAAAAACGCTTCTCTGCCCTGAGGAACAAACATTTTGAAAATAATGTGTTAAAATTAGATCCGAGTTCCAAACCTTTCTGGAAACTCTCTAAAATATTGAAAAAACCTCAAAAGCCTATACCAGCGCTTAAGGAAGGTGATAGAGTTTTGCTCACAAATGCGGAAAAAGCTCAAAAACTTGTTAAGCAGTTTGAGAGCTCCCATAATTTCAGTTTGGGTCTTACAAGTCCTATTGAGGATCAAGTTTCCAGGGAGTATCTGAATATTTTCTCACAAGAAAATATTTTTGATGATTCTTGGGGAACTGATTTGGATGAAGTAAAAACTATAACTAAAAAATTTCAAAATATGAAAGCACCAGGTGATGATGGAATTTTCTATATCCTCATCAAAAAACTCCCCGAGAGTACTTTGTCTTTCTTGGTAAAACTATTTAACAGATGTTTTCATCTGGCATACTTTCCAAATAAATGGAAAAATGCAAAAGTCGTACATATCTTGAAGCCAGACAAAAATCCGGCTGAAGCTTCTAGCTACCGACCAATCAGTTTGCTTTCTTCAATAAGTAAGCTTTTTGAAAAAATAATTTTGAATAGAATGATGCTTCACATCAATACAAACTCAATTTTTGCTGATGAACAGTTTGGATTTCGCCATGGGCATTCAACTACGCATCAACTTTTGAGAGTTACAAATTTAATTCGTTCAAACAAAGCTGAAGGCTGCTCCACTGGAGTTGCTCTTCTAGACATAGAAAAAGCATTCGACAGTGTTTGGCATGAAGGTTTGATTGCGAAACTGAAAAAGTTCAATTTTCCGCTTTTTATCATGAAATTAGTTCAAAACTACTTAACTGATAGAACTTTGCAAGTAAATTATCAGAACTCTAAATCTGATCAATTGCCTGTCAGAGCTGGTGTTCCTCAAGGTAGCATTCTTGGGCCAATACTTTATAACATTTTCACTTCAGATCTCCCTGATTTACCTCAGGGCTGTCAAAAATCTTGCTTTGCTGATGACACAGGCATTTCCGCTAAAGGAAAAAGTCTTCGTGTTATATCCAGGAGGCTACAAAAAAGCTTGGACATTTTTACAGATTATTTTCAAAAATGGAAGATTTCTCCTAATGCTTCAAAAACTCAACTTATAATATTCCCACACAAGCCTAGAGCTGCATTTTTGAAACCAAGTAATAGTCATATGGTCACTATGAACGGAGTTCCAATTTCTTGGTCAAATCAAGTAAAATATCTTGGACTGATACTTGATCAAAAATTAACTTTTAAAGATCACATTGAGGGCATTCAAGCCAAATGTAATAAATATATAAAATGTTTATATCCTCTTATAAACAGAAAATCCAAACTTTGTTTGAAGAACAAACTTCTAATATTCAAACAAATCTTTAGACCGGCCATGCTTTATGCTGTGCCAATATGGGCTAGTTGTTGTGCTACTAGGAAAAAAGCACTTCAAAGGATTCAGAACAAAGTTCTGAAAATGATTTTGAAGCTGCCACCCTGGTTCAGTACTATTGAATTACATAGAATTTCAAACGTTGAGACTCTAGAAGAAATGTCCAACAAAATAATTCATAATTTTAGACAAAAATCATTGCAGTCTTCAATTGCAATGATCAATTCTCTCTATAGATAAGAACTAGTTTTAAGAAATCAATAATTATTCTCACACGCAGGCAAAAGGAACCCTGTTAAAAATACTGAATAGACAAGGTAAAAAATAATATTAACACAATTAGATATAAATGATAGCATATAAGGTTGAAATGTTAATTACTTAGCAGGATCACCTAGGTTAATATATGAATGTAAAATAATGTAAAATTTGGAATAAATAAAGAGTTAAAAAAAAAAAAAAAAAAAAAAAAAAAAAAAAAAAAAAAAAGAAAAACTCCAAAAAACACCAAAAAAAAAAAAAAAAAACAAAAAAAAAAAAAACGCCAGGAAATATAAGCACACCTACTGTCCCACACGTCATTTTGGCAAAAAGTTTGGGAATAAATAGTGCAGCGGAATCGGGAGAAGAACCGCATGTGAAAAAGTCCCCTAGTGGTAATGCGAATGCAAAATTATTGGTGGACATAAACAAAACCAAAGTCATTCTCGGAACTCTACAACTTGTCGCAAGTCATAGCTTGCCACAGAGATTCCCGGAGTGGGAAGGTGCAAAAACCCTTCTCCAACCTCTATATCACGCGGCCGGAATAAATTTTTCAAGAAGTTTCGTGACGGGGCTCGTTGGGAAAGCGGCTAGTGCGATGAAGACTTTAATAAGTGAGCGAGTAAAGCACAGAATCGTGAATTTAAAAATCGATTCCGCCTCGCGTCGTGGTCGTCACGTGTTCGCGATTAATGCACAGTGTATGAACCAGAACGAGAACATCGAAATCATACACATGGGTAAGTACTGAAATCTCAATATATATAGAACTATTAAAGAAACAGTTTGAGTCTTGAAAAAAAAATGTGTGTAAATCTTTATATTCTTTTTCTGCTATCTAATTCAGGGATGGATTTTCAGTTGTAGACTGACAGGAATCTTTATTCTGTCATACTCAGCACAACACGCACTGTACCTGAGTGTATTTAACCAAGAGATAGAATATGACTTTTAAGAACAAATTCTTAATTTATTTACCTTTTTTGTATCTTTATTAAAGTGGCTTTTAGCCTCCTGGGCTGGTTCGCCACTTAACTTATTTACCTTTGCATCGTATTTTTAGATTTGAAAATAAATCTCGCGTAACAATAGCAAAGAGCCTACCCTCATTGTGAGATTATCTTCATCAACATTCTCTGTAGCATACCACAGCAAAATAAACAAATCTGTGGCTATGCTAGCAGCGTTAGCTTGGGCTTTCAACAACTAATTCAATGGAAATTACTTCCTTGTGTGCAAAGGCCAGTGGTATATCAGATGAAAGCAACGCTAAACAATCGTTTGTTCCTTTGCACTTTCGGAAACCAAATTGCGTATTTGATAGTAGGTTGTTTGATTCAACCCAACGGTCAAGTCTTGATGGGATCATTTTTTCTAACAATTTCCTAAAACATGATAGCATAGAGATCGGACGGTAGGAATTGTAATCAGACGCTGGTTTCCCAGGCTTTTGAATAGCTATTACTTTAACCTGCCTCCATGCTGGTAGAACTATGTTTAATTCCATGAGAGTGTTATACAGGTTAAGAAATCGCCTTTTAGCGATATCGGGGAGATTTTTTAGAAGGTTGAATTTAATCATTTCGCTTCCCGGAGCAGAGTTATTCGATGAAAATTCCAACATTGTGAATGGTTCGTCCAGAGAACCGTTATTTCGGGTAGTATTGGGACAGAGTCTGGACAAACCTTTTTAGCGAAGTCGAATATCCACTGCATGGAGTATTCTTCACTCTCATTGGAGGATGAGCGGTTTCGTTATAGCGGTTAATTCGTTATAGTAAAAAAAAATTGAAGCATCTGAAAGCTGACCATTTCGTATGAAAACGGCTTTATTATATTGAATACAACCGAACGTAGGCTATCAGACAACTCTTTGGAGTATAGGCCTTTAGATCCAGTGATCGACCAACGTAGCATTTTTGAACGTATTGACAAGCGCAAAAGCCTCATTTCAGTCAATGGACACACGTTGGGTACCCTACCTTCATTTCGATGTGTTCTATGTAGGTCATCCATGAACTTTTTTGGAGCCATCGTAAAAGGCTCAACTACGCAGCACCATTATAAGACCGAATTCTTTAGAAACTCATCCATTTGCTTACTTTACCAGGAACACATGTTAGACTTGTTTTTACTTATATTTTTGTTTTCCTCATAATAATTCAAATGTTACAATAGCTACACATGAGATGATCGAGCGTCAAACGGCGAGTAATGTCACGAAAGTTATGGAAGATGAATTGGCATCATTTGGGATCGATAAAAATCAAGTCTTAGCTATCACAAGTGATAATGGAAGTAATTTACTCGCAGCTGTCCGAGAACTAAAACAGATCCTGGTATCGGAAAAAAATGATATAGGAGTACAACTCGGATCAATCATTCCTGATCAGCTTGCCCTGGTCGCAGTAATTTGCGGAGATGATTCTAGCGACAGTGAAGAAATAAATGACGAGAATGACAACGTTGAAGACGGCTTAGTGCAACAAGATGAGCTGGACGATTTTAGCGAAAATGAAATCAAATCGGAGTTCGACGCCAGAATCACATGCTCCGCCATGAGTGATGGTGATAATGATGAAGTTGATGTAGAAGTTCTTGAGAGTATCAGGTGTGGTGCACACACTGCTCAGTTAGCAGTTTGGGATGTGATCAAATCTTACAAGAACAGACTTGGGAACCTTAACAAGATATGTATAAAAATGCGCCACATAGCTAATCGCAAGCTGTTTGTGCTTAATAAAATTCCATTGCCACCAAAAGTTAACGAAACCAGATGGAATATGTGGTTCATTCTTTTGAAATATTTGCTATCTATAAAAGAATCAGAACTTCTGTTGATGCTAACAAATCAAGATAAAGATTTCAGTAAGTATATATTTTGTTTTCTAATTATTGCAGCTGATGGTCACCATTTTGGAACTTTTATTTGAATAAGCTTTTCTAAATATTAGTCGAGAAAATTAAACTTCATAAAACCAAAACGTTTGTTTCTGCTTGACTTTGACGTAAATAATTGTATAAATAAATAATAAAACAATGGTTATTTACTGAGTAATCACCGACTACTCAAAGCTAAAGTTCACCAGGAAAGTAAAACAAATCGTGAAAAATCTAAAATCCGTTTGCTACCCCACAGTATTTGTCTATTGATTTTTTTTATTCTGTATGAACAAAACTGGGTTGTCTTGCTAGAAAGATGACCGTGACGATACATAGCAAACCTATCAATACATGGGAAGGGACTAACGACTTTACTTCCCAACCTGAGTGGATCAGCTATTGTTCGTCTATGTTGTATTGAATTTCTTATGTGGAAAATCTTTTTATGAGTTTTCGTGTTATACTGGTAGAATCCATGAAATAATCTGAATATTTGAACCATTTTCATATTAAAAAACTTTGTTTTAACTATCTAATTTTCAGTGAATGTACTTAAAAAAATTATAAGTTTTGATTCGGAAGTTTATCCTAATTGATTTTTTGTTCATATAAATTTGATTCCTTTTCATAATCTTGTGTATTTTGTTTATGCTGTGAAATTTCATGATATTATTGTTTGATAATTATGAATAACTATACCTTATGAAGATAAAGAGAAAGATTTGTTATTCCATTTTAGTTCCACTACCGTATAGCTTATTTTTAACATATACGTTATGTTCGTCAACAATGCGCAGACTTCTTTGGTGTTTTGTAATAAAAATCAGTATTCGAGTATTAGTAGAAGACACTGAAGGACTTTTCTCATTGTAGATGAAATATGCGTATCTGTCAGAGACAAGGAAAATGGTGGTGGAGATAACTATTCCTTCTCTTTATCTTCATGACATTCATCATAATAATCAATCAGTAATATGAAGAAACTTCACAGCATCAACAAAATACTCATAATGATTATAAGAAGTCTAATTCAAATGAACAAAAAAATAGCTAAGATTAGACAACAATTCGTATCTAATAGTAGTAAAGTTTTGAAGCAACCGGTCTTCTATTTTTGTTAGAATTTATAGAGAAATAAATTACATTTGCATATAATAAATGAAGACTAAGAAAGTTTCAAAATGGTAATATAAGTAGATAACGCTTAAAAAATATGTCTTAGTTTTTTAGTTGCCCCTTTTTAATTTTTTTTTTTCATCATGAATTATGATTATGACTTCTCATCTAGATTTATTGCGACACTGGACTTTCATCGATCAATTTTGTAAAGCATTTGAACCAATGTTCAACCTGACCATACAGCTGCAAAAAACGCATGTACCACTATCGCAATTCTACACGAAATGGCTAGTTTGCCAAGCACATTTGAATTCCATTACCGGTACAGGAAACAAGTTGGCAAAAAAACTTCTTAACGCTATGCAAACACGTATAATTAAATTGAGCAACAATACCGCGTTCAAGGCGTGCCTTTACATCGATCCTCGTTTTAATTTTTTGGGCTCCGGTCGCTTAAGCACTGAGGATAAGACTGACTCTCAGGTATAATTAAGATCATAAATTTTCATATTCAGTATTTATGTTTTTTTTTATTTATACTTCGCAGAAATATTTACTCGCACTGAACAAAAGGTTAGATGAGATTTCAGGCGTGACAGTATCACAGGATATAAAGAATATTGCTGATGTTGCTGAGTCTTCTAATTTTGTTGAAAACTATCTCGCAGACTTATTTAAAGAAGATTGCGTTCCGTCTCCGGATGACTCCCCTACAAGCGATCCGCTGCTTGTGGAAATCTTAAAGCTCGAAACAAGAGCCAAAGTAAATATTTGTGGATCAAGTGCCCAATCTGACGTAAGTTCACCTGGAACTTCTACAACAACTTCGGAATCATTCGATATTTTAAACTACTGGAAGCAGCGGCGTCATACGAATCCTCGTATTTATAGATAAGCCAGAGAGATATTATCGATACCTTCGACTCAAGTCACAGTGGAACGGCTTTTCAGCCAACTAAAGTTTGTTATGCAAGACAATAGGATGCGTCTGTCTGATCAGTCGGTAAAGGATTTGATGCTACTAAAGATGAATCCAGATCTTCTACCAATGGTCGCTGAAACTATTGCAAAAGAACAGTAATTGACAATAAACTAAATTTGAAGAGAGGCATTGGTTAACGTTTAATCTTTATCGTCGCTTAAATCCAATTTTTCAGAGTACGAGTGTAAAAATGCATCACCACAATTCTTAACTTAAAATCGCTGAAAACTTGAAAAATAACTATGAGGCAGTGTGTACATGATAATTTAAATGTAACTTTTACAATAAAACCTGAATGTATCTACCGGTGCTTAGATCTGACCCACCATCCAAAAGCAACTTCCGAAACCTACATGATATCTAGCTTGTTGCTTCTTCTCCGTGTGCTTTATGTATGACCAAAGTTCACATATGAACTCCGTGTTACAACCAATAAACTTGTTGCTGAATCCTCATGCAATTTGATTTATGTCGTCATATTCTTTGCATATTATGCTGGTCAGTGCCATCATATTCCAAACCATAGAAAGAAACCAATGAAAAGTTTTATAACAGCACCATAATAAACGAAGGAAACGATAGACAAAACGGTAGTTGAATTAAATGAAATTGAATAATCCTTCTTTTTATTTTCACATATTCTACTATATTCTACTATATTCTACTATAGACACTCGTAACAACCAGCATTCTATTCAAGTACATATCCACATGATAAAGGTGACTCCAGGCCGTCAAACACCTCTGGAAATATTTTTGCCGCAAAAGTCACAAACTAAGTTCAAAGATGGTTTCTAAGGAAGGTAGGTTTAATCCATCCAGTTTAGTTCACTATGACCAGTTTTACCCTAATTACTACGTATATAAACAACGCGCTACTCAGAAGAACACAGTGTGTTTAGTTATTTATGAGCATACACTGCAAACGTTACTTTTCAATAGGTCAAAATATCACGGCACTCTTCATGTTATTACTTACTTTTAAATGTTATTGACGATTAACAGCACTCGGAAATCAGTCAGTTAAAGCTAAGTCAAATAAAGTAACTAGAAAACACGAATTCTCGAGTAATTCATGTAAAGGGCCTAAAAGCCATTTGTAAACAATGACTTTAAATGTTTCATGAATTACTCGAGGATTGGTCCCGTTAAAGATTATTTTCAAGTGAAATTGTTTTATTCGTGCTTTTTTTTTGTACATTTGGCTTCACTCGTTACAATTCGTTAAAGGAAGTGTACATTCGACCACTCTCATTTTCCGTTTTAATGACAATGAGCCCATTAGTTATTACGCATCCATCTTTTTACAACCATCATTATAATATAGGTTAACAACAAACCCTTAATAAAATTTACAAAAAAAAAACAAGTGACTTTTATTATGGTTATACTACATCGCCATTCATTCATTCATTTGTTATAGTTTGACTCATAGTTGAACTATACGCGTCCTCTTTGTAACTTGGGAATTAGTGTGAATAACCCACTGGATGCTTTTACTCCAGACAAAATGAAATAAAAACACTAACCGTTACCGACAAAAGCTCTGTTTGTTTGCTGTCATATAAATAGGCGTTCGATGGCAGGACCAAACTTTTTTTTTTATCGCGCACGATTTTGATCAGCCAGCTCGAAAATAAACCTGTTAACGCAAGTCTCGTTGGTCAGGTGCACACTAATTTCGTCTTTATAAATTATAAAGAGATGCATCTCAAAAACCACACAAGCAAACGCCGGTCGAAATAATGCAATCCCTGTATCACTATCAGGATCACAACAAGCTTCACCAATAAAGCAGCTGGGCGGAGATAAAAAAATAAACCTCAACCCCTCTCTTTGTTGCACGCCATATACCTACTAGATTCAAGCGAATCGCCGTAACATCTTGTTCAACCAGTATTATTCATTCACTGAGCAAACCTACCAGCTGCTCGAGCGGTACTCACTCAACAAGCGATAAGCTTCTGCACCAGTCAATAATAGTTCATTTCATAGAATGAAGAGATAAAACAGCAATGGAAAAAACACACACCTTCACTCTCCTGTGGTAACGATTGGTGGATGATGAACAGCGGCATTATTTTTTTGCTCTTCTCTCTCGTGTAGAGAACTCTCGACTGTAAATCGTGAAATCGCTCATGAATCAACAACACTGGTTTGAAGCTATCCAAACTGGTATTAAATTTGCCAATAATATTGTAATGACATTGAAGTTCAGTAATGGATTTTAAGTCATTAAATATTTTGAATTGGAATGCTCGATCCATCAGAGATAACGAGGATGAGCTATTTAACTTTTAAAGAGTTCATAACGTGCATATTGCTGTTATAACTGAGACTTATCTCAAACCTGCCCATAAGGTCAAAAGAGATCCAAATTATTTTGTCTACCGAAATGAACGCCTTAATGGAGCTGGTGGTGGCGTTGCCATCATTGTCCATAGGCGTATCAAACATCACATTCTTTCTTCATTTGAAACCAAAGTTTTTGAAACTTTGGGGGTTTCAGTTGAAATAAAATTTGGCCAATTTACTTTTATAGCTGCCTATTTGCCTTTCCAATGCACTGGTCAGCAAAAGAACTGGCTCAAGGGTGACCTCCAGAAACTTACCCGTCATAGGTCTAAATTCTTCGTTATTGGTGATTTCAATGCAAAACACCGCTCATGGAATAATTCGCAAAGCAATTTTACCAATGGTAATATACTTTTTGATCATTGTTCTGCAGGCTACTACACTATTCAATACCCAAACAGCCCAACTTGCTTTTCTTCAGCCAGAAATCCCTCAACTATTGATTTGGTCCTAACTGATTCATGTCAACTTTGTAGTCAATTGATTACCCATGCTGACTTTGGTTCTGATCACCTTCCAGTTACATTTGAAATATCTCAATCATTTCTAATTCCATCAGTTCTACTTTCAACTACCATAGAGCTAATTGGGATCAATATCGAACATTTATGAAATACAACTTTGATCCTAATGTTCCATTGCAAACAAAAAATGAAATTAATAATGCTCTTGAATCTCTGGCTTTCTCAATAAAAAGAGCAAGAGCTGCTTCAGTGCCAAAATGCGAGGTTAAATTCGATTCAGTTATAATTGATGACGATCTACAGCTCTTGATTCGTCTGAAAATGTACGTAGGCGTCAATATCAAAGAACACGTGATCCCGCTATGAAAGTCATATGGCGAGATTTACAAAAACAAATTAAAAAACGCTTCTCTGCTCTGAGGAACAAACATTTGAAAATAACTTGTCAAAATTAGATCCGTGTTCCAAACCTTTCTGGAAACTCTCTAAAATATTGAAAAAACCTCAAAAGCCTATACCAGCGCTTAAGGAAGGTGATAGAATTTTGCTCACAAATGCGGAAAAAGCTCAAAAACTTGTTAAGCAGTTTGAGAGCTCCCATAATTTCAGTTTGAGTCTTACAAGTCCTATTGAGGATCAAGTTTCTAGGGAGTATCTGAATATTTTCTCACAAGAAAATATTTTTGATG